>CM014729.1:39005342-39084265 GCA_004329165.1 Spatholobus suberectus | reverse complement strand
ATTTCTAAAGTGAAATTGAATGAAGCTTAACCCAAACGTCTTAATCAATTGTAGTAATTCTCTTTCTTGGTGTTCTTTGTGTTTTTCTTTATCGTTGAAAAATTCCTAAACATACTTTATTAGTCATTTATCTCTGAGAACAATATTTGATATCTTACCATTTTATTTATTACTTTTAATGATCAGGTACACTTGTCGTGGTCTCATTAGTATCAACTGAGTTAATTACAAATACATTTGTTGTCTTCCATGGAGATTGCTCTCTAAAAATTAGTTAGAAAGATAGGTCCTAGCCAAAGTTGTAGCAAAAAGAGGCTAAGTCTAATAGAATGGCTCAAACCAACTTTTGGTTAAGGCATGGGTATTTATGAGTGTAAATGTATAATAGTTGGTGGAGGCCAATGACAGTCGTAAATGTGTAACAAATGGATAGTTTTATTGTTTTAATTTTATTTATTATTAGGATAAATTCTCTTCGTCTTTCTTTGCCACGTACATGATGTAAAACATCTTATACATACAAAAGGATTGACTATTGTAGAAATTTATTCAATAGTTTTTCTTTTTTTTTCTCAAATTTCAATCATTATGCTAAATTCTTTTTCTAATTCTTGTTGTGACATTACCAAATCCACCAATCTTGCACTTGTATTATCTTTATACTTTTTGTAAAGAAATTTTCTAAACATGGGAATAGGTTCAATTTTGGCTTCTAATTAGGGTAAAGGTAAAAATTAGCAAATGTGACCTCTCTCATTTTGGATTGATGGGTTGTAGGGGTAGTCATTTTTTTTTTCAAAAAATGAAGGAAAGAAAAAGAAGTGTTTGTTTTTTTATAATAGGTATCTTTTGTCCTACACCTTTAAACAGTGACAACAATGATTGTAATTAAAACTGCTATCTTTAGTGATGCAAAACTATTATTAAAATCGTAATCAAACATCTACCTCAACAATTAATGCATTTTTCTTTTGAAATTTTTTAGCATTTTGCATTAGGTTAGATAACATTGTTAGTTGGATTGTGGAGTAGGTAAAGTTGATTCCAAACCTATCAAGGAAGGATTAAAGCTACAATATGGTGCTTTCTATGTCTAGAACATATCATTATCATTTATGACGTTGCAACTTAATAAAAGATTGCCATTTCCTCCTTGAATCTTAAGTTATGAAGCCCTCTATATGTGTGCGTGTGCACTACTACAAAAATAGTTTTCAAAATAGGAATTTAAATCGATTTTTTCAAGTCTGATTTAAGAAAAAACACAGTGGCATTTTTGTTAATAAGTGAAAACTTTTGAAATCGGTTGCATGAAAACCAATTTAAAAAGATCTTTTTAAATCGGTTCTACTTGTAACCAACCGATTTAAAAAGATATTTTTAAATTAGTTTTAAAAAAAGATCTTTTTGTAAATACACACACCAAGGATCACATATGGAGACAAGCCGAAACAGCAAAACCCACAATAGATGGCTGTCGTGCATCGCCTATTTATAAGGGGAACGATGACACGTTAGCATCCCTTTATGGATGTTATAATGGAAACTCCACTTCCTTTAGGTTGGAGGAGTTTGAACAATGACCAATATGATGGAACCACTGATCTTGATGAGCACATAGATGCTTATACCACCTAAGTAAACCTGTTTACTAATTATAACACCATCTTATGTCGGTATTAAGGGGCCACCTTGAATTAGTATACTTGGTTGCCCCCAAATTCCATTAATTCCTTTTCAACTTTGGTTGCCAGGTTCGAAATGCAGTACGCCACCAATCAACCTCACCACCCCACTTCAATTACCTTAGTACATTTAAGGTAGAAGGATGATGAGTCTCTCAGGTCTTTTATGAAGCAATTTGTCAAAGTATCAATAAAAATTGAAATCTCAACCTCGAAGTGGCCCTTCATTCCATGATCATGGCTCTTAAACCCGATCACTTTCTAGTAGCCTATTTAAAAGCCCCCATTAAGCATGATAAGGTTAGAGTTTAGGAGGCCAAGTATACTCAAATGGAGGAAATGGCGGTGTTCAAGGATCATGTGTCGAGATGGCTCCCCAAGAAGTCGAGAGGTGGAGACGCTGGACTACCCTAGAGTTTTAGTGTTCTAGGCGCTCTGACCTTGCATTTGTGTTCAGTTCCAACGTCCAACGCTGGGCTTCCAAAGGAAAGCTTACTGCTTGTTATCATAACATCAAATGCCAATCCAGTGTTCCACATGCCGCACTTCCAGATGCAAGAGTTTTGCTTTATTTTTCGACAAGGATGTGGAAAAGATTCCTTATGAGTCTATATATTTTCAAACGACTAAAAATAAAATATTTATTTTATCATTTTCTATACATTTTCTTCTTTTTATGTGTCTTGTTCATTTCTTTTCATATTAAATCATGTGTTTTAACTCATTAAATATAGATTCATCAATAAGTTTGACCTCTTGAGCAATTAAAGCTTATCCACTTATGCGAGTTTGGAGCTTGGGGACTTGTGTACTAGCTGAGCTCAAATCAACCATCACCAGACTAACCTCAGTAGAGTACAACCTCAAGTAGGAGAATGTTCACCTTACCAGTAGGCCAATACTTACATTGGTAGCCTGCTAAACAGTAAACACTAACCTTGGTAACATCCCAAGCACAACTCGGTCCAAGGAAAAATGAGAAGTCACGAGGATTGTGAGATTGCCAGAAAACCAAGGAATCCCCACAATCTTGCCATAGAATTTATTTTATGACTTTGAATAATATATTCAAATATTAATTACTCATAAGTTTTAGAATTTGAAATTTTAGAATTTATTTTAATCAAATATGACTATTCTAGTATTAATTAAAGAACAAGAGTAAATAGTAATTTCACATCAAACCATTTTAGAAAATTCCAAGAACTTTCAGTAACTAGAAATAATTATAATGTGTTGTGAATGCTTAGTACCTCGTGGAAAGCTACACATAGTGTACGAATTTTGTTGAGACTCGAAAGGGGTTATTGATGGGTTGTTAGCTTGGTTAAGACTCGAGGACAGTGTTATTGGGTATTTTTCACGAAATGGTCAAATGTTGAGTAGAAAATGTATTATATGTTGATTATGAATATGGTGGTGTGATCATGCATTCATGGGCATTAGCTTGCATATTGTGTGAGCAAATGTTTTGTTTGGATCAATGTTGGGAAGGCTAATGGAGGTACAAATTTGTAACCTTAAGGATATACAAATGTGTAAATTCACATGAGGTTGGGTCCTTGCAAACCTCATGGCCATGGTGTCGACCACCCACGTATGTATATTCTAACGAAGCTATAGTTTCTCTATTATCAGTATTAGTGTCACTTGAATGCTTTATGGCACGTGTTATCTGTGACCTATGGGTAGGTGTTTTTGTTGTATCATGTTAAGGGACATGTCTAGCTGGTTGCTCAATGTCTAAAAATGTAACACCCTACCTTAATTTTTCAACTATTCTTTTAATATTTGATGATTTATTTTTGAAAATTGGGAAGGAATTTCAAAATTCTACTCCCTACTGTTGTGTTTAAATGTCGAGAATTATTCAATCATAATTTTAATAATTTTTTCAAGGCGGGGCCCAAAGATATTATAAAATCACAATTTTGCCCTTATTTCTCAACATTAAAGGTTAACATGAGAAAAATATTTAATTAACAGTAAAATGTCAATTTGAACTTAGAATCATGTTCTATACATTAAATATAATTTTTAACAATTGTCTGAAATTTCTATGTAAAATGATCAAAATGTACTTGACGTTGTTAAGTCTAGTCAGTGTTGGTTTGACATCCAAAATGGTAAAATAATAATCTTATTCATTTAGGTAAAATATTTAATTTAGGATTTTCATAAAATTTGGTATTTATTGAATTAAAATGGATTTAATATGAATTTTCTAACCTAAAAATATAAAATAATAAATAAAATTCAAAATAAATTAATAAAAAGTTAAAATCAATTATTAGAAATTATTTTTTTTATAAAAAATAATGTGTGTCAAGTTTCACATTAATATGATATTAAAACTAATTTACTTAAGTTTAGGTAATTTATCGGTACAGTCAATTTATACAATTGAGAAAATAAACACAAATAAAGTTGGGACGGCTATGGGACACGTCTAGCCCCTAGGAACAGATGATTCACCACCTATTTTGTATATTGTCCCCTAAATTAATTAAAAATAAATAAAATAGGTTTTACTTCATCAAATAACTTCATCATTTGATGAAGTAAGCAAGTTAGACATCTAATCCTATTTCTCTCTATAAATAACGATGTTTTGGGACAGATTTTCATTCATCATTTCCTCCTCTTGGCTAGCTAAAATCTATATGAGGAATTTCTCTCTCTAATTTTTTTTTATTCTATTATTATGCTTAAATTTTACTAGTTTCCATCAACTAGTAAATTTATCTTCCTAGAAGCTTTGCATCAACATCACCATCAACTTTTCTCCTCTTCATAAACCACCTTGAGTTAATTTGGGGGTGGGGGGGGGGGGGGGGAGAGTAGGGTTGGTTCTAAATTATTGGTCACTTTGCATGTGGTAGAAAGGTTTCCCTAACCTTTAATACATAAATTTAACTATGTTTTCCTTATAATATTATGTATTGATGCTAAATTTTAATTTTTATTGAATTGTTGTGTTGCCCAAATTTAGATAACTATAATATAATTACTAAGTTGTTAATACTGCTTAAATTAGATAAGTAAATTATAATTACTAAATTATATTTTGTTCAAATTAGATAATTAAAATTATGATTACTAAATTGTTATGTTGCTAAAATTTTAGTAATAAAATTATGATTATTAAGTGTTATTCTACTAAAATTTTAGTAATTAAATTATGATTATTAAGTTGTTATTTGCTTAAATTTAGTAATAAAATTATGATTATTAAGTTATTATTCTGCTAAATTTTAGTTATAAAATTGTGATTATGAATTGTTTAACTTAAATGCAATTCCTACAATATAAGGTAGAAATTGTTGATTGTACTGGTGCTTAAATTAAATGATACTAAGGAAAACCTTTGTCTAAGAAGTTAAAAACTGATAAGTTAGTGAGTAATGTAAAGCGTGAGACATGCAGTGACACGACACCCTACTAGGAAAGCTACAATTTTGTACATTGAAGACTGAAAGGTAGGGACCCACTTACGAGGTCTTGGGGGTAGGCATCGAGTGGTGAAGGTCCCAATGGCCAGGGTAGTGCTTATGAGCCGAGATTTTCACTTAACCAAATTGGATAATCCCAAAAACTGCTCAGCATTCTAGGACTGGTGTGAGAGTATACCTCTATAAATGGACGTCCTAAACTTTTATTTTGTTCCTCAATGATGACGAGGACTATACCATGTGGATGTTGTTGAGAGAGATACATGTACTCTCAATCACTTCCTGATTCTGTGGAGAATTATTACTCACTATTGGAAAGTATGGATCCATACTGAGTCAATGGTAGTATAATATAACTTAGAACAAACCCTAAGTTTCCTTTTATTGTTAGCTGTGTTTTATCTTTGTTTTATGGTAGATTTCCTATTATACATGTAAAAGTGATGTTAGAACAAATCACCTCACTTTATTGTTGTCTTTCCCGTATGTTTGATTGCAATTATGAAAGATGACAGTAGTGCCTAGATGATGCTGAGGACAAGTCAAAGGAAACTCCTACGGGACGAGGATCTTTATACGTAGTTTATAATATTTTCTTTCATGAAGAAGAGGATAGATTGACACTACTTTGTATATGACCTTTTTGATGTATATATTAGGTTAGGTAGTGTTTATATTTTGATGTATTTTTTTATCTCGTTGTATTTTAATTTTTTTTCTTTTATAATTGACATGTACAACAAATCATGATATATACATACTTTATCTTTTATCTTTACTATCATTTTTAAATTTTGTTAAGTTTAGATTCTTCTCTTACAAATTAGAAAATTTTACTCATTATCAAAACTTAATAATTAAATTAAATATCTAAATTAATAGGGATTATAATTAATACGAATGAGTGTTACAAGAAATCTAGATGGAGTCAAGTTTGTTGTATGCCTGATTGTCAAAATGTTGTATTATTTTGTGTGCTAATATTAGTTATGGTTATTTTATGATGTAATATTCCTTGATGTATGTAATCTTTGTTGTGATTCTTTATTGTTGTATGTTGCTTGTTTTGGAGTATCTTCATTGTGCAACGTACGTACTTCTATGCTTATTTACATAAACTTGCCCTTCTATCTATCTATTATGTGTCCTTGTGATGATCATGACAGTCAACGTTTGTAAGAGTAGATGTCAAGGTTGCATTAGCATATGGGCACTCTATTCGTTGAGTTCGGAGAGACTGTTGTAGTGTGTGGTAGTGCTTGGTGCGTGGATTGGAACCCTCAACAAGTCAGGTATAGGGGGATCTTACCTTCATGTATATCCTGGCAGGAGTACCAATATTCTCCTTACTGTCAACATGGTCGGTGGAGTTCTAACTTCTAATTTCAAATATGCGGCAGGCATCTTACTACACCCCGAGAGATAGATTTGTATCCTCTTCAACACGTAGCGGAGTACGTGGAGGGTGCGCGATCGAGTTCCTGTTGTTCGTGTCCCCAATTCAAACAAGGAGGAGATCCTTCTGAGGCCTCCCAAAATAGTAGTGGACTAAGGTGTCTTTGTGTGACCAACTAGGGAGTGCATTTGTAGTAGTTTCCATCTCCCTATTTTAGATGTATTTGTTTTCAGATGTCTTATTCTCCACTAGCATTTACTCACGTATTTTGAAATACTTTAATACCTAATTTGGCTTTATTATTGTAGTGCCATAAGGGATAATACTCTATTGCTTTATATTTGGTATGCATGTTATATTAATTAGTATTCACCTGTCATATATATATATATATATTTTGTTAATTGTTGACATGTGATATTGTTGCTCTCAAAATCACAAAAAAAAAAAAAAACCACATTTGATAATTAAATTAATAAAAGTATTATTTAAAATTGAATCTTTTGCATTTTTTTTTTCGTTAGTTTCATGTAGTGTTACACTATGGGTCTTAAAGATGAGGGTTAAATCCACAGAATAATAGGAGTGAAATTATCACTCAACTTGGCCCAACAAGGGCAAAATAGTAAATCACCTTTGGATGTTAATTGCTCATTATAATTATTATACCTATCATTGTAAGCGCAAGAAAGATTAAGGTGGCCTGTTGCTTAAAGCAGTGCCACATGTCCTTCTTATGTCGCAATTACAAGTGAAATGACTTAAAACTTACCATGACTCAATTTAACAATTGGAATCCTCATTGATCAGCCAAGGCTTTCTTCTTTCTTTGTCATCTTAGGTTTAGATTGATTTAAAGCTATGCAATGGACCATATAACTTAGTGTTTGAGCCACTGTTGGCACATTGGGCTAGAAGTAACCGATTTGAACCAACACCTTGGTTTGGGATGTTTATTTTGAAATGAATCTTCTATAATTTGATTGATCTCACAGTATATAAGAAGCTATCATAACATCAGAATAATGCACACGCATCTCTGACCAAAGTTCGCACCCTGCCCCTCCTCCTTAAGTGAATAAGGACAATATCAAATAATATCTTACAAAAAGGACCAATCTCATTGCCATTTCATAGCCTCATTATAGTAGTTAGGCATGATTACGAGCATAGTATGGTGATTATAAGAAGTGATTAGGACGATAACATCATAAGAATGGACCTTTACTAGGCCCCCTACTATCGAAAGCCTATAAATGGTAAGGACAAGGAGGTCTCTCCCTTTTAGGTATGATACCCCTCTTTTGCTAAAGCCTTGTTAAAATCTCCATTAACTTGAGAGTTAACATATAGGACAATCACCCTACCTAGTATAGAAATAGATTCCACACTTACTTTTTGCATCCATTATAGATTAAGGATTTAGATAAATACGGGGTGACATTTTTAAAAATTCTTGAACATAGGGCATTCTCCATTTATAAACATCACATTGTGACAATAACAAGTTTCGTTTATATATTTTGTTTAAAATTTAATATATTCTTTAAAGGAGATCAAATATATCATATATTGTTTAATTCATATGCTCCAAGTGCATATGTTAATTAAATACAAAGTGCTATGCTGTTTGCTACAACGCTAAATTTACATATAGTTTTATAAATTACATTGTACTTTCATCTCTTATGTCGCACTGGAATTTGATTTGGTGATTTTCCCTTCACATCAACTTTTCTTTAATAGTGCTATGATTACATTCTTTGCAAGTTGGTTGTCTTCCTCTCCTAACGCTAACTCATCTACAATTACTATAAGTGTGCTACCGAATTATCTATAACTCAAAAATTACTTAATTCTCTTCGGAGTTTTTAAGATTATAGTAAGAAATAAAATGAAGGGCTGATAGAATTAATTATTGGAACTGTATAAATATCAACATTTATATTTATAGAGTCATATATATTATAGAGTTAGAATTAGTTTATTAGAAAAGAATTAAAGTTTTATATTATATTATATTTATATATATATAGATATATATATATATATATATATATATAGTATAGTATGTATGTCTGTATGTATGTATGTATATCACTACAAGAAAAACGTAAATTAGTGCCGGCCAAAAGTTGACGCTAATCATCAAAAGCCGTCACTTTTTTCGTTTTTATTGTCGGCAAGTGACGCCTGGATAGCCGACACTAATCAAGTCAACGCTAATTAGGTTGCGTCGACCAATGTGGCTAACACTTATTAGCGTTGGGTTGGCCATCGCTTAAGCCCACACAAAATTGTGAAAATTGAACAAAAAAAAACATTGCCATTATCGGCGAGTTCTTCCTTTTCTCGCAAACCACCACCCACACCACCAAACCCCAAACCGCCACTGAATGCTGCCACCCACAACCACCAAACTACCACTGCCACCCACATCCACCAAATCTCAAACCTCAAATCGCCACTGCCACCGCATGGAACTACCACACCTGCACAGCAAACATTAATAGGAAAAAAAACCACCACCACCGCACAAAGCCACCACCACCCCAAACCTCAAATAGCCATTGTCACCGTCACCCATCTCCGTCGTCGATATCCACTGCCTCCAAAGCCACCTACAATACATAGAAAAGAAAATCATCAATAAGTGAAAGAAAGGAAAAGAAAGAAAAGAAAAAGGGGAAGGGGAGAAGGAGGCTCGTAGAGTGGAAGGGGAGAAGGGGTTCATGATAAAATAGACAATATAAAGTGACGGCCAAGCCGACACTAATAATTTTTTTTTTTTATATAAGTTAGCGTCAGCTAAACCAACACTAATAATTTTTTGTTTTAATATTAGTAGCGTCGGCCATGGCCATCTCTTACTTTTAAATTTTGAAAAAAGCTAGGAGGCAAAGTACCTTTATGTTTTCGTGCTTAAAAATAATTTTCAAAATTATTAGTTAGCATCGGTTACGCTGACGCTAATAATTCTTTTTTTTTTAACATTTCTCATGTCGGCAATGGCCGACACAATCTCAAAAGAAAAAAAATAAATATATTAAAAATTAATGAAAGCATTTATGGACGTTTTAGCGTCGGCTAACCAACGCTATTTAGTGTCGGTGTTTAAGCCGACACTAACTGGCTGACGCTATTTAAAGCTTTTCTTGTAGTGTATGTGTATATATATATGTACATATATATATAAACTTGAGCTCCATCATGTACTATTTACATCATCAACCCCTTTCCCATCCCCAAAACAATAAGTTATAATGGAATAGAACAAACGATGTCAAGCCAAGAGCATGTTGATTTCTATATACTAGAAAAAATGGCGGATATAAGAACCACAACTAATCTAATCATGTCTTTCAAATCGCATTGTTGCTTTTTACCACATTGTTTTCAAACAAAGTTTTACCATAACATTCCTTTAGCTTGGATCCAGTATGTAATTGATTCAATTATGGAATTGTGAATAGTCATTGATTCAATCGATATAAAATAATCTATCCTTTTTACGTCTTGGTTTTTCTTGTATATAACGAAAACCATTTTTAAGTAAGAATGTAAAAAAATTAAAATTAACTGATATTGTATCAATAGTTTTCTACTTTATATATAGAATTTGTAAAGTAGAAAACATGGGAATTCATTCAAAAAAATATTAGAAAAAAATAATAATATATATTATTAATTTAGTATACACAATGATTACATTTAAAAAAGGGAAAAAACTGAGTATTTTTAACTATACATCTTCGACAGCAAGTCAATTTAGCTTAGAGACAAATAATAAAAAAAGGGGTGGGGAGGAGATATACAATTTGTATTCAATACGATATACATTATGAATGGATATGCTCTGGGACGGAAGGATTTGAACCTCTGAATGACGGGACCAAAACTTGTAGCCTTATTGCTTGCCCATGCCCGATTTTCGATTTGACACTAATAAACACTATTTTTGATATTGGTTGGTTCGTCAGTTCCAGTTCAAAATTTTGTTATGGAAAAATTTGTTGCTAGGACTTTGATATACATATATATGATAAAACTAAACTTATTGATCATTACATAGAATTCAATTAAAATATTGTATAGAGTATGATTTCTTCTATTTTTGATTTAAGAATAAAAAGATTTTGAACTAGATAAGTTCAAATCAAAGAAGGATTTTGGAAGGGTCTTATCTTATTTAATTCATTTTTTTTAGTTTATATTCATAAATTAATATTAATTTAATTATTTATTGTATTTTTATTTTATTAATATATATATATATATAGATATGTATATATAATAAAATAAAAATACAATAAAAATGAAAATTCCAATTAAAAAACACACAAAAATAATTTTTATTTTCTTAAAAAGAACAAAATGTTTGTTATGCTTAATATCTTTAGTTTAGTTTTGCATTTGTATTCACTCCATCCTTAGTTCAAGTAGCTTTTTCTCGGTGAAATTGCCCAAAGCCTACGCTTTCTTGATCTAATTGTAGATATTATGACAGTAATACATGTACTCTTTTTTCTTTTAGCTTTTGTTTGGCAAGCTGCTATAAATTTTTGATGAGATCTTTAATTTGGGTAATGTCTTAAAAAAATTCAGAATTTATTAGAAAACTAAAATCGAACATTTAACAATTATAAGATTAGATAAGTCTTACAATATGAATTCTTGATTCCAATATTGAATTTTTTTTGACATATACGAAAAAATACGAACCATCTCATCATCTGTGTTTTTCAATTGAGAAATACTAATCCTATTATTCGATTGGAGCCCACCACCAATATAATACCTTGATTGAAGATATGAAAAGATGATTTTTGGTAATAGTAATTATCGATAATTTGTAATGAAAGGCTTGACTCTTACCTTACTACAAATCCAATCCATTTTCGAAAATCATATATACTTATATATATAAGTATATCCTTAAAATCACTTCATTTTTAGAAACAAAATGTGTAATATAAGAGAATCTATTCTCTTTCTTTGTTGTTTTTAATTATCTTGGAGATTTTATAATGCTTACTTTAAAACTGTTATTTAAGTGTTTTTTTTTTTGCTTGTGCTGGATTTTGAAATATTTTAGGATTTTTATCTATTTTACATCTTTTTTAACTAATAAATAAAAAAATTCAAACAAACAAGGAAACGAAAGAAAGAAGTTCCAAAAAAATACTCAAATCATCAACGAAAACGAAAAGAGAGGGATTCGAACCCTCGGTACAAAAATTTGTACAACGGATTAGCAATCCAACGCTTTAAGCCCTCAACCATCTCTCTCCAATTGAAAAAATAGAATTACTTTGTTTATGTTATATCATATAAACAAGAAGAACAAAAATGGAGCTTAAAAAAAAAAGAAACTTCTTTTTTTATCTTGTTTTTTTTTATCTTATATCTTTTTTCTATTTTATTTATATTCATATTATATATTATATTCTTCTATTTTTAGTTTCTTTTTTTCTTTTTATACAGCCAAAGAGCCCAGCCAATACCTAGTTGGGCTCTTTTTATTCCCATGAATATTGAATAACAATGATTTGTTTGATGTACTTTATTTGGAAAAAAATACTTGTAATTTAAACACAATCAACATAAACAAGAAATACCGGTCGATTCCTATGATATAAAACCAAAATAATACAAGATCAAAATGTAATTTTTTATGGCTCCTCTCTTTTTTTTTCTGGTAGTTTTTTCTAGTAACGTAAATTATATATATATATATATATTATATATATATATATATATATATTATATATATATATATATATATCTATATATATATATATATATATATATATATAATTGTATTGTAGCGGGTATAGTTTAGTGGTAAAGTGCAATTCGTACCATGGATCCCTTCATAGTTAAGGGATCCCCCGTTTGACTTATATCTCGATCAAAAACTTTATTTCTTACTTAAAAGAATCCTTTATACCTCTTAACAAATGATTTGAGGTATAATATACATTATCATAATTTGTATACAAGAAGAATGAATTCTAAATTGAAAAATTGAGTTATAAAATTATGAAACATAAGTTTTGGAATTAGATCAATAATCTGAATTTTTTGCGTATGAGTAGAGGATCTACGGAGAAAGATATAGAAAGTTTATTCTAATCGTAACTAAATCTTCCATTTTTTTATAGTAAAGATTGAAGCAAAATAGCTATTAAACGATTATTTTAGTTCACTAGAGCATTGACATATTTTTTTATATTTTTTTGGCTTGATGGAAATTTATTCTTTTCCTTAAGATTCTTATAAATAGAAATAGAGAACGAAGTAACTAGAAAAAAAAAAACATAAATTGTTAGAATATTGCTCTTCTAGAGGGATCATCTAAAAAACAAGGTGTTTCAAATTGATTCATACAAAACAAAAAGGGCTAACATAGATGTTATGGGTCATTTTTTTTTCATCTCTCAATATTCTTTCGTAAAGGAACCTAATGAAACAAAGTTTTACGTTCTGTTACATATTATCAAAGGTTTGATTTCATTTTATTGTTAGTGTAAAATTGTTATATTGTAATCATATTTTATTAATTATATCATTAAAACAATGTTTGAAACAATAATTGTTTATACGTAAATTTATAATCAAATTATATATTTAAATCAACATAGAAACCGAAAATATAATAGCAATGTAAAAATTTACATTGACATTGCATTGATTGATCAAATAAAACTCTATTAACAATACATTTATCAACTGCCATAAATTTAACTCTTGGTCCAAATAAAAGTAAACAAGTATTCGATGAAACACATAACCGATGAATAAGTGTCTTAGATCGAGCTAGAGATCTTTAAGTCCCCATGTGGTAGTTGGATAGAGAAATTAATCATGTTTCAGGGAATAAAGAAAGAAGTCTTACTAACGAAGGACACTTGTAAAGAAATAAAATAAGTATAAATGTTTTTATCTATTATTTTTTATTATTTAATTCTTAATCAGTACTTTTTAAGTTCTAAATCCATCCCCGAGTTCAATTATTCTCACTCTCCACCAAACTCATTCCAAAAATTAATATACACCATGCATGTTCTCAATAGAACAGAAAGCACCGAGGCTAGCTATTATGAAACATCAAAGTTTCTCAATTATTTATCGGTCCATTTTGCGTTGCAACTCAGCTATCTTTTATGATATGAGCTAGGTCACTTCTCCAATTATTATTGGGACGACTATAGTTGAATGTGAGCCTTTCGTCCTTACGAACCCCACAATCCTACATTCAATTCCTAGAAAGATGCTAGCTACTTTTCAGGGATGCATGAGGCTGCCTAATGGTACAATTTCACGTGGACATTGGGCCACTCTCCCTATATTAATACAGCCAACTCGAATCCCAAGGAATTGATGGAGTGGAGCAGTCAAAGTCTCACATCTAACAAATTCTAAGTTTGAACTTTCACTCGTCTTTTTTAAGTGAGATAAATGTAAGTATATTTATAAATATTTGTTAAGCTAGGAGGCTTTTCCTGCTGGGATACCTTCCTCTTCCCTTAAATTTTCATTCATAAAAAAGTATAGCCGAACTCGTATAGTTGCTTATTCTTCTTAGCTTGTTTCGATTCCGGTCGCTTTCAGAGTTTCCGTTATTCAAGTTTGTCAATTAGATTACGAAAAGTTGCAAAATCCCTAACCAAGCCAATGGCAAAAAATGTTGGTGCCAATGGTGGCTATGCGATGATCCGTCGGGTCTTCTTGCCTTATTATATCCTCCTTTGAGGCAATAGACGCATAAACATTTATGATTATGGACAATGACGTGGGGCTGTATTAATGTCCTTCAGACATTCGCATTGTTGCTTTTATATATTGATTGAGCCTAATTAAAAGGACTATTGAAGGGACTCCTTTGTGTATACTATACTAGAAATAACGTGATCATTATCTAATCCAAGGCTTAAGGTTTGTTTTCTGTCAGGTTTGATATAAGAAAATATTCTTTTAACTTTTATTTAAATAATAATAGTAATTATATTTTTTAAAATTTTATTTTTATGTGTATGTATGCACTATAAAAAAAATGTTAAGAGTTAGGAGTACTTTTAATTATTAGATAACATTTATTTAACAAAAATTCAATTGTCAACATAATTGTAGGTCTATATTAATAGTATAATGCATTATATATGATAATAGTATGATTATCAATGATATATAGTAGGATTAAATATATTTTTAATCCTTGTAAATATGGTTAATTTTTTTTTTGAGTAAATATGTTTAAATTTATTTTTAGTCTTCCAAAAATATTGTTAATTTTAGTTATTATATATATTAAATTTTTTTTAAAATGGCCTTTATCACTCTTACTAATTAATGACATGACATATATGTAAATATTTACGTCATGCATCACTACAAAGTGGTTGTTGTTGTGACATGTCTAAATACATGTTACCTCACCATAAAATGATGAAGAGATCATTTTTAAAAGTATAAAATTTATGAAAATGAAACCAACCAAATTTTTGTTGAAATACTTGAATCAAATTTAATCATATTTACAAAATTTAAAACATATTTAAGCTTATAAATTAATATTATATAATCTATACCATAGAATTGTATATATTAGAATGAGAGTAGGATAAGAATAGAATAAGTTAGGATAGGATATGAGAGTACGATAAGAATAGAATAGGATAAAAGTAAGATAAACTATAATCTTATCTAATATTTGGTACACACTAGATAGTAAGCGGATAATGATAAGATAAATTAAATTATGTTCAAATGGCAAAATTATTGTTTCATTCAAATTATGTGTAATTTTCTAAAAGTAACTTTAATTTAATTTTTTAATTTTTACAAAAATATATTTTTAACTAAAGTATAAAATATTATTTTTTATTGTAGTTTTTTTCTTAATTATAAAATATTATAAGATTTTAAAATTATATAATTTTTTATTTTATTTAATATGCTTTAAATTTACATGTCAAAATAATAATTATCTATATTTGTATGTTCTTTATATATGTACTAGAGAGAACTTATCTTATGCTATTACTTCCTAAATCAACTTCTCCGTTAGGATAAAAATAAAAACATTAGAGCAATAAGATAAGATAAGGAAAAGAATAATGTTATTATATTTTATTGATGCAACAAATAACAGATTATAATAGAATAGAATAATTATCCTATCATATCCTGACCACCAAATAGGCCCTCAAACTTTTGAAAAGATATAAGAAATTTTTTGATTACTTTGATCTATTTTAAATAAATAAAAAATCACATGAATAATATTATAGTAAAAATAAATTTAAATTTTCTATTAACATAATCATCTAATTTATTAATAATTTTTTATTATAAATTTATAATTTAATTACTTTATATTTGAAACAATAACATAGAAAATAAGGAGAGTGCGAAAAAACTGAGACTCTTAGTAATTACAAGTGAAAGTCATACTTAAAAAGAGAAGAAAAATAAATAATAAATTAATTAAGAGAATTAAAAGTGAAACTTCACTTTTAAATTATGTATTCTAATTTATTTAAAGAGAGAACATTGTAATTTTGTAAGAGATAATATTAACACCACGAAGCACGTAAATTAACTGGTACAGAATTACTCCAATGTAAGCAGTGGTCTCGAGTTTGAGTCTTGAGTATGCAACAGTATTAAATACTTAAAAAGAGAGTTTTGTTGTTCATATATTTCTACCCCATCTCAAGTAGAATTGTCTTTTGTGAAGAATATATGTGATATATAATATATATAATAAGTTAACGTTTTCATTCTGTCACTTTTGATGTATTGATTAACAAAAACTGATCTTCGGATACGCTCCTTGATTCAAAAGGTAAATAATAATAATCACCAATGGCGGTAATAATCTAAAGGCATTATCCTTCACTCGTTGTCTCGTAGCTTATTTCCCTATATGTGAATTCTATTTCTTCACAATCAATTATCCGAAGGATAGCGTTGTTGTTGTTAATCAACTCTTAAATTGGAGTATTTATTTTTAAAATTTACTTTTTCTTGAAACTTCTTGTATTATATCAAGTACATCTCACAATTATTTTTTATTCCTATTAAATATTATTAGTTAATTTTAGAAAATTTGAATTTGAATTTAACACACCATATCAAATGAATAGACATAAAAATTATATATTTTGATTCAAATAATTATTTTTATAATTTCCCTTAATTTCATAATTTTATCTCTTTAAATTTATTATTATTAATAGGGTTAAATATGTTTTTAGTCCTCCAAAATTGACATGTTTTGGTTTTAGTCTTTAGAAAAAATTTTCCTGAATGAAACCTCTCAAATATTAAAATATATCCTAATTAGATTCCTGTGCTAAACTCTACTTAACTTTTCTATTAAATATGACCATATCAGCTTCCAAATAAAGTATTTTATTACCTGAAATGTTAGTGATAATTTTTAATAAAAAATAATGTAATTACTTTTACTTTAGGGTTAAAAATCTGTGGTTTAGACTTAAAGATGTAATAATTTTATTCAAAAAATATGGTACTAATTATGATCTCAATATAAAAGTTGACATAGATGACCACATCAGCAAATTAATAATGATTGTGATGTTGATGTGGTCATCATTTAACAGAAAAGTTAAACCAAAGTTTAGTACAGGGATCAAATTAAGATATTTTTAATATTTGAGAGACTTTATTCAAAGAAATTTTTTTTCTGAGAACTAAACCAAAACGGATCAATTTTTGAAGGACCAAAAACATATTTAACCTATTTAATAAAATATAATTTGCTATTGACAACAAAATATATTTCCTATACTTTCTTCTTTCTAAAGCACATAATTTTTTTATTATTTAATGATGATTATATTTATAGACAAAAATGATGATAATTTGTATCAATTACAACAAAATTTGTTTTTAACAGAAATTATATAGTGACAATAAACTAATGACCAGTTAAACTGACCCTAAACTATAATTTTTGTGGTAAATGAACATTAGTATGTAAAGATTAATTTATAATGGAAATGATAAATGTTATGAAAAGTTTTTCGTCAAAAGAGTCGAACCATGATTTTCGTCAATCACACTTATATTTTTTAATTTTTATTAATTAGTTTTTTTAAAAAAATCTCAGCCTTACATGTTATATTTCGTGCAATTTTTTTGGTACGAAGTAGCATGACTCATTTATAATAAGCAAAAACTAATAAAATATATTTTTACCGGTACTTGCTATAATTGTTGGTAACACATTTTACTGATCTTAGATATGTTGGGTATAATCTAATTGCTAGAAAAACTTGATTAGTGGATATATAAATTCACCTTTTTAACCTACCATTTGCTGCATATATCCTAGCACTGCTGATTTGAACTAATGTGGGGCACTTTCTGTTCATACAATGCAATGAAATAATGCAGAGATTGCACATGCCTTGTTCCCAAGGGCAATACGTACGTAGTTGCATTGAGGACAACATATACTTTCTCTCTCTTTGCCGGCACTAATGTGTAGGTTCAATAAAGAGCACTATAATTATGAGGTTTTTTTACCAAAATAATATAAAAGAAAACATTAATTTCCAAACTACCTCACATGCAACAATATTTCCCAAACTACCTCAATTTACTGTTCACGTGAGAAACAAAGCTTTCCAATGCTATTTTTTTTTTCTTTCACGTGTAGGGATTTTTGACCAAAATATATAATAGTTTTTTTAACAATATAATAGTGGTTAATTAAAATAAGTACAACCACAAAAAAATTAAATAAGAAGATTTCTATTAATTAAAGTTATTTAATCAAATTAAATTAATAACTATGTTTATTAGGTTTGTTAGTTTAGGAAAAATTAAGACAAAAATAATATTGACAAATGTAATTAAATAATTACTATGTTAATTTTAATTATGAATTAATTCTATAAAAAATTGAAATTGTGGTTAAATAATACATTAAGTGCTTAATTAGAATAAGTACAATAAAGGAGAAAATTAATAAAAATAATTAAATTATTTAAATTTTCTTAATTTTATTATTTTGTTAAATATAAATTTAATTTAATTATTATTATAATTATAGGTTAAATAATATGGTTAAATAATACATGTAGCGGTTAATTAAATAATTATACCTAACCAACCACATTAAATATTAGATAATCATATTAAACTAGTTGTTATTTTTGGCAAATTAAAATAATTAATATTGTCATTCGTCATTAAATAATTAGTTGGAAATAAATAACTAAATATTACATAAGAGGCAGGAGACTTAATCTCCGTAATGGTCCCGTTCCACCACAATGGAGGTTGCCTTCTACGCGGAGGATTTCGACGAATTTGTCTTTGTTGTCGTACAACATTCTCCTCGTCATCAACAGTTGGTTGAGAAGTTGCATAATGGTTAACGTGTGGTGTTGACGAACTTCCAACAAGCTGATGGTGAAGCGATGGAATGGCTATACTCTGCATATAAGCTTGAGTCGATTCTGGAGTTCGAATGTCTGCACCAAACAAGTTGCTCATGAAATCCGCGGTTGTGGCACTTCTTGCCATAGTCCAAATTATTAGGTGGATCGACGCGATCTGGATCGTCAATTCTGTCGGTGCGATCACGACCGTCCCTTTTCCTGACGAAGGGGACAAGACCCTGTAGGATTCCCTGACGGATGAATAGTGAACGCACTAGGATTCCCTTTACGTTGGGATGCAGTTCCATGACAAAGATTCATGCCTGTTTGCAATTAGGGAACACCACATCAGGAACCATGTGGACTTCAAAGTTGTAAGTTCTGACCAACAACTATTTGTTGCAAAATGTCGTGTTGAAGGATGTGCATGGAGGTGTAGAGCAGCATATGGCAAGGTTTGCAGACAATGGGAGATCAGAAAACTACAAGGACCCCCATACATGTGTGTCACCAATGTTGTCTCAAGATCATCGTCAAACTTACGTCAACGATGATCAGTAAAGAGATTGAGGCATTGGTTAGAAATGATCCCTCGATCTCGGTGCCATTACTGATTGAACACATAAAAAACAACTAAGCAGTTGACCACCTCCTACAAAAAGGCATGGTTGGGAAAGCAAAAGGCTATAGAAACAATCTACGGCATTGGGAGCAGTCATACAAGGATTTACCACAATTGCTCCAGGTAATCGAATGACTAATCCTGGGACGATTGTTTAGGATGCAGACGCTGCCATGTAACACCAGATGGTACATTAACATTTTCCTCGTCTTTTTTGAGTTTTAACCATGCATCGATGGGTTTTCCTACTGTAAGCCCATAGTTCAAGTCGATGGCACTTGGTTGTATGGAAAGTACAAAGGTACTCTTTTGGTAGCAGTTGCACAGGATGGGAACACCATATTCTTCCAATAGCTTTTGCCATAGTGGAGGGGGAGACAACAGATGCTTGGTTCTTCTTCCTCAAGTACTTAAGAAAGTACGTCACACCCCCAACATGGTCTATGCCTAATATCAGACAGGCATGAAGCGATAAATAGTGCCTATGTACGACGAGGGAGTGGTTGGACGAACAAGATCAGTGCAATGTGTTTTGCATTCGACACATCGCACAAAATTTCATGAGGCACTTCAGGAATGCTGATCAAAAGAAACAAGTTGTAAATATGGGTACTTATTGCATACATGTTAATTATTTTTTAAATATTCTCATCATAACATTACTGACAATCCTTCCTTCCAACTCCTCAGCATATGCCATGACGGAGAGAAACTTTTTCTACTACTACAACAATCTTCATCATGTGCATCCAGAAGCCACGCAATGGCTCGATGAAATCCCAAGGCCAAAATGGACTCTTGCATGGGATGGAGGGCAACGTTGGGGACACATGACCAACATCTCGTAGAGGCAATCAACTCAGTACTTAAAAAAACTAGAAACCTACCCATTTCAGCATTGGTTGAAGCAACAATACTTAGGTGTAATGAATTATTCGTCAAAAGGGGGGAAGGGGAGAGCAACGGCGATGATAAACTCTGGAAAAAAATATACAGAGATTCTTAACAAGGTCGTACAAGATGCAACAACAAAGGCAAATACACACTACGTGAAGGACTTCGATCAAGACAGTTCAACGTTCTTGGTTGCAGGAATTGATTAACCCTTTAGAAGGGCGACTTGCAGGCATTTCAGTGTTAGATTGGAGCAGCAACTATGTGAATGTGGAAAGTTCCAAAATTGCACATCCCATGTGCGCATGTCGTTGCTTGCTTGTAACCAAATTCACCATGACTATATGCAATATGTGAGTCCGGTGTACACGTTGGAATATGTATCGAATGTTTTATGGCGGAAGGTTCCACATGTTGCCCAATAAAGGGTCATGGCCAACATATGACAGACCAGAATTGTCCCACAATCCCACTATGCGTAGGAATATCAGTGGACGCCCGAAATCAACTCGAATACGTACTGAGATGGACCTTAGAGAAAGGGGTCAACCAAAATATGTTCAGCATGTCACACACTAGGACATACCAAAAATAAATGTTCCTAACCGTGCTGAAACGTCAAGGCAACCCCAATGATTTTTAATCCTATGTAACTTTATTAATGTAGTTCATTATTAATTTAATCTTCCTTCTGTTTTTTTTTAAAATCATTTGCTTATTTAACCACAATTTCATTTTTCCATAAAATTACCACATTAGTAAAATTAAACATATTAATTATTTTAATTTGCCAATAATAACAACTAGTTTAATACTTATTTTAATTAACCACTACATGTATTATTTAACCATATTATTTAACCTATAATTATAATAATAATTAAATTAAATTTATATTTAACAAAATAATAAAATTAAGAAAATTTAAATAATTTAATTATTTTTATTAATTTTCTCCTTTATTGTACTTATTCTAATTAAGCACTTAATGTATTATTAACCACAATTTCAATTTTTTTATAGAATTAATTCATAATTAAAATTAAACATAGTAATTATTTTAATTACATTTGTCAATATTATTTTTGTCTTAATTTTTCCTAAACTAACAAACCTAATAAACCATTATATATTTTGGTCAAAAATCCCTACACATGAAAGAAAAAAAAATAGCATTGGAAAGCTTTGTTTCTCACGTGAACAGTAAATTGAGGTAGTTTGGGAAATATTGTTGCATGTGAGGTAGTTTGGGAATTAATGTTTTCTTTTATATTATTTTGGTAAAAAAACCCATAATTATGAAGGGGAAGGGAAAATGAAAAAATATTATGTGCGAGTGCTGTAATAAAAATGCTGTATCATTTAAGGGTACACTGGTACAGCACAAATAATTCCTCCGTAGTCTTCAATTATGAACACGCGTACGTTACTCATTATTTTGAAGCCTTTGGCTAGCTAGGCCTTGGGATTCCTTATCGCTGGCTTTTTTTCTTTTTTCAAAGTTATAGGAATTAGAATAAATTACACTGACATCTTCTAAGGTATTTTTCGATTACATATAATTTTTTTGTTTTTTTAATATTTATAATAACATCTCTTATAGGAGTATACGGTATAATGTTTTCAAATAATTAAGAAAGGTTAGTGTAACGTATAAAGATGTTAGTGAAATGTTTTTATACAATTAAGGAGGTTAGTAGGGATAGAAAAAGAAGTGGTTTTGCATGTAATCTGAAAAAATATTAAGGGTGTCAATATAATTCACTCAATAAAAATGACATGGAATGATGCTTCATTACCTTTCATTTACAGCTCGAAGTATTCTAAGAACAATTATTTTTCATTCGATTTGTTCTCCTTTTAATATCTTTCATTTTGAAGAATAAGGTATGCAGCACTTACTCATACATAAACATCACTTATGGGTACAGCATAAATAATTCCTCCATTCAAAATATAAACAATTAGATGGGTATTTCCGTTTATTATAAAATTATTATAAAGTTCTCAAGTTTAATCATTTATGGCATCCTGATTTTTTATTTTATAATAATAAAATTTTAAGACAAATTTTAAATTCAATATTTACTCGTGTATTAATGGTTGTATATATCTATTGTAAATTCATATCAATTGTGATTTATTTTGTTGATCTCTCTCTCTCTCTCTTTCTTTTTTAGCTTTACTTTTTGCATCAATATTACTTATATACACTTTTATAAAGTTATTTTTTTAGAAATTATGATTACAACAAGCCTAGTTTCTAAACAATCAAGAGTAAGACCACTTGAAATACTTAATATTAATTTTTATTTGAACAATATTTAAATACCATTAAAGACTATATTTACATTACAAGTATTCATCTTTGAAAAGCCTCACAAATTTTAACTTTCTGAATTTTGTAGTTGTTGGTCGAGAAACTTTCTAATGTATTCAAAGCAAAGATTGAGAAAGCTATAAAATAAAATGTTTTTAAAATTTTAGGTTATAAATTTTAAGAAGTTGCAATTCAACTTTTCTTCTTGTAACTTTAAGCCAACACTAGGTTTGTGGTGGTGGCTGTGGAAATTTCGAGTATCTGATGGATTACTATTAGTGTGAAGCAACTAGACATGTAGGATATGGTAGTCAAGCTCCATATTTCCACCTTATTTCTCTCAATATCAAAGAAAACAAATATGTAATGTTAAGTCAGTGCTTTCAAAATAGAGAAGCAAATTAACAAGGTTAGTTCAATACATTTTTAGGCCTAAAACAAACTTTGAGGTAAGGCCTTTTTAAAACTATTGGCGCTAAAAAAGTTAGGATAGCTATTTGATATCGACTGACGATTAATTCTCATCCAGTAAAGACTAAGACAACCATTTTTTATTGGCTGGCGTGGGCACAAGATTGAAGAAGGCCAAGGAATGGCCCAAAACGTAGAAGCTCAACGTAGGAGCGCGTTCCAAAGGGAAAATTTGAATATTTAAAGCAGTTGCAAAGCGGTTTTTTGTAAGCTTATCACCTCTCCCTAAAAAATAGGGTAGTGGGTGGTTACCTGCGTAAAACGGCTATTATGGAACAGGACAGGGTTTAAATATTCAATTTTTCGATGTAAAAGGGGTCTCAGACCAATCAATCAATTTATCTTTCCCAGTTATTTACTTTTACTGTAAAAGACTGAGGTTCCTTTCACTTCCATCAGATCATCCTTGGTGTATATAGTTGCGTTCGGGACGCGACCTTGCAAAGATGGAATCAACCTTTGGAAGGAAGCTGCCAAGTGCTAGGCAAGCTACATAGTCAAATACAGCCACGTTGGCTACCATGATGCCAATAATGGTCATAGGTGCTACTGTTGCAGCCGCGCAAGGAAGGTTATCTCAACCTCCTTCTGATGTTGTTTTGGAAAAGACACTACCAATGATAGGGAGATAGACCCTTTGGCATGAGTAATGACCAATTATCCTTATGGGATGCCGAATGAAGAGCTGAAATCAATTGTTGTTCCTCCTTTCATTCGGTAGCATATGGAGATGGGTGTACACAACATAATACTACAATTCTCTAAGCAGCTGAGAGATATTGTTGAGTAGATAGTACTGATCGAGATACATAAGGCACAAGAGGAGGAACATTGGCAACATGGTCATCAGGAGGTGTCGCTTACCTTAGTTCAAAGAAACAATTTAGACAATCATTTGCTTTCTTTGTCGTACACTAGGTAGCAGAAGCCACTGGGCCACCTCTGCTTCAGTTTGGCACTATTCAAATGGCCGGCAAACCTCCCAATGTTGTCGAAACTATTGAATTGCCTCCCCTAGTAGTGACAGAGCCAAACCCTAGGTTTTTAGACCAAGGAGATCAACATGGGAGGTGGTAGCAAGTTTGGCGAAGCTGGCCACATGCAGGCGATTGCTCATCAGCCACCCTTGGGGGGGCAAATCAGCTACCAGACCACCTATGAATCTTAGGGATTTCAATCAGTCGTCCAAGCGACTAGTAGATAGCCAAACATTATGGCCACATTAAGGACTCCTAAACCTATTTAGATAGAGCCGAGACCTACTACCTTGTCTTTCATGGATCCTAATGTAACAGCCGAGGCAATCAAAAATCACTTCAGAGTCCATTGAAGTTGGACTATAGGCCAGTCTATAAGAAACCCTATTTGGAGTGGATGGATAGGATGGTACCCTTGCTGAAGGGTTTCAAAGCCCTTGACTTTGCAACATTCTCAAGCAAGGACAGTAAGTCAACCATTGAGCATGTTAGCTGATTTACAGCTTAGTGCAAGGAAGCCAGTTAGAATGACTATTATAGATTATAATTGTTCCCTATCTCTGACTGGTACTCTGCTTTCACATTGTATTTAACTCTACCACCCAATTCTATTTAGAATTGGGCAGATATGTAGAGATGTTTTCATGATAGGTTTTACTCACCACAGCTAGATGTTTTAGTGACTAATTTGATGATTACTCAATAGTAGGCTAATGAGACAGTTGTTGAGTACTTAAAGCATTTCAGGCATGTGAGAAGCAAATGTAATGTGCAATTCCCAAGGACCAAATATGAAAATATAGTTGTCAGGAATATGCACCCTCATTTAAAAGAACAGCTAATAATGTAAGACTATGTGGATTTGGCGTAACTTGCCACCAAAGCAACTAGGGTGGAGTAATTCATTAGAGAAAGGGAACAAAGCAGGGCCCATAGAGGCATCAGGAATCCTTAGGTTGTATCCATGATAGTCGAGGAATTAGAGGAGTCATGAAAAGAGGATTTGGTAGGTGAGCAAATAGCAGTTGAACTGCTCAAGGGGAAACCCTACTCTTGTTTGGCTTTAAGGCACCAAAGGGCAAGGAAGCCAAAGGGAATGAGCCCTGTTTGTTTGACAATTCAAGGCCTAATCATATATTTGACTACCAGGTGAAGGACCAACAGGTTAAGCTCCTAGAGGGACAGAAGATCCCATTGCCAAATGAATTGAAGAACAAGAGGTACTATAAAGTGGCACAATGCTTACAATTATTCTACAACTAACTGTTTGGCATTTAGGAATGCAATTCAGAGGGCCTTGAAGGAAGGAACACTTAAGTTGGCCAAGAAAAGAGGAGAAATAAAGATTGACATTAACCGCTTTCCAACGGCTAATGTATATATGGTGTCAACTGCTGCAGCTAAGCAGAGGCAAAAACCGCCTTACAAACCTAAAGGGCATCCTAAATACCAGTAGTAGCAACCAAGCAAGAAACTAGAGCCAAGCAAAGGAGGAAGAAAAGTCTACTAGGAAATCTATTTTTCGACAGTTGTGATACCCTCAGCCAAATGGTAGGCGGTTGAAATTGCCAATGCATCTTGAAATTGCCTCTTCACACCTAACTAAGAGATGTGTAACAGAAGTGTATTACGAGAAGGAAGGTTGACCCTCAGGGTTATTTTGGTGGATCAAGACACCTTAAAGGGAGTGAGGACCAAAAAGCCGAAGGCTAGAGTGAAAATGGATAGTGGTTTTTGAATAAATATGCCAAGGATTAGCCGACAGAAACCATACCTTTGATAAGAACTCAGAAAAGAGACTACAAAGGAAAAAAAGCATTGCAGAAGTTGAGCGAGATATTCGTTATGCTCTCAGACAGTCGTTAGGTTAAGAGAGACGAGCTCTAATTGCCTAAGACAGCTGAAGGAAAGGAAGAAACTTTTTGCTACAAGAATTAGTCATCCAAGGAAAGCGATATTGGCCTTCCTTTAGAATTGGAAGACTATAAACTGGATGGCTTACTGCCTAATGATGCACCCATTCCAATAGGAGCCGTTGAAGTGTTGCTAGCTGAATTTGCCAGTTAGGCTAAATAGCCATTAGCTCTTGAGGGTGATGTGGAGGCTGATGAGCACAAATGGGCTTGCCTAACTAGTAAGGTTACGTGTGACGATGCAGTTGCCAAGTTGTATAAGCTTACAAGCATTATGGCCAGACACCTTAAGCTATCTATGTCAAAGCCACTATTAGTGGTAGGCCTTTAACCGAATGTTCCAAAATAATGGGGCATTCCTCAATGTGATGCCTTACTCAACTATGAAAAAGTTAGGCAAGTCCAAGGGTGACCTATTGAGGACCAACATGAGAATGACTACCTTCACCGAGGAACCTACAACTACTATGGGGATATTAATAGCCAAGATAATAGTAGGCCTTCAGATAAACACATATGCCTTTTTGTGTTGGATGCAAAGTTGTCCTATTTTATGTTGCTCAGTAGAGATTGACTTTGTCCTAATTTATGTGTGCTATCTATGTTACACTAAATGCTAATTTTCTGGGTTGGCAACAAGGTAAAAATGCTTCCAATTGATGAGAGTATGTTTTTAGCTAACACAGCAGCAATAGAGGCTGCTTTTTATTCACCTTAAGTGTAGTAGATCATGTAAACATTTGCTTTGGAGGAATTCTAGTCTGTGGCTGTGTGTGAGTTTACCTTAAATGATTTTTGGCTTAAGAATTAGGCCGATGTACAACTTGAAGAGATAGGAGAAACTGAAAAAAGTACTCAATGATCTTATCAAAAGGATGAGCTAGTATTTCCCATAAGATGCAGTCAATGTAATTAGACTCGGCTCGGACCGGCCGGTCGGACCAAGAACCTGCCATGTAACCGGTTTGAGCCACTTGTTAGATCGGATATGCTACAAAACCGGTGTGAACTGGTTTGACTCGGAAGATTTCTAGTTGAACCGACAAACCGGTGGTTCACACTGACTTGGTTGGGTCAGACATTTATTTATTTATTTATTCTTGAATCCCTGAAAACGACGTTGTTTCATGTTGGACCCAAAACAGAAAAGGTTTTTTTCTTCTACTTTCTTTCTCTGTTTCTCACTTTCCCCTGCCTTCTCTTCGTGCTCAACGACACCCTCATGCCGTGTGTACCTCGTCCTCGTCCGCCAGCAACGTGACACTTTGCGACACCGTCGTTGTCACTTCTGCTCCGTCATCGACTTCAAGATCCACCGCAATGACCACGCAATAGCGTGCCTCCTCCTCGTCCCCCAGCAACGCGAAACCCTGTAGTTCGACGTGCCTCCTCGTCATCATGCTCTGTCACCGGCGTCGACAAGCGCCGCAGTGACCACGCACCCTCGTGCGTGCCTCCTCTTTGTCCCCCAGCAATGCAAAACTGCAGTCGTGCCTCGTCTATCATTATGAATGTGAGTTAATCCTTCTACTTGAATGTGGGTTTTATATATTCTACAAGTAATATGATTGATTGATTTTGTAAGATTAATTCCAATTTCCAAATACTTGCGCAATTGTAGAGTTGTAGTTGTTGTATTTGTTTTCTCGCTGACAGTAGCGAGAGTCGAGACTCGAGATGACATTTGTGGGCATTTTAGAAGTTAGAAGCAATGTAATGCAATGCAATTTGTAATTGAATGTCATCATGTCAATACATACATTGTTTATTCAAATCATATTTTTCTTTGTCCTTCCCGTTACCACATTAATATTCTTTATATATGAGTTTGAACTCAATGGAAATAATAAAAAACAACAATTTCACTTAATTGATAATACTAATTTCAGATACTTAATAATAAAATGCGCTTCCCATTCCCACTGGCGTGGATGAAGGAATGATGAAGTTGGTGGGCAGTGAGGCTATTTGTCATAGATCAATTAAATTTGGATGAAGATGAAGATGATGATGCACATGAGAACATCATGGAAAATGTGAACCAAAATGAAGGTAATGTTGGTGAAGCTTCTGATTTCTTGGATGAAGAGCGAGGACCCGAATTGGACACTACTTTGACTCCTTGGGCATAAATAGATTATTGGTTATTGTAGGTGTTTTTGTTATTTTAGTTGACTTTGAGTTGTGAATTATTGGGTTTAGATTATGTTTAGAACTTATTTGTGAGTTTTTTTTATATGAAGACCTTGTTGTTTGTTTAATTAGAAGTTGGAACTTATATCTTGTTGATGGATTTGAATTTGGAGAATGAACTTGTGGATTTATGATAATTTGTGTTGTGAATTTTTTATGAATTTTTAAGATATAGTTTTTTTTTTTTAATTTTTTTAAGTATAAAACTTTACAGGTTATGAATTATTTAGAATTTTTAATATGGACCGGGTCATACGGTTCAACTAATGACCCATTGGTTCGACTAGTGACCCGGTACCCCGACCGAGTTGATGAGCGGTCCAAGTCTGATAACATTGGATGCAGTTAAGGATGTAATGCAGGAAATGCTTGGGGGCAAGATTGAGCCTATGTTAGAGAATCTTACCCAACCAATTCAAAGGCAACTACCATCATTTTAGGGCCAAGATCCATTAGTAGACATCAATTTGGGTACAGCCGATAACTCGCGACTGACTAAGATAAGCAATTTATTGAAGGAAGAAGAGTGATCCAAACTTACATAGCTGATTGGAGAGTTCAAGAATTACTTTACTTGGGACTACCATGAAATGCTAGGTTTGTTAAGATCCCTACTAAAGCATCGATTACCTATCAAGGAAGGTTACAAGCCACACAAAAGCCTCCTAGGCGGTTCAACTCAGGGTTACTACCCAAGATAAAGGCTAAGATAGAGCGCTTATTATCAGTAAGGTTCATTTAGACAGCTAAGTATGTTGATTGGCTGTCAAATATAGTCCTTGTTATAAAAAAAAGGGGGGGGGGGGGCAAGTTCGAGTATATATCAACTTTAGAAACCTGAATTTGGCTACCCCTAAGGATGAGTATGCCATGCTAGTTGTAAGCATGTTGGTGGATTCTACAGCTAACAATGACATGCTATCCTTCATGGATGGCTATTCAGGCTATAACCAAATTTACGTAGTCAAGGAGGATGTTCATAAAACAGCCTTTTAGTGCCCTGGAGCCATTAGTATTTTTGAGTGGTTGGTTATGTCATTTGGACTTAAAAATAGTAGGGGCTACTTATCAAAAGGCCATGAATCTAATATTTCATGATTTGTTTGGCACGAATATGGAGGTCTACATCAATGGTGTTATGGTGAAGTTTTTCGATTTCAATAACCATTTAGCTGACTTGGAATAGTCCTTCATATGAATGAGGCACATGGACTAAAGATGAATCCAGCCAAGTGTACTTTTAGGATCATGACAGGCAACTTTATGGGCTTTTTGGTGCACCAGAAAGGCATAGAAGTAGGCAAAAACAAGGCAAATGCAATCATGGAGGCATCTCCCCCACAAAACAAGATGGAGTTGCAAAGCCTTATCGAAAAGATAAACTTCCTTAGGCAATTCGTAACCAAATTAGTTGGTAAGCTAAAGGCTTTCTCACCTTTGCTATGGTTAAGGGAGCAAGAAGACTTTGCATGGGTAAGAGATCAACAGGCTACCTTTGATTAGATTAAGCAAGCATTGGCCACACCTTTGGTGGTGGTCCCTCTATTAGGTCACTAAGACTCTACATATTAGCCACGAATGAATCTATTAAATGCTTGCTTGCACAGGATGCCAAAGATGGTACTAAGCGAGCTGTTTATTATTTAAGTAGATCACTCAATGATAGTATACAGCTATTGAAAAGTTGTGTTTGTCTTTGTATTTTGCATGTATAAAACTTGAGTATTATTTGTTGCCCAAAAAGGTATTTATAGTTTGCAAAATAGATGTAGTCAAATATCTATTGAATAGACTTGCCTTATAGGGACGACTAATGAAGTGGGCATTGAAATTAAGTGCTTTTTCCCTAAATTATTTGCTAGTAAATGTCGTCAAAGGATAGGCATTAGCTGACTTCTTGCCTAACATCCTTGCCTTGAAGTCAAAGATCCTTTTGACAGGCTAGATGCCTACTTATGGACTAATCCACGGATCATGATGTTCGATGGATCCAAAAATCCCAAACTCGCTCAGCCGTAAGGGTAGGATTAGCCATTATGAGTCCATACGGTCAACTGAGGAAATTTAGTTGTGAATTACCAGCCGATTGTTCTAATAATCAGGCTAAATATGAAGCGTTGCTATTGGGTTTAAAAATTTAATTAACTGAAGGGGCCCAATCAGTGAAAAATATTAGGCGATTCTCAGGTAACGGTTAAACAATTGATTGGGCAATATAGTTGTTGTTATCTGAATTTGGTGCATTTATATGAAACAACTATTCATTTACTTAGGAAGTTCATGGATGCCGAAGTAATATATATACCGAGAGAAGAAAATCAAGAAACCAATAGCCTAGCTCAACATGTCTTTATATTCAAAAGGCGTTGGAAGATGATTATCAGTGGACAGTTATGGTATCAAGTGAAATCTCGACGATGGTGCAAGACTAGCAACAAGAGTTGATAACCTACCTGGAGAACCCATCAGCTAACACTAATTTTGTTTTAAGGAAGAGAGCCTAAAATATTTGCTGTAGGATGGATACCTATACAAGCAGACAGCTAATGGATTATTGTTAAAGTGCATTAGTACTGAGGAGGCCTTAAGAGTTACAGGTGAAATGCATGAAGCTCTTTGTGGATCCCCCTATAGGTCTGGACCAAAGATGAGGTGGCTAATTTATCGCCACAGCTACTTCTAGTCTACCATTTAGTTAACTATGTCAAATATGCCAAAGGATGTGAAGCTTGTCAAAAGTTTGGGACTTTTGTGAAGAGTTCCAGCAGATAAGCCTCACAGTGTGAACAAACCCTGGCCGTTTAAGGGTTAGGCCATAGATCTTATAGGGAAAATTCACCTATTCTCTTCCAAACATCATAGTGTCATTATTGTCGCCATTGATTACTTTACTAAGTTGGTCAAAGCTCAACCGATGGTATCTGTATCCCAATCTGATGTCATTAAGTTTATTCAAAACTAAATAATTTACAAGTTTGGAATTTCGAAAACCATCACAGTTGACCAAGGGACAATGTTTACTAGCAACAAGGTGGTGGCTTTTCTCAACAATTTGGGATTAAGTTAGTTTACTCAACTCCATACTGTGCTCAAGCGAATGGACAGGTAAAGGCTACTAATAAAATCATTATAGATTTAATTAAAAAGGTTGTTGAGGAAAAGCCAAGGAAGTGGCATAAGGAATTACCTGAAGTCTTATGGGCTCACAAGAATATGAAGAATAATGCGATTGCTATTACTCCTTTCTGGCTAACTTATGGCCAAGATGCAATTTTGCCATTAGAATTAAACATTAATCTCTACAAGTGGCAAAACAGAACCAATTATCGATTGACGACTATCAATGTTCTTTAATATTGGAATTGGAGTCAGCCGATGAAGATCAACTAATAGCCTTAGAGAACATCAAGCATAATAAGGAAAAAATGGCTAAAAGCTATAATAAGTATGTTCAATGGAGAACATTTACTGAAGGGGATTTAGTGCAGAAGACAATTTTACCAATTGGTCATAAGGACCCGCAATTCAGAAAATGGTCTCCAACATGGGAAGGGCCATTTGTGATTAGCCTAGTTTTGGCTAATGGAGCCTATAAGTTCATTTATATACAAGGTAATGAGCATAGTAAAAGTATCAATGTGTGATTCTTAAAGAAATAATACCCTAACATGTAAGAAACCAAATAAAATTGTCTTGATGGCTATAAGCCAACCATCATAGCTACCAAAGGTGCATTGGCCCAAAAAAGCTAATTATTCAAGAAGTGAAAAAGCAAAATGAAAGTGGAAGGGAGATTACGCCTCTAAAGCTGAACTACTTGCACTTGTGATTTCTGCCTCATCGCCTGAGGTAAAAACAACTAAGGAGATTGGCACGGTTGCCACTGATTGTTAAGCTTGTAATACCATCTGTTAGAAGCCAACCCATTCAAAAATGACACTAGCTAAGCCTTTGGAGCAAGTGTTAAAGTCTTTTTGAAGCACTTCTTGTTGTTGGGATAAGTGGTATATCTCGTCATCCAACTTTCATGCTTATTGATACAACTTAATTCTCTTGCCATTGTGATCATTGAGGCGTACAATAGCCTCAGTCAGGATGGGTTGAAAGTGGCTTATTTCCCTCTAAATCTTGGCCAAGTCCTCTTGAAGCTTTTCCAACCTAGTGCTGGTCTTAGCTTGTAGGCGTTGATCAGCTTGCCGTTTTGCCTCGACAATTTCAAATTAGGCTTCGACATTGGCTCTACTGACCTCAAGCTTGATTAGGCGTTCCAACTCCTTGCCAGGCTACTCTTTGCACTTGGCATTCACTTCATATTATGTCTCTAAGTCGCTTAGCAGTAAAGCAATTTGGTCATATGCCTTTCGCTCAGCCTCAGAGATAATTTAGGAGTCGACGACTCGTCACAACTTTAGGAGTGATAATCGCAAAGTCTATACATGCTTGGGATCGTCGGGGAAAGGAGTCGCAAGTCGTTCATGAACATAAGTCTTGTGTTTAAGTAGTGACAAGTTGTCTATTAGCACAGAAGGGCTAGTAAGAGGCGACTTGAAGTAGTTTGATAATGCCTCATCCAGGATGCTAGACGACTTCAATACAGGCGTCGGCTCAAGCTCCTTGGTAGGCAGCTTAGTTGGAACGACTAGATGAACAACAACTATTTTTCTAGTAAACCTTAACTATTGCGACTCTGGTGTGGCAAGAGGATCCTTAAGCTTTCCCTCCTTTTTTTCCCTTATCTTTCTTTTTCTTCTTTTTCTCCTCGGCCTGTGGAATACAATATTAGAAAATAGTCGGGGAAGGCAATTCTAAGCAAGAATCAGAATTATAAAGGGAAGAGTCACCTTGTTAGAAGTGTCAAAGCTCTCTCACAAAGACGTTTATGAGCCAATCTAAAAGTTAAGGTGGCTAGTGCAGTTGATAGTCGCGTGATATGAGCAAATGGCCTAAGCGGCTGATTAGAAGTTTATGTAATAAGGGAGTTTGGCAGGGTTACAACATAGTTAGATTAGCTGTGAATAAGAAAAGGAAAAAGGAAAAATTGTACCTCAAGAGCTGGTGGAGCCTGTAGGTCTACGACTTAAAGAAGGTTTAGCTAGGCTTGGGATAGGTTGTTCATTTAATTCATCAAAATGCACATCAATTAGCCTACCCAATAATTTGCAGTCGTTTTAGTAAAGACGGTAGTTGTGATAACACCCCACCATTCACAAAATGCCTACGTTTGGTTAAGACGATTGGCAAACGGGTGGAAGACAAATGTGTTCAACTTTTGGTTGGTGTTTTCGGCAGCCATTATGACTTCGAATGGCTAACAGGATACACTAACATGTATTAGGACAGCTAGTGGAAATGGGAATGACTTAGGAATGGCTTGGACCAAACCAAACTGCCTCGCAAAGCATTGAGGAAAGTACCCCTCAACATAAATTTTATTATTCTTGGCAGTCGACTTGATTCCACACAAGAGAGCCCTGAAAGTCAACGTAGAAGCCCAATTGGCTTAGGTAGTCAAGTTGTCCTCCCTAATCCTGGTAGTGTTTACACCAGTCAGTCGTCAATGCCAAGGAGTCAAAGAGTGAACATATATTAAATTTGTTGTGTAAAGCCAATGAGCTATATTGAACGTTGAAGCCTTGGAATGCAACAACCATGACAGAGCCTGTGTATAACAAGTATCATTTTAGGAAGTACTCAAAAGGGGAAAGCCAAGATAAAAGGCATTGGGAAATTATAGTCATGCCCATAGAACCAAGAACCATAGAGGAGGCCAAAGATTGTCGAGGAGGCCAAAGATACTACAATATAAAGTGGACAAGAAAAATAGACCCAAGGCTAGCTGTCAATGTGATGAAATAGTCGATATAAACCCACTATGGTCACTACAGCCACAGATCTAGTACAAGCAAAATACCTACAAAACCTAAAAAGGAAAAAGGCGTGGCCATAGAACTAGATGACTTAGCGTTGGTCGAAATAAACTTTTTACAGGTTGACTCGTTTTTGGAAATTTTGATACCCAGGGACCTAGCGGTGGTTGTGAGCGTCATGTGCACGACTAGAAGTTCCTCGCCGCTAATCGGTAGACCCAAAATAGAAACCACATCAAGGAGGGTAGGAGCACTTGTCCTTTATGACAAGACACAATCGTTAATAGCTATTGACCAAAACCTTAATAAGGCTATTAAAACTTTGCATTGCTAGGGAACTTCAGTTGCGGAGAGCATTATGATATCGTATATGCCCTAGTACTTTTGGTTGTTGCTCTTAGTATCCAAAACCTTGTTCAACCAAGTAATGTATTTAGGGAATACTGTGTGCCAAATGCACAAATCTTTGGGGAAGTTATTGTAGTGGAACCAGTCTCAGGTGAGTAGAATAGGGCAGCTATCAGGGGCGAAGAGGTCATGTAGGGTTGATTCTTTATCCTCATTCTCAGATGTCAAACAAGGACCCAAGAAATACTCCTTCTCCTCATCATTATCAAGAATCAAGCTCTTGGCGGCCAATTGGGGAGCAGCTACGAGTAATTCCTGCAATTACTTAGATTAGTTAGCCTACTGGAGCCTATCACTTTGGGAAGACGCCTTCTAGTTAGGGAAGTGATCGTGGTTTTAGGAATCAAACTAGAAGCTGATGACATGGTTTTCGAAAAAATTTAGGAGAAGGAAAGGTGTACACAAATAAAAAGCAAGCGTTAGGGTTTTAAAGGAGCTGCGAATGTAACCAAATTTTGTTTGCAGAAAAGATTAAGGGTGAAAAGATAAATCGTATTGTAGAAGTTCAAATCTTAAACCAAGAGATAAAATTCGTTCCATTAAGAAGTCGCAACAGGGGAAAGATTTTTGTGCTGATAGGATTCTGTCAGCAATCATTCAATTGTCAATCAAAAGATAAAGCTATTACGAAATTGAATGATGCGAAAAAAGGGGTAGTTATGTTGGGGCTAAAAAGTTAGGATAGTCATTCGATATCGACTAATGGCTAATTCTCATCGCCTAACGGCTAAGCCAGTTGCTTTTTATCGGCTAGCATAGGCCCAAGATAGAAGAAGGCCGAGGAATGGCCCAAAACTGCAAAAGCTCAATGTAAGAGTGCGTTCCAGAGGGAAAATTTGAATATTCAAAGTAGTTGAGGAGCAGTTTTTTGTACGCTTATCACCTCTCCCAAAAAAATAAGGTAATGGGTGATTACCTGGGTGAAACAATTGTCATGGAATAGTAGGGGTTTAAATATTTAGTTTTTCAATGTAAAAAGGGTCCCCGACCAATCAATCAAATTTATCTTTTCCAGTTGTTTACCTTTTGCATTTATAGCTTTCTTTACCACTTTATTTACAACTTTCTTTATTGTTTTTCTTCACAATTCTAGCTATTTATCGCCTTTCTTTACTGCATTTCAACTTAGGAGTAGCATAGCATAGAAACCTTAGTCTTACAATTGCTAGAAAGCTCTTTGGAATGCACCAGGAACTTAATCAAGGAACTAGAATCCCTTCCTTGAGCTAATCGATTAATAGGGGAATCATCTGTTGGTGATTAGTTGTTTCCACAACTAACTAGGTGAGTTTCCAGCACCAACAAAAACTAATAATTAACAACATTTTTATGGGCTAAATTTGGTTAGAATTGATATATTAACAGACAACCTATTTACTTGAAATTAATGACTAATTAATTTTTAAGTGAGAGAGAGTATATAAAAATTAGGGGTCTAACAAAAAAAAATGGTGTTACATCCAACAGAATTCAAACCCCACTAACCAAAGAAAAAGCACACCTTAGTTACTACTATATTAGACCAACTAATAATAAAAGTCATATAAATACTAATACTAAATAAACTTTCTTCTAAGAGCCTAAAGTCGAGGCTTGGGTTGCCTTATGCTTGTGTCAACCTTGCAAATTAAAGCTCTTAATTTATCTATATTCTAAAAAGTATTTTTTTTTATTGTTTCACTATAATTGTATTTGACTTAACTTCTATTTTTAAGAAGAAAAAAAAAAGGGAAAAGGATGTCAAGAGTGTTACCTAAATAACTGATCAACAACTTACACTCAAGTAAATTACATGAATAATTCTCCATGAGTAATCCTTGTTCTAACTCTTACAATCCTAAATGGGGAGATCACCTAAATTTCTCACAATGGAAACCAAGCAACCAACAATTATTAAAATGAGCAATGATAGTAGATTTGTTTTTGCGTCAAGCCCTAAAATGCTCATTTTGTTCCTTTTTTGTTGCGAGTCTTTTTTTCTCCCATTCCCTTGTTCTCTTTCACCTCTTTTTCTTTTCTCGTTCCCTTGAAGATATTTGTATTTATCTCCTTAATTTTCCACATTAAACCTTTCAATCACGTATACATTCTCTCCTTAGTCATTCTTACTAACCCTCTTTTTTATTTTAAATTGTACTATCACCAATAAACCTTAAATGGTGTTTACATTGCCTTTAGTTAAGATATGTGTTCCTTTTGTGAATACAATGAAATGAAGTCAATTATTGATACAAATTCATTATCATCCAAAAAATTGTCATTTTCATCCAAAAAACACTAATCTTTCCATTATAGCTAAAACAAAAGCATTGCACCAACATGTTTCACGTTGTAATTAGGGGAGTGTTTGGTATAAGGCAAATAATCCTTATAAAGTAAAATGACTTGAATCTAAAATAGAAAAACAATCATTTTTTTTTCTAAAGACACTACATTAATTTGTATTTTCACATCACAGGTCTCGTTTTGGAGACTTCATTACATATTTCACCCTTTATATTTTGTTGAATTTACTATATGTTATATTTTATCTTAAGATTAAATAGAAGGAATTTTAAATGAAAAAGAAATGAGTGAAAGAATAGTTCATCTTTGCTCCTATATTTGCTCTTGAACTTTAAATTGTTCAGATATTTTGTTTATGTAAATATATGTCAAATAGTAAAGATTATTGAATAATAATGATAAAATAATCAAGAAGAGACTTAAATGCTGGAATAAATTAAATAGATTTTCGAAAACTTGTATAAGAACATTGACGACCATGTTTAAGAGTTAAATTTTCTAAACAAAAAGTAACCAATAGTAGTCTGTCAAATGCAAAGATTGATATAAAAAAAGAGGACCACTGCGGAGCTATGACATCAATGGACATTAAACAAGAGTCTTTTATTTCAAAAATAAGATCTAAATACCTAAAAAAAAGGGCACCAACTTAGCTTACTTCCATGTTTGTATTATATCTTACAGAAGAAGGAAACAAGTTATATATTTTTTATTTGATAAAGGATGAATTGAAGGAGTGGATGATATTAAAAAGGAGGTCAAACATAAGTTTCAAAACATTTTCTGCTAAAAATAAGTTATCTAGGCCTTAGCTAGATATAAAGTAGGTGATATTGAATTCCACTTCTCACCCATTACAAAGGATGAGATTAAGGAAGTTGTGTGGGGTTGTGATAGCGATAAAAGTCCAAGTCTAGATGTTTTTAATTTTTATTTCTTCAAGAAGTATAAGGATATAATTTACCCAAAGGCATGTGATGTTGTAGATGAATTCTTTGCCAATGGCACTCCTTAAAAGTATTTTTCCTTCTTTTTTATTGCTCTAATTCCCAAAAAAGATCATCCTATGTCTTTATCTTACTTTAGGCCTATTTCCTTAATTGATAGTGTTTGTAAAATCATTTCCATGATCTTGTCTACAACGATAAAATCTACTGTAGGTCAAAAATATCATATTGTCAAACTACCTTCGTAGGCAAAAGATAGATCATAGTCATATGATTGCAAATAATGAAATTGTGGTTTAGAAAGTGTTAAATTATCGATTCTTCAATATGCATATGACATTGTTCTTGTTGGAGAGGCTACTCTTCAAAAGTTATGGATCTTAAAGGTTGTTTTGTGATGCTTTAAAATAGTGTCAATATTGAAGGAGAATTTTCATAAATATAATTTATTCAAGCTTAATATTTAAGGCATGTTTATGGTGGTATCATCTTTTTTTCTTTGTAAATAGGAAGTGTTCCTTTCAAATTTTTGTATTTACCTATTGGTGTTAATCCTAGAAGAATGGAGATATCGTAACCCATTATAGATTCTATGAGGAAAGGGTTAGCTTCTTGGAAGGGTAGATATTTGTCACTAGGTTGTTGTATCATGTTGGTTAACTTGGTGTTGTCTAGCCTTTCTCTTTACTTTCTTTCCTTCTTTAAAACTCTTAAGAATGTTTTGAGATTGATTATTGGATTGCAATGGTCATTTTTATGCGGATGGGAGTGATGATTTACATAAAGTATCTTTGCTACTCTCGAATAAAACTTGTCAAACCAAGAACTATGAAGATTTAGGTATTAAAAATCTAGAGATTTTTAACCTTATCTTGTTAGATAATAAGAAGTGGTGGTTTTTGCATGTTAAGGAAGTTGTATGTTTTCACATTTTGTCGTCCAGCTATGATCCTTTGTCTAACGTAACCACTACTTGTAATCTAAAGTCTAGGTTAATTTATGGAGGAGGGATATTTATAGATAGAGTAGGTAGAATGCCCACAACTTGGTTTTCTTCGGCTTTAGTAAGGAAGATTAGGTCTGGGTCTCAAGTCAAATTTTGGCATGATATTTGGCTTAGAAATCTGTCTCTCAAAGAAGCCTTTTGATGAATTTTCAAGTCATAAAAATTCACTAAACCAATTTAAGGAATTAAATACCAAAAAAAAAATCTTACAAAAAACTATAAAAATAGATAGTTTTGTAAATATTAAGATTTTTTTATAAAAAATATGTTTATTACAAATACTTATCAATTTTCATGAATAATTGTAGAAAAATATGGATTTTTCTCCTCCACCACCCAGCAGCAGAAGTATCACCTTACAAGGAGTGCCAAGAAATGGTAGCCTCGCCTTGTGATGGCTGACAGCTAGCACATAACTATTTGTAATTGTCATAGCTATTGTAACTATTTTTAGTTACAAGAATGTGTAGTAGTGCATCTAACACTAGGCAATGGACATCTAGTTGCATTGCCCCCACGATAGCCTGATATTGTAGGATGATAGCTTGAAACTTGCACTTTATAAATGGGCGTTTTAAGCCATTTTCGAAGACTTTCTTTGGATTCTTGAATTTAGAGTGAATTCTTTCAATTCCTTAGAGTTTTTAGGTGTTGTGCAAAGCTTCTACTAAATCATTTGAGTCTTGTATAAGCTTAATTATAGATTGAGTTAGAGTTTAGAGATTCTTGTAGATTCTTTAATAGAGATTCACTTTGGGTCTTTAATAGAAAGCATCCATGACTATTTCTTTGTCTTCTTCTTATGCTAAGTGTTCGTTTCGTTTTGTTTGTCTTTGTAAAAATTGTAATATTATTATGAACTTTGATCTTGCTTAATTGAAACTCATTTACATATTCTTTGTATTAATTTCATGTTTTCTATACATAATGCTTTTGGTAAGGTGGAAACCTACCAATTGTTTCTAACTTAAGATTAACTCGAGAAAGAGATTTTGAGTTAAAGATCTAAAAACTGGAACATATAATTAGCATAGACTCTAGGAATGGAGGAATGTATGTTGTGTACATGTTTTAAGAATCCTAAGGATAATAATGCATGAGTGCTTAGTGAGTGCAACTAAGGAACTAGGGTATTTTCTTTAATAACTTGGACACGTTACTGAGGAATTAGGACTAGGTTCTAAAATGAGTTTCAATGTTGAACAATTACATGTAGTTGAGGTTTGAAAGAGTAAGTGTATAAGGTAGGAGTAATGATACATGTGTTACTCGTTGTATGCATGTATCTTTTGTTTTGAGTTTTTTTTGTGTCTATTTGGTGGAATCTAAAGTTCAACCTAAATCTAAGTTAACCCTTAACTAACCATTAACAGTGACAAGCTAACTTTGATTTGCTTTACTAATGTTGAATATAATTACATGGTGCTCATTCTAGTTTATGTGGGATAATGTATTTACTTATCACTTTATTACTTATCAATCAATTCACTTATCGAGATAAGGTTGTGATAATCCACTTTCCACACACATTCACAAGTGTTACACCATTCGTTGCACACTTTTGCATTATCACAACTCAAATGTCATACGCATATGAATCGATCAGATCACCTTCCATAAGTTGTTTCTTGTCACTAAGAATAAATAGGCTTTTATTTCAAACTTGAGTGAATGAATTAATACAGTGTGGAGTTTGAAATGAAGTTAGAGGAGGAATATGTTAATATGGGAGGAGCTATTTATTTTAGAATTAGAAAACTTATTATCAACATACTCTTATTTTCTTGATATTTTTTCCACCTAACATTTCAAATATAGTTGAATAAAGTGTTTGCTAAGTTCTTGAAATGCTTGAATCCTTTGATCATGGCATTTAATTCTTGATAGGTTGGCAACTTGAAAGGTGCTTGCTAAGAGACATATTGTGTTGGACAAGTAGCAAGCCATGTGTGGTTTGTGTAATATGCATCTTGAATACTTGTAATTAAATTAAATTAACTCTAAAAATTATTAAATATGCAAATTTGACTTAGTAATTTTTATTACAACTAAATTGAATTATGTTAATCATAATATTAATTTTATTTGGGCAAAATGATAATTTTGCCCTTAGTTAACCTAATTATAAATTAATTTACTAAAACTAGTCTAGTTTAGGCTTTTTTTGGGGTTAGTCTTTTACCAAAGTCCACCAACTCTTAATTAATCACTTTTAACTCTCAAACTTGAGTTAATACTTCTAAGATATAAAATTTTGTTTTCTCAACTTTTAAAGGTTAAACTTTCACCTAGGGTTTTTAGGGTAATGTTTTTACTTCTATTCATCAACCAAGATGGCTTATTCCACATGTTCTAAAGGCTCCAAAAACCAACCTTGATCCAAAGTTTTTATTTTATCTTTTGTGTCTTATGAGAAGTTTAAAGGCTTAGTCTTTTGACTTTAAACCACTCAAAATTAACACCAAACAATGCAAATATTTAAGATGCATCATTAAGCATAAAATACAACATACTCTTTACTACACAACATGTTAAAAATAAAGAGTTGTTCATGTAAAATAACATGTCAAATGAAGGCAAAACAAAGGCTTGAAGCACTTTTTAGAACATATTCATCAATATGCCTATTTTCATGCTTAGAAACTTTTAAGAACACATTTTTAATAAAAGAACACAACCAATAACACTTCCATATAGTAGCAACCATGAAAATAATGGAGGTTTAAGGAAAACTTCTCTTACCCTAGAAGATCTCCTAAAAAGATTAAAGGAAACTCGAAGAAAGCTTGAAGAAACACCAACAGAAAGCCCCCTTGAGACCAAATCACCAACACCAAAGCTTCTTAGACCGAAAAAGAAAAGGAAAAGCAAACAAAATGTTGAGAATGAGGGTAGGGCGTGACGCACAAGAAAGGAGAAGAGCTTACTACTAGCTTGAAAAATGGAAGAAAAATAGTGGAATCTTGAGTCTTAGGGGTGGAAGGGCTTGAGACCCTAAAGCCTTGAGTCACCAATGAAAAAGAAATGGAAGAGAAATTAGGAAGATGGAAGCTGGATGGGTTGGGCCAAAGGAGAGAGTTAGGAGAGTCTTGTGTGAAAAATGAAAGAATAAAATGAATGGACACAAGTTTTAGGGTTTTAGGGGTTTAGATGTCAAAGTGTGATTAAATAAAGTTTGGAGAGAGTTTGGAATCCTCCCTTCACTCCTTTGTGATTATTGACTACAGCTAAGAGCCAATGGGGTGCAAGCTTTCAAATTGTATGCTATTTTGATGATTGTGAAAATGTATGCAAGGAAAACCAAAAAAATTCATTTTGGTGCAAGATTCTTAATTAATGGAGATTAATGTTTCTAATAGTCTAATTAACACTCTAATAACATAGAAGGGATATATTAGTCATTAAACATGTGTGGGGATTGGACTTGGATATTTTCCTATTTTAGAAAAAACTCCATGTAAAGCTCGCATTCAACATTGAATAAAATAATATGATTTTAATTCAAAGTGTCAGAATTAATTCAAGACTTCATGAAAGCTTAGTTATGATTAATATTGACTAATCATATTGATTTTCATAAAAATATTTGATTGTATACTCATACAAAATAGTTGAAGCTTTTACTATCTGTTTTACAATATAGTATAAGTTTCAATTCAATTAAACAGAAACTTCACACAAATTTACATAAAATTCATTTAATTAAATTTTATGTTTTAAATTATATTTTTACTAGTAATTATCATCAATCAAGTTGATCATATATCAATAAAAACAAAATGTGACATACCCACTTTGACATTTCTAGACATTTCATTATTATTAAAAGTACATTATTTAAGGAGCTACAATTTTTATAATAAATTGTAAAATCAAGCTAATCACAAAAGTAATTAATTCTTTAGCTTAAACTTAGCATAATTACAATTAAAATCTTATTAAAACATTCATTATATATAATTCAAACATAGTCACCATCCAACTTTAATTTTTCTTGCCAAGCAAACCCTAATTCACTAGTTAAAAAACCAAATACTTCTTTCGGTCCTTTGTATAAGACTCGATTAACTAATTCATCAAGATTAAAGAAATTAGTTAATTTAGTTAATAGCATTAAATTTGTCTTAAATTTACATATTTTTAACATCAATGAGACATATTTTTATTCTTTTTTCAAATATTTAATTCTTTTAATTTTTCTTATTAATAATATATTTATTGTCTTGATTTTTATTGGCTATGAATGGAAAAAGACAAAATAAGGTTTTCAAAATTCTCTCAATACAAAATAAAGTTAGACTCTCAAAAAGCCTAAGATATTAATGTATCCTACCTATATTTATTGAACATAGAAAAAAAGACTCATATTAAGGATATTTTTGTAAAAAATAATTAATACATGAAACATTTTAGATTAATTATTATGAAAATAACCAAGTCAAATTTCTAATTTAGTTATTATAAATTATTTCACATATTACGTTCCTATGAAAGAGTAGTCTTATTTCTTATCGCCTTAATTAGAGTTAAGGGTAGAAATAGCTTAGGCCAGGCTGAGTTTTGCTAGGCCTAAGTCTGACCTATTTACCTGTCATAGGCTGTTTTTAAAGGTCTGTCCTATCCTACATAAAAGTTTGACCTAACTTAGAAGCCTGTTTAAGAGCCTACTTTGTCATAATTTAATACCATGATAAAAATATGATAATTTATTTAAAAACATATTTTACAATAAGACCTCTAAATAGAATATAATTTATCTTTCAATAAACTTACAAGCTTGAATTTTTATGTAGGTCAATATGCTTATCATTTAAAAAGATAAATAAATACATAATATTAATACATTATAACAAATTTAATACAACAATAATAATATTGATAATAAATACCTATTTATATTTATTTAAATAGTCCAACCTGTTAAGCTTAAAAAAATTTAAAATAGCTTAAACCTAACTTTTTTAACCAAATAGACTTTAATAAAAATCTTAACATGATCTATTTTCTAAATAAACTTAACCTGACATTAGCCTAATATAAATTAGGCCATAGACTCATGTGGAATTGTTTGATCTATTTCTAGAGAATACTCGTGCCATTTTAAATACAGCATGAATATCTAGAAATGCAAAAAGTCGAAAAGAAACACTTTCTCTGTCGCAAGACTCCAACACAATTGGCTTATGATATGAAGGGCATTTCGGTAGTTCCAATATTCAAAAAGCACCACTCTCATAGACCCGAACATAATACCGCTATAAAAACGCTCTAACTCCACCTCCAATACCGCTACTGCACCATAATACAAAGTCCCCTCATTTATTCCACAAAAGCAATTTCCCAATTCCCACTACAAACACTGACACCACTAAAAGCACTGACAACTCCTCCTCACTCCACCACTCCCCACTCCTCTCTTCCAGATCCACCCAACCCTCCCACACACAAAAGAAAAACCATTAATTAAAAAAATAAAAACTATGCAACTACAACTCACACTCGCCACGCTCTTCCTCTCCCTTTTGTTAACATCCCCAACCGTTTTCGCCTCCGCAGCACAAAGCAAGCCGCAGGATCTGGTCCGGTCCTCGTGCGTGCACGCGCAGTACCCGCGGCTGTGTCTCCGCACGCTCTCCAACTACGCCGGGCCCGCCAACACGCCGCTGGACCTGGCCCGGGCCGCGCTGAGGGTGAGCCTGGCCCACACCCGCCGGGCCTCCAAGTTCCTGCGGGCATTGTCGAAAGGCGGCGCCGCCGCCATGAGCAGACGGCAGCGCTCCGCGCTGCGCGACTGCACGAGCAGATTTCGGACTCGGTGGAGCAGCTGCGGAGGAGCCTCGACGAGCTGCAGCACCTGCGCGCGGAGACGTTCCGGTGGCAAATGAGCAACGCCCAGACGTGGGTCAGCGCCGCCCTCACCGACGGCGACACCTGCCTCGACGGCTTCGACGAGGACGCCAGGCCCGACGTCAAACGCAGGGTCACGGATTCCGCCAGAGTCACCAGCAATGCTTTGTATATGATTAATCGCCTCGGTCAGAGTGGGACCGGGAAGCCCAGGCCCAGGCCCAAGCCCAAGTCCAAGCCTGAGCCTCGGTCTGGTTCAGGTAGCGAGAACTGATCGTCGTTGCGGGTTAGGATTGTCGTGGGTATTACGAGAAGGAAAGAAGCTACTTGGTCAAGTAATAGTACTTGACACTGTGATCTGTAGTTAAGTAATTAGGTAACCACCGTCTGTTGTCATTATCACACCGTGACCCCCTTCTGCTTTTTGGTGTTTCTTGCTACAAATAAGATGATGCAAGTAATAAGTATATTAATATATATAACAAAATTTTCTTCTTTTTCTTTTTTTTTTACAATGATAACAGTGAGGTTCAAACTTTATGCAAGCTATTTTTTACTGTTAAGCTGGCTCTAGAGTTCTGCAAAATCTTTCTATTAAAAGGAGGGTTGACAATTTGGTCTTTATATTGAACAGTTTTTTGATTATTCTTTAAAATTTATTTAAAATTACAAAATTACTATTTTAACATATTTTTTATTGTTATTTAAATTTATTAAAAATTATAAAATTATAATTGAGTTTTATTAAATAAGAAATGAGATTTATAAAATTTTATGATTTTTAATAAATTTCAACTAATAATGAAGAGTTTGTTTAAAGTTTTGTTTGGTTCAATGAAAGAAAAGAGAAGAGAAAGAAGAGATTTTAGTTACATGTTTTGTTTGGTTAGAAAAGAGGAGTGAAAAGGAGAAGAGAGAAGAAATAACTCTATCTTATTTGATTCATAAGAGGATGAAATGTTTTGATCAAACTATTTAAGTTTTTTTATATTTTCCTTTTCTTCCAAATCCTCAAATATTGAAAGGCAGTCAAAATTGGTTAAGGAGAAATTTTGTTTCCTTCATTTCTCTTCTCTTCTTTATTAAAAATTAAATCAAACAAGAAAAGTTTAAAAGCTTCCTCTCTTCTTTATTTTTCTCCAACCATATTAACATTTTTCGCTTATTAATCTTTTTATTTATTCCGTATAGTAATTATTAAATATTTTTTTATGTTTTGAAGACATTAAATACATATATTATTAGAAGAATGTTATTTGGTACGAATTGAGCAGATTTACACAAATCTTACGAACATGTGTAAGTTTTTAACGAAAACAAGAAGTGATGATTTGCATTTGACGGAAAACAAGGGAGTGAAAAACATACAAAATTGATCAATCAAAAAAATTTGTCCGTGATCATGCAATTTAGCATTTTCCATATTTAAATAAAGTGGTAATTGAGTTTTTCATCTCTCAAAATTTTAAATTTTTTATTTAGTATCTTATTTTTAATTTTTTCTAAAGATTTATTTATAGAATATTTTTAGAGAAAAAAGATTATATACTGACAATGTAAAAGAATTTTATAGTGTTATCTAATCACAAACCATCATGTATGATAAGTTTGTTAATTTTTATAATAATTATCTTAAAAGTCATATTAACGGTGATTTTTAATTAGTTGCTAATGTAAAAATATTTACACTGACAGTACATAACCATTAAACTCATTTTTTTATTATTAAATTATCTCTTTCATTTGTTTTTTTATTTTTTAAATTGTTTACTCTTTTTAAATTTTAGATTCCACTGTATAGAAAACCAATATGATAGTTTTAAATAAATTTAAACATTTATATAATAGTAAAATACAACATTTCACTACAAGAAAACCAATAATAAGCGACGGTCAAAAATCGACGCTGATGGCCAAAAGTTGTCACAAATTTTACTTTCATCGTTAGCCAAGCGATGACCTTGTGCCAACACTAATCAAGTCAATGCTAACTTGTTTGTGTCAGCCAAATGTGATCGATGTTTACTAGCAATGGCTAAGCCGATGCTTAAGCCGACACAAAATTGCAAAAATTGAAAAAAAAAAAAAAAAAGACACTATCATTGCTAATGGGGTTCTCATTTTCCCCCAAAACCACCAAACCCCAAACTGTCACTGCACAACGCTCAAACTTGCACAACAAAACAACTCAAACCCCAAATCGCCACTGCACAGAGCCACCACCAATTGCAACAAAGAAACCACCACCTACAACACAGAGAAACCATCAACAAGAGGGGGGAAGAAAAGAAAAGAACAAAAAGAGGCAGAAGGGGGAGACAGGGGAGAAATACAGATGTTGCCACACAGATGATGAGGTTGACGACTACCATCACTGGCCAGCCTACTCCCTGTTGGCCAACCCTCAGCCACTGTGCAACACATCAAAAAATTGACAAGGGAAAGGGAAAGGGAGATTGAGGGGAGAAGAAGAACATACATTTCAAATTAATAAAGGAGAAGAGAGAGATGGGAGAGACGTTTCGTTTTCATGCTTGGATGAAATATTAGGGTCAGCCAAGTCGACACTAATAAGCATCAACCTAGCCAACTCTAAAAAATGAATATATTTAATTTTCAAAAATTATTAATTAGTGTTGGTCAGGCCAACAATAATATATTTTTTAAAATATTAGTAGCATCGGCTACGATCAACTCAAGCTTAAAAAAATAAAAAATACATATTAAAAATTAGCAAAAAGAATATTGGTGTTGACTTAGCATCGACTCACCAACACTATGTAACATCAATTAAGTGGCTGATGCTAATTTGAGCTTTTGTTATAGTGTTGGAAATTCATTATCAACTATAACAATAATGATAATTATAAGTGTAATCAATAAAATTTCTACCCCAAATTATTAGAGAAATATTAATAGATAAAATTAATAGTTTAATTATTTAAAAATATAAATAAATAAATATACAAGTATTCTTTAATTATAATAACGAAACTATAGTAAACTATTATGAATTAGAATTTCTGTAATCTAAAAAGTAAGAAGAGGTTAAATTAAAAAGGCACGAATCTAAGTGTTATTTTATTGGAGATTAACTTTTTATTTTAACCGTCACGGTATATGGTCATTATACTTCATTTGTGACATTGTTCAATAATAATAGAAGTTGCCATTTTTCGTACTAAAATATTCGTACATATAGCTGTTCTCATAACAAAATAATATTTCAAAGAATCAGAATTTTAATGATTGTGACAAATTTTTATGGCATCTAAAATTTAAGGGTAAAATATGTTTTTGTCACTCAAAATATTTCAAAATTTAATTTTAAGTCTTTATAAAAATTTAATGTGTTTGCAATCTTTTATAAAAATTTAATATGTTTTTAATCTTTATATTTAATGGATGTGGTTTTAATCCCTTAACCGAAATTAAAAACACATATTTCTATTAAAATATAAGGCTTAAAAAGACATTAAATTTTTATAAAGACTAAACCAATATTTCAAAATAGTTTGAAGGATAAAAACATATTTTACCTAAAATTTAATGAGGTGCGCTGCATAGGGGCGAATAAGAGGAATGGAATGTGAATTATGATGGAATGAAAGTGCGTGTGGGATACTTTCATATCTAAATTTATTTGTATCGGCTCCCACCCCGCCTTAAATGATAGAATTTCACACATTATTTCATCGCTTCGTGCGTACCCTTGCTAAAAATTTATATATTAATAGAAAAAAAATACAGGTTAAATACCTTTTTAGTCTTTTAATTTTTGGTTAAGTTTATTTTTAGTCTCTTAAATTTAAAAGCAATTTTTTTTCGTCTCTTAATATGAAAATAATCTACTTTTGGTCCTTATTTTATGATTTTCTAAGTTCCTAATAAGTAGGGGTATAAGTAAATCGGGTTAGATTTAGTTTGGCCTAATTTAATATCCAACCCAAAAAGGTATAGTTGGGTTGGATTGGGTTGTGTTTGCATTTTTCTTTTTGTTAAGCAACCCAACCTTGATCAAATTGGGTAATCGGGTTGAGTGATTAAAATGTTAATATATTCTAAAAATTCAAAAAAGAATAGAAAAATAAAAAATAGAAAAAATAAGAAAATGAAATACCTAATTAGTTCAATTCATCTAATGTATGTTCAAATTAAAATGCAAGTTTAATCATCCAAGCCCAACACTATCACAAGAAAAAATACAATACATGTCTCAAATGACATAATACATGTTCCAAACAACACTAACAATTACTTGAATTACATAATACAGATTAACAAACTGAAACTCAAGAGGTCACTATCAAATGAAATGATTTTCCTTTGCTCTTTTGCCTCCTTTAATTCAATTATAAGTGATACATAATATAAGAAAATTAGAATAACTATTGTTTTATTATTAATATTATATTTAGATCAAGTGGTTGGGTCAAGTTTATCGAGTTAAGAATTCATTAACAAATACTCAACTCAATTATAATTGGGTCAGCCAAAATAAACTCAAACCAAGCCGATGATCCAACCTAACCCATTGAAATGGAGTTGTATTGGGTTGGGTAGATCGGGTTTGCGGGTCGATCCCGACTCACTTACACCCCTACTGATAATGAACAAAAGTGGGATATTTCTAAATTAAAAGACTAAAAAATCAATTTTTAATTTGAGAGAGCATAAGCAAACTCAGCCCAAATTTAAGGGACCAAAAAAATAATTAAGCTAAAACTATATTTTTCATTAAATTTATTTCAATTGTTATAAATTTTATGTAAGAAAAATTAACATCTATTTCTCTCTCTCTCTCTCTCTCTATCTATCTATCTATCATCTATATATATATATATGCTAATAGACACCCACTTAACTTTTAGTTAGAATACGTTAATAAGTAAGGATTTGCTTGTGGGATTCACTAACATACACCTACTTATTTTTTAATTGAAATACGTTAACTTAAAACACACCAATAGTACCTATTAGTCATTGCTTTTGTGTGTGTCTCATACACCCACGAGTTCAAAAATTAATATTTTTTATAATAAACTCAGTTATTAGTCATTGCTCAAGTTACGAGTAACGATGTGGTCCAACCGTCCAAGAATGGGCAAAGTCAATAATAAGAGATAGGTCTTCTTCGATTCCATAACAACGTACAATTGGATTATTTGAATATAAAAAAAAATCTCGTATATAATTTTTGTATATAATTACTTTTATTTTTCACTTACATTTTATCTTTATTGTATACATGTGTATATAAAAAAAAATACACCTTAAAATTAAAGATTTGACCCCTTTGAAACAAAGAAGTGTATTTTAAAGAATAAAATGCATTCATAATCATTTATTAAAAAAATCAATGATTGATGATTATAAAGATATAACAAATTCTAAAATTAATTACAATTTCAACTACTAAGTTTCTAATTAATAATTATCATTGGACTTTATTCTCTAAAGTATGCCCAACCTTATTTACTTTAGAAAAGTCAAATCTTAAAATAAAATATACATCTTTTTGGATTTTTGTTTCTCTAAAATGAGGAAGTACACTTCATAGAATAAAGTATACTCACAATCACAATCATTGACTAAAAAATTAATTGTTAAGCATTATAATAAAATTTAAAGTTGATTATAATTTCAATTATTAATTTTTAAATTAACGATTTTTATTCTACTTTACCCTTTAAAATATGCTCTTCTCATGAAGAGGCAAATCCCAACTTCTAAAAGCTATTTTCCTAACTACATGTAGAGTTGTCAAATGGGCCAGGCCGGCCTAGCCCGACAGGCCAAGTGTCGAAAGCGGGCCAGGCCCAAATTCTTAATAGGCTATATTTTTTGTGGCCTAGCCTAGCCCATCGGGCTTATCAGGCGGGGCCAAAATGGCCTGTGACTATTTTTTTCTTAGTTTTTTTGTATATTTTACGAAGAAAGAAAACAAAAAAAATAGTATCAGGCCAAATAGGCCCGGTTTCATTCGGGCCAGTTTTTTTGTGGCCTAGCCTGGCCCGGCGGGCCAATTGGGCCAGGCCATTTTGGCCCAATTTTTATTAGGCTAAACATTTAATGGCCCAGCCTAGCCTGGCCTGTTGGGTCATCGGGCCGGCCTAATTTTGCCAGCTCTAACTACACGTACTATATGCACCCCATAAAAGCCAAAAGGAAAAAGAAAAAAGAAATTATATGTACCAAACTCCCACTCACTCAATACTATGACATGACATTTGTTACCTAATAATAGTAAGTTTATTTCAAGAAGAATATGTTATCAAACTCGAATCGGTCATTGACTCGGTTACCTCACTTGGTTACTGGGTCATTAGTCGAACCACTGGGTCATTAGTCGAATCGCATAAACTGATTTATACATATTATATTTATACTTTTATACAATTAATAAAAAATTATGTGTGACCAAATGGTTTATGCTTATTATTTTGTGTGCTTGTCCCGAGTTCAATCCTCCAATTTATCAGTACATCAATCTGAAAGAAGCATTTTTTTTTGTTTTTTTTCCTTCCCTCTTCTTCTTCATTTCTTCCTCTTCTTCTCTCTTACAATTTCTTATTTCTTCTTCTTCATTTCTTCTTCTCTTTGAAAGAGATGAAGTTTTTTGTTGTAGCAATCAGTGATTCACTTGCGACCCGAGTCACCTAGTTCAGTCCTATTCATATCCAATTCAATGATGTCAGCATTGATTCGATAACACTTTCAATCGATTACTTGACCGGATCGGCCATAGGTCCGATTTTCGGTCGAACCGGTCGAATTAGCCAGGCCAGTTCGAGTTTAATAACACGGGAAAGAATTATCATGTTTGTTTTTTAAAAAATGAAGGAAAAAAGTTGTATGGAGAAAATGAAAGGATTTAATTATATTTGTTTCAAAAAAATTATGGATATTAAGAATTATTTGAATTGATTTCTTTATTCTAGTATTTTATTAACTATTTGGAGCAAAATGATCATTTCCCTTAAAAATGAATTTTAAAATTCTAAAAAGAAAAATCAGATGTTATAAATAACAATGCTAGCCTTTCATGAATTTTTTAAATTAAAATAATATTATTTGAATTAATTATGAATTTTTAAAGTTAATGTATTTTGAAATTAAGGACATTTTTATAATTTCATGTATAAATTTATTTTGATATTTTGAAATATTATTTCAAAAATTTTGAATTTAAATTAAATAGTTTAATTTAAATTATTTAATATTTGAAAGTGGAACATAAGCAAATATTCTTCATAAATCTTAATAACGTACAGTATCTGCTAAAGCATAAACGGCGAACATCAAACAAGAGTTGTTGGTAGAAAATTCGTGAGAATTTTCTATATGTTATACCCAATGGAGGACCCTAGTGAGGTGGCAGGCACGGTGTTATTGTGTCTTAAACACAGGGGGGGTCAAAATGGTGATGATGTCTTGAAATGGAAAACATAACAACTTCAAAGAGAAATTTTTCTTAGCATTGTGGAGGGCCATAGTAAGGTAACGAGCACGGTGTTGTTATGTCTTAAACTACAAAAGGGTCTAAGCGCTGATAATATCAAACTTTATTCTTGAGATTTGATGATGGTTGATCATGCATTCATGCATAGTTGTATAAGGTATGCTTTGTTTAGGACAAGCATTGGGAAGGCTAATGGAGGTATAGTTTGTATCCTTGAGGATACAAATGCTTAAATCCACATAAGGTTAGGGCTCTTGTGAACCCCGAGTCACGGTGGCGACTACCCACATACTTATATCTTGACCTTTGAGGTCAGTATCGGTGTTACCCAAATAGTTTATGGCACATGCCGCCTTTTTACCCTGCGAGGTGGTGTTCATTGTTGCATCATGTTTAAGGGACATGTCTAGTTGGTCACTCACTTAATTAGAAATCTTTATGAAGTCGAGTCTATTACATTGCATGATTATCAACATGTGCATCATTTTGCTTGCCTTCTTATATTATGATATTTCTAGATGTGAGATGCTAAATATTTTCGATACCTATTATTGTGGATGGATAGGTTTTGATATTTTTGTTTATCTTAGATTGCGTGTAAGTGTATGTACTCTTATGATTGTTTAAGTAAGTTTACCCTTGCATGTTTATTTGTGTGTGTAATTGCTATGATCGTGATGTTATGTTCACTGGAACAGATGTTGAGGTTGCATTAATGATTCAAGATGTTCCACATTGGCTTCCTAGAGATTGTCATTGGACATAACGTTGAGGCATGAAAGGTAAATTAGGATACCCAAAGGGTATGATATAGTGGAGAGATTACTATCACGTATGCCCTCCCTAGGATTTCAATATTTTCCTTCTTGCTAAATGTGATGCTCTAGTTTTGGTTGCCGATTGAAGATTTGTGGAACACACCTTTCTATACACCCAGAGATAGATCCAAATCATCTTCAATGCGCATTAGGCTACATGGAGGCCCTCGTCTAAGGAGGACCACAGTTAAAGCTCAAGGTTTGCACCGCTCCCTTTTTGATGTATATTCCACATTTAGGCATATTATTGTTAATCACGTACCTCCACTTTTGAGATACTTGGATATTTTCTTATATAAGGGTTGTAATGCCATAAGGCACAGTACATTAGTCTACTGTTCATATATGCATGGATATTATTATTCAACAGTTAATAAGGTTTCATATATTTTACTTCTATTTGAGAAGTTATTAGTATATGTTATGTCGTGACAAAATACAAAAAATTTACTCGTATTTTCATAAATAAATTAATAAAAGTTTTAATTGAAATTGAATTATTATGCAATTAAGGTAGTTAGCGTTATGTAGTGACAATGGATTGTTAAAGGTAGTGCAATGTAACAAGCAATGTAACACTACGTTTTTCTTAACCTATGATTAAAAGTGATTGAAATAAATTATAAGAGAGAATTAAATTTATTTTAATTGAGAAAAATTCTAATTAAAACACTATGTATGATTTGTGTGACAATTTCTTATGAAAATCCTTATTAAGCTAAAATTTGAATTGTAAACTGTCAGTGTAAGATTACACTATGTAAATGAGTAAGCAGTCAAAGATATTTTGTGAACCAATCCTAATATGACATTAGCACATTTCCCTAGAACATTAGCACCTATTTTAAGGTAAATCACTTTTGACTTGTCATTTTTGGTTAAACCTTATCTCCCATTTTTAATAAATTACTTTAACCCATTTTAGTTAAAAATTCAAAAGCTAAACCACCCAATTTTGGGATAGTCTAGTTGTCCACTCCACACCCCTTTTTTAAACAATTGTAGTTAAAAAAAAAAATTAAAAGCAAAACAACCAATTTTGGCCTTGCTTGGCCATCCACCCCAAACCCCTCTTTATCCATTAATTAATTCAATTCTTACCTCTTAACCCACTAGGCAATGAAAACCTTATTAACCATTAGGTACAAACCCTTCTTGAACTTGTCTTTAAATACCCAACTAAAAAGCCAAAAAAAAAAAACTCATACCTTTACTGCAGCTAGAGCTGTGGAGTGTGGAGAGCAATTTCTCTTCCATTTTCTTGAGTTTTCTTCTTCCTTGAAGCTTCATAACTTGTCCTAAGTTGTAAGGAAGCTTATATCTCTTCCCTTTTTTTTCTTCTAATCTGTAATATAATGGAATGAATGTGATGAACTATGTGAGTTTATATGGATTCGTAGTTGTTAGATTTGAAATTGTTGCCATGGTTGAAATATTATTGAGAGGTTATTCATTTTCCACTAAGCTCTTGTTGTCTTGACTTATTTTCTTGATTTTAACTATAAAAATGAGATATAATGGAATGTATTAGCTGTTGTATAGTATAAAGGAAATATGGTTTTAATGTGATTTTATTATGCTATATGAATATTTGAGTTGATGAGATGATTTGGTGCTTATAGAAATTTTGTTTAATTATATTTTAACCGTATGCTACATGAAATTTGTTAGCTGTCTGGACACGTATCTAAATTTGTTTTTGCATTATTTTAATTGTAGTTTACTGCACCTAGAAGTTTAGAGGAAAACATTATGTTGTTAGATTTTAGTTTAGCTAGTCACTTAGTACATAAAATCTCTAAGTTATTAAACATAAGAGTATTGTTGAAAATTTTGCAAAAGACCCCTGGAAATGCGCATAGAACCATGGTACATTGTCACTGTCTCAGGTACCGCAAAAACTGAAATTTTAGTTTCCTAGTTAAAAGGCAAAAATTTTATATTAGGCAATTACGTTATGTATTAGAATATTAAGTTTAACGAGCTAAAATTTCTAATAAATTCTTTTATAGTATTTAAAACTCTTATACTGTGATTGGGAACCAAGGATAAAATTGTTATAAGTGTAGATAAATTTTTAATAAATTTTAGATAGAGAAAACGTGGGGATCTAGTAAAATTAATATGATTTTGAAATAAAAAACGCTATAAATTGATTCTTGGGGGTAAAAATATGTAATTTTGCAATTTTTGTAATTAATATTATAATATTTTCAAATTAAAATGGCTGAAACAAATAATTTTTAGACATTAATTGATAATTTTAATAATTATTGAGAAAAATATACATATATACGTTATCTTTACAAGAAAATAAAATATGGGACAAACTTGAGTTTTCACTTCAATTAAATCATTTTCCAAATAGAAAATAATCTATTTTAATGTATTGATATATTTAATTCTGGATTTTAATAAGTTGGAGAATTTCTATGAATTTATCACCTATTCTAGTTAAGTATAATTCCATAAGTATAAAAAAAATATAAATTTATATTTTTAGACCTAGAAATTTTTTTTATAAAAATTTGTGATGACTTGAAAATAGTATAGTAGCTTATTTTAAAAATTACTTAATAAAAATAAATTTAATTGAAATGAAAATTATTATTTTTACTAAGTTTCCTATTATTGGCAATATTAAGATTCATTTAGTAAATTTTCTTATAAGATTTAATCATTTAAAAATTTAAATCCTTAAGTGATGTAAATAATTAAAATAATTTTAATATTTAAAACCCTTGATGATTTAAGACAATGTTCAATATTTGTCTTAAAAATTATAATGACGTAAATTATTCAACATATATGAAAAACATCAAAGGCATGAGAAAAATAGTCGTTGAAAAATCCTAAGGGATTTTGTTGTATGAGATTCTAAAAAATAAGATGACGTTTTGCTTGATACCCTTGTGGAGAGACCCAACCCACTAGGTGACAGTCATGTTGTTGATTGTGTCTAATCCACACATGTTTTATATATAATTTCTAGATTTAAATGTTTGGTAGATATGGAATTTTATATATGGAGAATTCATCTTTATAGGAGCAGCATTTTCATTGAAGAAGGGATAGAACTTTAAGGGTTAAATTATATTTTTGGTCCCACTATTTATTTTCAAAATTCAATTTAGTCCCACTATTTTTAAAATGTTCAATTTGGTCCCTTAATTTTTAAAACTGACACAATGTTGCCCTTTCCGTCAAATTGAAATAACGTTGTTAGGGTTTATGATTAGTGGTTGTTTTTAACCGCCACTGTTTCATAGCTTTTATAATATTTTAAAGTTTAATAAATTAAAAATAAATAGTGGCAATTTAAAACCGCCAGTAATTAGCGACGGTTTAAAACTGAATGGCGTCATTTCGATTTAACGGAAAGGGCAACACTACATCGGTTTTAAAAATTGAGGGACTAAATTAAACATTTTAAAAATAGTGGGACCAAATTGAATTTTAAAAATAAATAGTAGGACCAAAAATATAATTTAACCAACTTTAAGGATACAAAACCTTGGGACTTGGTACTAATTAATTAAATGTCTTATAATAAGCCAAACCACCATGACCCTTACCATGACATTATGTGTTTCCTTTTCAAAATTTTCAAGTTTTCTTTTCTTTCTATTTTAGTTGTTTATTTCTTTTCGTCCCTGTTTTCAAAATTTCTCTATTCTTTTGTTTATATATTATTTCCTCCTAACATTAATTATCTTATCAATTTTTTCTCCTCTAGCATTAATGTATAAAGGTTTGTTAATTGTTATTCTATTCATATTATTATAGACTAAGCTTCAAGAATTCATTGAGAGAAATGAACTTTGATAGGCATCTTGATGTTGGCAAAGCAATAGTTCTTGGTGCAACTCTGCATGCTGCAAATTTAAGTGATGGAATCAAATTGAACCACAAACTGGGAATGGTTGACAATTCCTTATATGGATTTGTGGTTAAGTTGAATGGTCATGATCTTTTGAAATGTTACTGTGAAACACAGAAATAACACAAGAAGGGAGATTGAATTGTATTATACCAAATTTTCGTAAAAACCTTTTAAGAACGTTTCATCTGAAGGGTTAAACAAAAGATTTTTAAAAGATGTTTAAATAAAGAAGAAAGAAAAATGCAAGCCAGAGAAACACACAGAGTTTATACTAGTTCGTCTCCCCTAGAGACTACGTCCAGTTCTTGGCAAACTACCAAGTCCCACTAACTTAAACAAGTTACAAGTATTCTTTTAATCAAGCCTCTTCAAGCTCAACCCAAGTAGTCTTTAACTTGCCTCTCCAAGTAAAAACCCAAGTATTCTTTGAATCAAAGCCTATTCAGGCTTTTACCAATTTCTTAGAGAAATGGTTGATTGTGCTTAAGTTAGCGTCTTATCAGACGAATATACAATAGAGAGCAGAAAGCGTTTACAAAAGAAATGTATTTAGAGATTACAAATTGAGAGAATTTTTCAACAGTTTCACGCACTATCAAAATCTATCAGCCATTGAAACTGAGGTCTCTTCTTCTATTTATAGGATTCTCCAAAATGTGTCTATTGTGAATGTTGCAGAAGACATCTTTCGTCTAGCATTTGTAAAGGCAGAAAAGAGTCGTTGGAGTGCAGCATTTAATGCCTTTCACCAACCAGTCACTCTGATAAGATAAAGCAGTCTGCTTATCTAGCCTTTCTCGTACTCAATCTTGCAGCAGTGGGCATATTTGCTTTTCGTACTAATAACTGCACACAAAATTCTTCCTTTATGCGTAAAGTGGTCTTTTCTCGAGAGTAGGTACATAGGCTTCTATTCTTTCGAGGTTGTTTATGCTTTTACAAACTTGTAGAGCACAAAACGTTTAAAATATTGTTTGAATAAAGTTAGTTATTGATTCTATAAAGATATAGAAAGACGATGAATAACGCGTGGTCAGACGATAGCTATAAAGGCAATATACAAAACGAGTCACCAAACGTTTGATTTTAAAATACTTTTTGAGACTATTTGTTATTATCAAAATAAATTAGGGTCATAAATTCGTCCTTTGTCTCAACAATCTCTCCCTTTTTGATGATGACAAATATCTCTAGTTTTTACAAAACATTTTTATATATTAAAAATGATTTTACAACATAAGTTTTATCAGAAAGTATTTTTTCATGCAAAAGCTTATTAAAAGCTTCAGTCAAGCAGACACGGTATCAAAATGCATAAGCATAACTGAGTAAATACTGAATTGTAAAGATAATTGCAGTCTGAATAATCATAAGGAAAAAAATTATTCATTGTAATGAAAAAGAAATACTCCCCTTACGATTGATCTTTGTTCTGTTCTCCCTCTTTTAATCTTCTTCTGTTGTTCTCCCTTTCTTTATTCTTCTTCTATTCTCCCCTTTTTGGCATCATCAATCAGAGGATTTAGAATCTGAGAGCGTGGTTAATGAGCTTAGCTCGCCTTTGAAGCGTTTCGCCAATTTTGTAAGCAATGCTTACGCACGCTTTCGCTTCCTGCTTTCCTTGATAAGTGCAGCTTCAAGACATTGAACAATCTACTTCAGTTCTTTGATTTCTTGTCTAACGTGTGAAGATTGTAGAGCAGGAGCAGAGCTTGTGGCTTCATCTTCAGCAGGTTCTTTTACAAAATACAAGTTAAACACATAAGGGACCGGAGGACCACAGAACCAAAAATGGCCTATGGGAAGAAAGATTTCAGAGGTGTTCCCATCTATGAAAAAAAATATGAGGTTTTGGGGCAATTTATTGTGAGCTGGTTGTGGGGGTTGGATGTAGAAGATGATGGTGATGGAGAGACTTGCACCTAGTGACCAGTTGGGCAGATAACAACTTGGTGGCTTAGGATGTTCTTCTCTTCAGTAGTCAGACCTGAAAAGTGCTTGAGAGCTTCAATGTGTTATTGCAGCCTCTTTTAGTCTAAGCTCCAAAGAGTTTCTCTGCCTTTTAAAGCAGCCAGCTGCGCAGGGGAGAATGCTCTATTTTTATCATCAAGTGTCTTTGAGGGTTGCGTCTAAATTTAGGTTCCTTGCCTTTACCTATAGACAAATTTTGACAATAAAAATTCTTCTGGCAGCAGATGCAAAAGGTTGTCCATGGCTTCAGCAAAAGCGACATTCGTCTTGCCATGACTATAGGTGAACCTAGCTCAAGGTCAAGACACCTTCTCTCACAAATTGCATGCTACAGGAAAATCTGCATCTTCTCCCCAAGAAAATTGTACATGACTCTGCCCATCTCCCAATCGTCATCACCAAGTCGCCATTCTTCAAAATCTGGACTATCTTCTGGGTGAATGGTGAGAGGATAAGTCTTGATCTTCCCATGGCAGAATAGATAGATAATCTTGGGCTTCTAGTTGTAGGTTCTACACATGATCAGATACTCAGAGTAATTGCACTTGAGCATAAATGGGGAGGTGTGGTAGTGGATTCCTCTTTGTCTCCATACTTTGTATCCAGAGGGGAATCTAGTTCTAGTTGAGGAAGTGTAGACGAAAATAGGTGCGTTTGATAGGGTGCTATACCCATCCTTCCAAACATACGGTTGGATGTGAGGCTTATAGGAGAGAGCAGGGGTAGCTTCTTCTTCTATGTTAGGCATCTTTTTAGCATACCTATAGTGCACTAGCAGTGGCCATTCTTCTTGAACAATGGTGGTCCACATCCTTGGGTTGTTTACTTCGCCCAACTCATAGTTGATGAGAACTTGAAAAATCTCTAGATTAAAGGACTCTAGAGACTGGTACTCCTTGGTCTTGCTGACACTTCAAGTTTCATGATGTTCAAATGAAGTAGAGTCTTGACGAAGGCGTTCAAATAGAGGAGTCTCTGATCTGTAGAGTTCAGGTGAAGCTTCGTCTATCATCAGTTCAGCCAATCCCCCAAACGAAGGGTCTTCAGCTTCTGGCAGACGAAAAGTAACAACTTTGGCTAACTGATCATTTCTTGGTCTAGCCGTGAGATCTGTTGCAAGACGCTAGAAAACTTGTGATATAGATACAAATTGAGGCACTTGCCATAAGAGGGATCTTGGCAATCTCCCTTTGGAGGTAGCAATGATGTCTTCTTGAGTAAACAACTCTTCCTCATCAAGCTCCTCAAGGGCTATTTGTAGCGAGTGCTCAATGACTGATTGAAGCACTGCCTCCTCAATCTACTCCTCCTCTTGAGCAGTGAGCTCCTATTCTTCTTCCATCTTCTTCTTTTCAACTTTCTTTGATTCGGCTTTGGCTATTCTCAGCTGCCTTGCCTTTTGTGCTCTTGTTTTGGGTTCTTTGATTTTCTTGGACTTTGGAGACTTTTTGGATGGCTTTGCAGGGATAGATACTTCAGTGGTAACAGGAGGTAGTGATGGTTGTCATGATGATGTTTCAGGGATGACTATATGTGTGGTTGTAAGTAGATGTTTGATGGGGAGGTCATCATCTGAGTCGAGCTGTTGGGTGGGTTTAGATCTCAGACAAATCGTGAGGGGCTTTTGTTTTTGAGTGGGGAAGAGGGTCAGTCATGTGTTGGCTGTTGTGGGTCTTGCTCGGATGGTCTTTTGATGGGATGTTTTGATTTGTGAGGTTTGGTCTGTTTGGGTTGAGGTTGTGTTGGTGGGGGTTTCATCTATGATGAAGGAGGTTGAACAAAAGCCGGGCCAACAGAAAGATCAGCAGACGACGATCCTACCGGGAAAGCAGATCCGACTACTTCATCAGTAGGTTCTTCCTTGATCACTGCTAGCTCAGGGTGCATGGCAACATATCCAAGGAAACGATAGGCTATTCTCATCTTCCTTATAACGGATACGTCGATCTCCGACCCTTGTTTCTTTTACTCCCAACCAAATTCATTTATGCCAGCCAATTTAATAATTTTAGTGAATAACATGGTGAGGAATCGGGTACCTTTGTTTGCTTTTAAAGCTCTCTTTGGATTTGGTGAGACATGACCTCCAGTTTTCCAAAATGAGAGCAGGAAGGTTCACCTTCTGTCTAGTGAGCATTTTGCATAGCCAGAATCTATCTCTGGAGGATACATTATCCTTCGAGCCTTTGCAAGGCAGGATAATGTGTAGAAGGATGTTGTGAATAAGTCTGCAGTCCTTCATCATGTTTGATGAATATAGAAATTTCTTCAACACGTCTTTGTTGTCCGATTAGGGTCTGGGATGCCCATACAGAGCCAAGTTAATGGTTTTTGAGGTGATGGCCCTTTCCCAGTCTTTTGTGAACACGTCGCCTTCTTCCTTGCAGTTAGACGTTGCTGCAATCAAATTAGTGGAAACGATAATCGCCTGGTTGTCCATTGTTCCAGTGATAGTCCTATCAACTTCAAATGCAAATGCCCAGAAGTAGGCATAAGGGGTGTGGTACTAGTGGGTTTGCTTCTGAATAAAAGACTCACATCCCGCATTTTTTATAAAGAGACGCAGGGAAAATTCGTCCTCTGCTAGTTTCTTCTGGTCTACTCATTTTCCAGGCACGAAGTCGCTTTCAGGAAATCTTTCCATGGGGGTAAGTTGTCTCGTGTAAGTCTTTGAAAGGTTAGAGGGTTTGAGAGTGAGAGATTGATAGTATAGAAGGGTTTTTGAGAGTCTGAAGAGAATAGACGATTATTTTCAAATATTTAAAGGGTTTGATAGTACAGAAAGGACGTGCATTTAATGAGATGATGTAGTAGGGAAAAGCGGCACACATTTCTTGGGGGGGGGGGGCTATCAGTGAGAATTAATATTAAAACAATAGACGGTAAAGTCAGATAATAATCACCTTTTCGCATACTAAAGTACACGTGTTAGTAAGACAAAGACAAGACGATAGATCATAAGATGATATATGCAAGACATTCTAATCATGCAAGACCTTCATGTGCAATTTTTCTAATATAAAATTAAAGCGTACTTCTAGTAAAGCCTTTGTGAAGATATTTGCCCATCGATGGTCAACTTTACCTATACCAATGATTTTGCCTTTTCCATTTCCTCCAAATGAAATAGTTCCTTCATGTGGTTGGAGGTCTAGGAACATAGACCTTTCTCTCGTCATGGGACGTGAGCATCCACTGTCCAAGAACCAAAATGAATCCCTCTTTTTTCCTATTAAGGATATCTACAACAGGAATAATTTGATATTTTGGTACCCAAATACTCTTGGGTCCTTGTATGTTAGTCCTAATGGTCTTATTTGACCTTTGTTTTCTTTTGTGATGACACCTTCGAGATGTGTGTCCAATTTTTCCACAAAAGTTGCAAAAGGTTAAACAAGATTTAAAAGACGATGGTTTAGGATCTTTGTCTTTTTCAAAACCTAAGCCAAATTTGTCAAATGGAGGCCTTCTATATTTTAAGATTAATTGAAGTTTTGAAGACCCTTCCACAAATTTAGCTAGATCTTGTTTTAGACAAATAACCTCTTTCTTTACTCTGTCAACTTCAAATAAAAGTATTGTCTTTTCAGGATTTGACGCTTGATTCTTACACATGCTCTTCAGATCTTTCTTAAGTATTTCATTTTCTAAAATAGCTTCTTGATATTTTTCTTTGTATTTCTCATACCCAAGAGCGATTAGGTGAGAGTTTGCAAGAAGAGTGTTATAGGACATTTCTTCATCAGACTCAAATTCATAACTGTCAGACGAATATGAATTTGTTTTAGAAATAGATTTTACCTCAGGTATTGTTTCTTTAGTATTTGCCATGAGACAGATGTTAGCCTTCTCTTCGTCTAAACTACTACTACTACTACTATCCAGATCTGCCCAGGTTGCTAGAAGACTTTTTTTTTCCTTTTCTTTGAGGTCCATCCCCTTTTTAATTTGGGGCATTCAGCCTTTATATGTCCAGGCTTTTTGCACTCAAAACATATAATTTCATTATTTTCTTCTTGAAGTGGCTTCCTGAACCTATTGTCTTTTCTTCTGGAGGATTGCTTGAATCTTTCTTTCTCTTTGAGCATCTTCTTAAACTTTTTGGTCATGAGAGAAATCTCATCGTCTGTGGAGCAGCTTGGGCTTTTGTCTGAATTCTCTGATTCATCAGACTGAACCTTCAGAGCTTTGTTCTTAGTTCTTGTTTCTGTTCTTTCGTCTGCTCTTCCACTGGTTTCTCCACTTTTTAAAGCCATAGAGTCATTATTTTTTATTTTATCTCTTTTAAACAGATGAACTTCATGGACTCTTAAAGCTCCCAGCAACTCATCAAGAGTCAAAGTCTTCATGTCCCTGGCTTTAGCTATGGTTGTAGCCTTGGGTTCCCAAACTTTTGGAAGACTATCCAAAATTTTGAGATTATTTTGAGCTTTGGAAAACTCAACACCAAGACTCTATAGTCCATTGATAATTGTTTGAAATCTTCCAAACATCTCATCAATGGTTTCTGTCTCCTTCATGGTGAACATCTCGTAGTGTCTTTGAAGAGTTGCTGCTATTCTCAAATGAACATCTTCAGTGCCTTCATGAGTTATGCATATAGCATCCCACATCTCCTTTGCTGTTCTACAGCTGCAAAATTTGTTATATTCAATTTTAGATAAGGCACAAGTTATAATATACCTAGCCTTTACATTTTGTTGTAGCATGTTGAAGTCGTTTTGATTGTATTCATTTTTTGGCTTTGTCACAATCAGATCTCCGTGAGTTATGATTCTCTAGATGCTATAATGAGTGGACTTGATATAAATTTCCATTCTATCTCTCCAGTATGTATAGTCTTCTCCATTGAAGGCTGGAGACATTGTTAAGAAGGCTCCTTCAGGAATGAACTGTCCTTCAAGGTTTGCCATAAGGATCTTTTCCTCTATCACTTGTTAAGGTGCTCAACCCTTAGAGGCTGAGGTCTGATACCAAACTGTAAAACACAAACCTTTTAAGAACATTTCGTCTAAAAGGTTAAACAAAAGATTTTTAAGAGATGTTTAAATAAAGACGAAAGAAAAACGCAAGCCAGAGAAACACACAGAGTTTATACTAGTTCGTCTCCCCCAGAGACTACGTCCAGTTCTTGGTAAACTACCAAGTCCCACTAACTTAAACGAGTTACAAGTATTCTTTTAACTAAGCCTCTTCAGGCTCAACCCAAGTAGTCTTTAACTTGCCTTTCCAAGCAAAAACCCAAGTATTCTTTGAATCAAAGCCTATTCAGGATTCTACCAATTTCTTAGAGAAACGGTTGATTGTGCTTAAGCTAATGTCTTATCAGACGAATATACAATAGAGTGCAGGAAGCGTTTACAAAAAAAATGTATTTAGAGATTACAAATTGAGAGAATTTTTCAACAGTTTCGCACACTATCAAAATCTATCAGCCATTAAAACTGAGGTCTCTTCTTTTATTTATAGGATTATCCAAAAAGTGTCCGTTGTGAGTGTTGCAGGAGACATCCTTCGTCTGGCCTTTGTAAAGGCAGAAAAGAGTCGTTGGAGCATTAACTGCAGCATTTAATGCCTTTCACCAACCAGTCACTCTGATAAGATAAAGCAATTTGCTTATCTAGCCTTTCTCGTATTCAATCTTGCAGCAGTGGGCATATTTGCTTTTCGTACTGACAACTGCACACAGAATTCTTCTTTTTTGCGTAAAGTGGTCTTTTCTCAAGAGTAGGTACGTAGGCTTCTATTCTTTCGAGGTTGTTTATGCTTTTACAAACTTGTAGAGCACAGAACGTTTAAATCGTCGTCTGAATAAAGTTAGTTATTGATTCTATAAAGATATAAAAAGATGATGAATAACACGCGGTCAGACGATAGCAATAAAGGCGATACAAAACGAGTCACCAGACATTTGATTTAAAAAGACTTTTTGAGACTGTTTGTTATTATCAAAATAAATGAGGGTTATAAATTCGTCCTCTGTCTTAATAGTTACTTTGATTAAATGTAATTTGAGTTGAATGTTCCTCATTTATGTTCCTTTGATTAATGCAATTCATTTGACTGTAAATTTTACTTTGACTAATGCCATTTATTTGATTTTAGTTGATAAATATATTTTCTATTATAATTGTGATATTGGTTGTATATCTATTAATTATAATTAGATTTTTACAATGGGAATATAGAAATGAAAAAATTTGAAAAACTACATTAGTTACTTAACGATTGAAAATTTGGTAGCTAAAATTTAAATTATTCAATGACCAAATTAGCGATCGAAGGAATGGTTGTTAATATTCAATTATTTTGGAAATTATTTACTTTAGTGACAGAATTGGAGACCAATTTGTATTTTCAAAGAATTTCTTATTCAAAATTATTTTTAATTTAGCGATTAAAGTTGTGACAGATAATCTCGGTCGCTAATTTGGCTACATTAATATAAGCAACCAACATGTAAGTGACGAACCCATAATCTATCAGCGCCACATTTCAAATTGATGGCTAAAATGGCGTAGCAACTAGGGCTTTTACAACTGTGATTTCGGTCGCTGAAAAGATTAGTGACTGAATTTCTGCCTTTAGCAACCAAAATGTTGGTTGCTAAATTTTTTTTTTTGGCTTAAATATGTTTTTGGTCCTTGTAATATATATATTTTTAATTTTTGTCCTTATAAAATTATTTGTTTTTAAAATGGCCCTTGTAAAATTTCTATTTTTGATTTTGGTCCATGTTATTTTGTTTTAATCCTATAATATATTTTTTCGTTTTTGTCCTTGTATTATGTAAATAATTTGCTTTTGGTTCCTATCAAATTTTTTTCAAAGGGACTAATTCAAAATGAATAAAATATTGTAGGGACAAAAACAAAAAAATAAATATAGTACCAAGACTAAAACAAAATAATAAGAACCAAAATCAAAAAAAGAATTTTACGAGGATCATTTTAAAATAATAATTTTACAGTGACCAAGACCAAAAAACAATATTTTATAAGGACCAAAAACATATTTAATCTTTTTTTTGTAGTGACAAGGGGATTATAAGCATTGAATTTTCTTAGTACCTCGTGGGAAGGTCCCACCCAGTGGTGGCAAACATATTGTTGATTATGTCTAACCTACATAAAAGGAAACTAAGTGGCAAAATGATTAAATCAGACAATTAGATAACCGGATTTAGTTTATTGACATGCGTTCATGCATAAGTCAATTAAAGAACGCTCGGGGAGCATTGTGAATGCTAGTGGAAGTACCATTGGTATCCTTTGGGATATATGAATACGAGATTCCACATAAGGTCGGGGCCCATTGCAAACTCGATGTCCTGGTGGCAACTACCTACATATGTATATCCTGACAAAGCCACAGTTGCTTTGAGATCAAGATTGGTGTCAACCCAATGGTTTTGTGGCACGTGCCATTTTCTTATATCTGTGAGGTCCTCTACTATAGGTGTACCATGTTTAAGGGACACGTCTAGCTGATCGCTCAAAAGTATAGGAATATTCATGGAGTTGTGTCCACATGTTTTACACGATTATGATTATTACTTTTAGGACTGTCACGTGAGATGTGTATGTAGTCTTTGAGAATGATCTCCTCTTTACTTGTTACATACTATTTGATTAATATTGTTATCCCATATTATGAATGTGTAAGAAAAGTTCTATTTTGATTATCTTTGAGTTTATAAGTTTACTCTTGCTTGTATGTTTTGCGTATGTTTGACTATGATGATCGTGATTTGAGATGCGGGAGCAAATTTCTTTTGACTACGTGATGCCTTCTATTGGGATTGAACAACTTGTGAGTATGATCATGGATATCTACCTCAATTAGTACTTTTGGTTCTTCAATAAGTTGAGACAACTTGACTATGTTACACGTTGCATGGAGTTTAGAGGCATTCTATACATTATGGTTAAGTTGAATGGAGTGCTTAACTTTATACACGGTTTTGATATATTCACGCACATACCCATTTCAAATGAGGTAGTAGAGGCTGTGACCTATGTAGATTATGTTGCCTAAGGGAGTCTTTTCACATACTTTTAGCTTTGGGAGACTAATATCGAGATGCCTAAGCCCCTCCTAAGTTGATAGTGGTGCTACATAAGTTTGTAGAGCCAGTGGGATATGAAGCTTCTTTACGTACTATCATTCTAGAGTGACCAGCTCGTAGAATCCAATTTATGAGTCCTCATCTTGTTTTGATGTACATTTTGAAATAAGAATACCGTATGTACACACACCACTTTTGGGCCAGGTAATACTTTCAATGTATGGGACAAGTCTTTTGTTTGTATATTGGTAAATTTTGTTGTATCTAACTCTATATACAAAGGAGCCACACACACACACACACACATATATATATACATACATACATACATATATATATGATGCATGAATGTTTCAATAGTTACTTTTGTTGATCTTTAATGTTAAGAAAATAAATGACATTGATGACTAGTTTTGAGGAAAAAATTTTATAATAATTTATATAAGAAATTAATTTGAAGAGTTTTTTAATTAAATTTTGAGTTAATCCACAATTAGGTAATGTTAGTTATCCTTGTAGCGATAGTTGGTTGTTATAGGCTATGCTATGGTATAAAAGCAACATCATTCAATAATCTATACTGAGTTCTCATAAGTTATGTTTGAGCACCTTTTGGTAAAAAACAAATTAATTCTTTGCCTTCATGCAACTTCTGATTCTTTGGTTTTTCTTGTCTTTTTTTTTTTTCACTGGTAGTCTAGTGGCAGTCACGGTCATCTCCAATAATGAGAGAGTGAGGAGGTAGGAAGCAATAGCTTGGTGGAAGTATTCATCATTCCTCCTTCATCTTGGCCTATGCCAAAGACGAGGGGGCAAGTGAAAAGAATAAGTGTGCTTAAATAAACATGGACATGTAGAAGAGTCACATGGGCATATCAATAAATGGAATGACATCTGGGCATGCACACTTTGGCACAATTGTGCTTGTTTGAAACTTTCAAATTTTGCACAAAATGCCTTATTTGTACAATATTGCTTCTTCCCACTCCCCACCCCCCCCCCCCCCCCCTCCCCAAAAAAAGTACTTTTCTTATGCTAATTTGTCAAATAAAGCTCCTTTTTATTCAAAAACTCATCCTTGACTTTATTTCGCTAATCCTACAAGAGAATAAGGGAAAGTGAGTGAAAATAAAAATTATATGCTAATAAATAAACAAAAGTTTCACTTGATATCCTACAAATAAACTAACAAAACACCCTTACTTAAATATTGTTGTCCTCAAGTAATCATTCATGTTAAAACACAAGGAAAAATTAAGAATACATTAATCAAGGAACTCAATATTTATAATACATGTGGCAAACACAAATTTTATTCCCATCATAGAAATAATCAAAGTTAGCCAATTAGAGGCTTGAGTTCCCTAAAATCAAGTTCTAGATCAATAAAGATACTCTGTTCACAACTCTCTAAGTATAAAAGGGTTAAGATAAACTAAATCTACACCTAATATTTTGAACACATGCAACATGGGAAAAACATGTCAAATAGGTTTTAAAAAAAAAAGGAAAGGCATATGCAAAGGGTTAGAAAATATTAAAAATAAATAAATTAAAACATAAGCCATCAATGAAGCATTAGGTGTTAATTATAATAATTTCCCAAAAGGATGTACTTTCCTTCATTTTTCTTTTATTTCTTCTCTTTCTTTTATTTGTTTCATTTTTTTGAAAAAGGAAAGAAGCACACAATTTGCATAGATTTCCCATACACAACATTTTCCGAGACAAATATCATTCTTCAACTACTTCATTCATAATTTGAAAAGTACAACAATTTAATACTAACATTTTGCATAAGGACAACAAAGAAAATCATGTACAATTTAAAGCTCAAAATGAACAACTGTAGGGTATATACGCACAAAAATGTGAAGACTAGAAAAATACCTAAAAGTGTCATAATCATTTTTAAGAATGCAATCAAATAAAATTACCCCAAAATGGGTGCCAATCAAGTTTTAAAGTGCACAATTTAGGAGAAGAATTACTCAAACAAAGAGAAGAATTAAAATTTAAATATAACAAAAACCTTTTTATGACTCAAATATTATATTTAGAAACTAATATAATGTAGATAAAAATGATAGGAAATTTTATGTTAATTATCAATTTATCAATATTAAAATTAATTCAAACAAATTATAATATAAACTATTTTATTTTAATGTGTATTAAACTTCTAACGAGTTATATCTCTAAATTCTACACTTGTTCCAAATTTTAAGAGTTATAACTAGCACATAATGTCTTTACTCTTTAGAAGATATTAGACTAATTTGTAGTCAATTACACTTTGCAAAAACAAAATTTTCGTTAAATTGAAATAGCATAAATTTAAATGAATATATTACCTAACTCTAGCCAACTTATACAACACTAAAATTAATTTATGTCCACTCTATGGTCATCTCTTACATAGCAATAAAGCAATGTTTTATGTCCCATCAAGTGTTATTTTTCATCAATGTCTGAATAGACAATAAAACCCTAAGCAATATCTGGAAGTTCTAATTTTAGAGGGCCATTTCACCAAAGTTTCTAAACATCATTGATCAACAAAGAAAGTAATCCACCTCATAATCATCTTCTCTCAATCAAAGGAGTAGTACGAGTATACAACACATTAACTGGTTATTCAGTAAGATAAAAACATAATATTCATAATGGAGGAAAAAAATATTATATTCATACAATAAACATATACAATTCATACATATAAGAGAAAATTAAGAAGAGAAAAAGAGAATGTAAGATAAGTTATAAGATGGAGATAGAAAAAAGAATAAGAGAAATATATTTTTTAGATCCACATACCTTCTTTGTAGTGATAAACCAGTAAAACTCTCCGAAATCTATTTCACTTAAAAGGGGCAAAAATGATTGAGGAATTTTGGCCACCAAAACCAAATGAATTAGATAAGGCTGCCTTGATATCCAATCTCTCTTTCTTAGAGCTGACAAGAACATTAGTGTCCTGATTTTATTTTCAATTTACCAAATTAGATAACATTGGTGAATCATGTAAATGAATCCAAACAAATGAGAGAATGATGCAACAAGAATGATACCACTCCTTCATCTGGGTTTTCTAGATTGATATTAGGGTGAACCCACCCTGTCCTTATTGCCTGTGTACAAGAAAAAAAAACTCAGCATTTTGGTCATAACACTTTAAAGACTAGAAAAATTTTCAAAAATAAAAGGTACATTAGTTTTCACCTGTATTGTTGCTACGACTTCCACACCACCAGCTGCCCCTAGTAGATGGCCAATCATAGATTTCGTCAAATTCACTCTCAGCTGCATAAACAAAAGATTTGGATAAGTATAACATTTGCATAAGCAGAAATAAAAATTGAAACAAATAAAAGGGCAAAAGATTATAATTACCTTTAAATTGTTTGAGAAGAAGAATATAATAATAACAACGTTAGACTATATATATGGAACAAATCTTATTAAATTTTGATTGTATCCTAGACATAATCTAAGATGGTCTAAATTTCTCAAAATATATAATCAATATCGTTAAATTACATGAAAACATCTAATATTATCTATATCATGTCTTAGAATATTTTACATTTGACCATCTTCTTCACCAATTTTCTCTTCTTTTTTTCCGCCATGTATTTTACTTGGATATATATTTCATATATTTTCTAGCCTTGTTTTTCTCTTTAGGTTCCAATTCCCTTTGCCATGCATTTTATTGACATGTTTTAAATTATTTCCAACCATGTGTTTCCATTCACATTCTGATCTCCTCATTGTATATTTTACCTGGATGTTTTAGATAGTTTTGCCTCTCATTATTTGGCTTGTCTTGGTTACCAAATCATCACGAGTCATACACTAATCATCCTAGTGAATTAGCCTGACCTTGCAAATCTTAGAGAATCATCTAAGTTCTACCATTATACATCCTCAAATGATATTGTTTAATTTCCTTTTTTCTAAAGGGTATATTTATAACAAGCTTAAAGCAATCTTTAGCTGAAGGGTGAGTTAGAATATATGAAAGTATGTAATGTTATCTTGATCATATCTTAGATTCTACTATTTAAGATTGATTTTCTTATTTTCTTCAATATCTCTTAGGATTGATTGTCATATTTATTTATATCATGATTTGCTTCTTATTCAATTAGGATTGTATTTAATACTAATAAAGATTAGAGTTTTAGTTTTTATAAACACTCATCACATTTTAATGCATCTTAAAACTCTATAGAATATCATTCAAAGTCGCTTTTACTCAATCTCCTCTCACTTATAACCCAATAAATATATTATGAATTAGACCTAGTTTATTTCTAGTAACATATTATGAGATATTTTTCGTAACCCACTAGGGTCGACCTAGTGGTGGAGGGTTTTGGTAGTTAGCATAAGGTCTTAGATTTAAATCTCATTGCAACCATTGTACACATACACACAAAAGGATTTTTTTTGTATAATCTAATAACATACGAAAGAAAGTTTACCTTAGGATTTTGGCCAAAACAGTGAATTAGAGCCTGATACTCACTAAGATCTCCAGCAGGTGTGGAAGTGGCATGTGCATTTATGTAGTTCACATCCTCCCTTGATACTCCAGAATGAGCCAATGCCTTTTCGATGCAAAGAATAACACCAACCCCTGTATAAGATGTCGAATAAAGAGACATAAATGCAAACATAATTAAGGTTTAACAGGAAGGGATATATGGAACCAAATTGTTAACAAAATCATGATTTAGGTACTTACCATTTATTGTTAACAAAACGCAATATATTTACAATATAAAACTTTGATCAAATTCTTTGCATCTTTGAGATCATGTTCTCCAACATGGATTACTTTTTTAAAAAATTAATATATTTTTAATGAAAATTGTTTATTAGTGAAAAAAGCATCCACATATCATTGTTTGAATGGAGAGCTCAATGGTAAGGATGAAATAAGTTTTAGCCATATTTAAAAGACAATATCAATATGATGGAAAATTTTTTTACTTTGAAATCATATAGAAGATGTGGCAGTGTATTGTAAATATCTAACTATTTTGGAATTATCATGGTCGAAATGCAACTAAGTTTCTATAGTTTTTAAGATAATAAGATTAAAATGATATGAATTGTAGAAATTAACAATCATATTGAGAATTTGTAAGAATAGAAAAGAATAATTGTAAGTGACAAAATATGAATCGATATATGGAATCTTTATCATTTCAAAAGATTAATAGAAAAATGTAAAATTATTTTTTTCCAAAACATGCCTCGGTACAATTTATACATGATGGACAATTGAACATTGCATTTTGTAATTGCAATAGATGAAGAAAGAACATAACATAACCATGAAATGAAAATTGTGATGCATTGGTCAAAATTATAATTAATATCAGTAGGACATTTATGTTATTAATTACATAAATTCACTTGAATAACCAAGATTGTGTATTGGTACCATTCTCAATTTTGTTGCATAATTTACTAGAATAGCTTTCAAGACCAATTAAAAAAAAATCTTTAGTTTGATATTATCTGTAATATAATTAGTGTAAAGAAAAACATAAGCAAAATGTATTAAGAAATATCAAAGTTGTTTGTAAACCTATAAATTATTTATACTTAGCTTAAATATGTTTTTAGTCCCTCAAATTTGGGATAAGTTTATTTTTTGTCTCTTAAATTTAAAATTAATCTTTTTAATCCCTATAATTTGAAATAAGCATGTTTTAGTCCCTTTGTACGAATGTCATTAGTGAATTTGTCACACAAAACCCACCTACTAGTATCCTTGTTAATAAAAACATTACACCAAACTCAAATGATGCTACACAACTAACTCAGTTTGTCCTAGTCAATAATGCTGTAGATGGTCCTGAGAGACTAAAACATGCTTTTTTTTGAAATTGAAGATATTAAAAAGATTAATTTTAAATTTGGGAACCAAAAACAAACTTATCCCAAATTTGAGGAACTGAAAACATATTTAAACCTTTATACTTTTAAAACTATCTAAAAGGAATAAACCTTAAATATGACATTTTACCATTAGGACGTGGTTCAGTCACATGATAAGCATCACAACTGAAGCTTCCACCAAGGAACTCTGCATATATATTTGCACATCTTTTCTGAAATATAAAAAGTTAGAAGATTTGTATCTAAAAAAAGTTAGATGACTATATCAACTATTACAATCATATATTGCCAAAATAATAAGATGTAATAAGAAAGAAATGATATGCAGTGTTATTGGCAATGAGAAGTATAAAGTATGATTCTAACACGAGACAGATCAATAAATATTCTTTATACCCTAAGAAAGAACTCAAGGATGGTATAGATACAATTAATTATGTACGTAAGTATTGCATTAATATACTACATGCTACAATGGGATGTAAAATTATTTTAAGACGTGTTTTATTCTCAATTTACTAGACTAAAAGAAAGTACCTTAGCATGCTCTAATTCTTCTAAAAGCAAAACTCCAGCACCTTCCCCCAAGACAAATCCATCACGATTCTGTTATTTCACACAAGCAAACTAAAAAGTGCTACACAAGATAAAGAATAAAACTACAACCACTTTAATTGTTTAGTATCCTTGTACAATGCAATCCATGTATCCATAACTTTGTCAAAAGTTGTTTAAATATTGAAAATATTGAAATTGATGCTGCAAAATTTGCTCACTTTAAGAATTGAGTAAAATTTTTCATCATTATCTATTTAATAGGATGCCTTCACAATTTCTCTCAATTATTTCTCGTGGAATTTTCCCCCCTTAAATTGTAGATCAAGAACTTTTGATTATTGAGATTCCATTTTTTAAAAAATTTCTTACAGTATTCTTTGCATCCTATTTGTACACAAATGACAATGAAGCATGACTTGACATAGACACTGGATTGATAGACATAAATAAATAAGTAGATATAGATATATAAAAGATTTTCTAATGTAAACTTGCTTTTTTTTTTAGAAAGAGTATTTTAACAAATTATACCTTTGAGTGCAATTCATGAAAACTAAAGGTATAACTTTCTAACATATTCCTTTTGTAAAATAAGTTCGTATATGTTAGCAATCATGAATGCTAACATACACTTGCTTTTTAAGATTATTTTAACAAGGTACATCTTTGAGTGTATTTTAACAAATTCTAGTTTATAACCTATTAAAGATACTCTTTCTAAAAAATAAGTTAGAATATATATATATTCTATGAGAAAGCAAAAACTCAAAATTAATAATCAAGATTTTTATATTCTTATATATTCACTTTCTTTCTATGATAATAAGTCTCGTAAAAAAATATTGAGAGACCTTTTTTAATATTTTATATTTTAAATTGACTTTTTTGAATGTCTAAAAAACTTAATTTTCCTATAATACTAATGTTCTTGAAATGCTAATCTATACAAACGTGTCAGTTCTTGTTTAGAGTTAATAAAATGAATTTTTAATTAGACATCTAATGAGGAGTGCTTGACAAGTGTCATGTGTTAGTAAGTATCAAAAATGTATTTGCCACTTTAACTAATAAAAATGTTTATACTTTATAGACAAATAATATAAACTTTTGCATTTCTAATTAATTATTATTGCTCATAAAAGATGGTAAAAAATTTTAATAAGATATAAATTTGTATTGATGAATCTTCAAAAATTTGCTATTTAATTTAGTAACGTAATCTCCTTTGATTTTAGAAGACATAATCATCTAACTTTTAGTGGGATTATAGATTTATAGTTTGTTAAAAAATAATGAAAATTTGGCATTAAAAATGGAAAAAAGAAATAAGAAAGCAATATCGTATTACAATATCCCAAGGATGTGAAGCTTTAGTAGGATCACCATTTCTTTGTGAGAGTGCCCTACATGCCACAAAGCCTCCCAAGCCTACACCAATTATTGTTGGATTGGTATTAGAGTTATGCCAAGATAACTTCATGCAATCTAGAAAGAGTGATTTAAAATAGTATACCAATTGGCACAATAGCTGCATCAGAGCCACCACAAAGCATTAGGTCCTGCAATTATTTAACATAATTATACTAAACTTGTTTGTAAAAATAAAAAGTTAGAAAAATATGAGAAATCCACTATCTTTCAAGCAAATATTGAAGTGAAATACTTACAGTTTCACCTCTAATGATATGGTTTGCAGCATTCAATATACAAAAATTACCAGTAGCACATGCTGTAGAGATTGAATAATTAGGGCCCATCCACCCCTACAATTTTCATACAATAAATACATCATTTGTCAAAAGCTCAAGACAGATTAAAAATAAAGGAACCTATATATGGTGTCCATAATATGTGCTAAACTTTATACACAGACCAGATCCATTGCTAGTATGGCAGAACCCATATTTGTCGTTGCAAAAGGTATTAAAAAAGGATTTATCTTCTTATATGAGACTCGAAAAGCTTCAACACCATCATGGCAAACCTGTTCAACACAAACAAGAAAAATTAAATAGTCAATAAATCAAAGCAAATAACTATATAATATGATGATGGCCTACTTATGTTTGGATTGATAAAAAGAGATGAAAACATGAAAGGAATTAAAATGGTTCAAAATGAAACATAATGGAATAAAATATCCATTCTATCCTTTGGATATGTTATAATGGAATGACATAAAATTCTTATTCCATTTCATTCTTAGAAAAATGAAGGTAAACAATGGAATATGATGAACAAGGTTTCACTAGTTTTCATTATATTTCATCTTCATTTTACCAATCTAAACAATGAAATACAATAAGCCAAAATACACTTTTGGTCCTTCATCTTATTTTTTTGGTTTTAGTTTGATCCTCTGAGTTTAAAAAGATTCACTTTGATCCTTTAGAGTATCTTAGATAAAGTTGGTCCTTCCATTTGTTTACCACACTACTTGGTTAACTTGGTGACATGTGGCAAACTATGAAAGATACCACATCATATGAGTGTTTTTCACATCAACCAAAATTAACACCATTAATGCAAAAAAATTGGCAAAAGGACCAATTTGGTCTAATGGAAACACTTTAAGCGACCAAAGTAAAACTTTTTAAACTTAGGAGACCAAACTAAAATAAAAAAATAGATAAAGGACTAAAAGTGTGTTTTAGCCAATATAATACCATTATATTCAAGAGAGTGATTTTTACCTGCATGCCACCCATTGCTGAACCAATCAAAATGCCACATTTTTCTTTATTTAACTCATCCATTATGTCTTGAGTAATTCCACCATCAACCAAGGCCTTTTTCCCCGCTACTATCAAATATAACATAAATTTATCCATCCTCTTTGAAAGTTTTGGTGCTACCCAACCATCAGTTGAGAAAGACTTGATCTCACCACCTATTCTCTGGAGATATAGAACATTGAGAACAAAAACTATGTCACGCAACAATTGAGAATACAATTTGAATGAAATGCAATTTACCGTTGGAAATTTTGCACAATCGAAAGTATCAATCTTGCTTATCCCGCTAACACCCTCAAGTAAATTATTGTAGAAGACATGTGGATCATGACCAAGTGGTGTAACCACACCCATGCCCGTCACAACTACTCGCCTTTGTTTCATAGGAGGTTTTCTCATTGTTGTAGCTTCTTGAGTAGGTTGCAAAGCTATAGCCATTGCTTTACCTTAAATTTTACAAAAGCAAGGTGTAGTTTAATGATTACATGAATAATTGATCATAATTTAAATCATGGTCAAAAAGTGGCTTCCTTGTCAACACAACTTAGGTATTTTTGATAGTTGGTCCCTAAATTAATCTCTAGTCAATTGAAATAATTCAAATTTGGACAAGTATATTGAATACAAAATGGATTTGGTTGCAATATATTGCATACAAAATGGCTTGAAGGAAAAAAAATTCAAATTTGGACAAGCATTAAACAATTGAAAGAATCAATTACTAAATGTTTTAATGTTTTAGTCATTCACAACTAATAAATGAAACATGCATTCATTAATTATTAATTTAGTGTCCTACTTAGCAACTAATTATTTAATTTCCTAATCATGCAATCATTAAATCAATGCAGCTTCCCCTTGTTTCCCATTTCTTATTCTCTCATACATACATACATACATACATACATACATACATATAAATAAATAAATAAATAAATAAATAAATAAATATATATATATATATATATATATATATATATATATGTCATATCATGTGAGAGGAATGTGTTGTTATGAGAGATGAGAGGGTTAAATAATAGCTCTTAGATCAAAATATACAATCTTTATGTAATTTCAATTTAAATTACATGCAACCTTTCCCACTTTCTCCCCATGCGCTTATCTTGCCTCTTCTCCCAATTCTTGCACACAAGTTTCCTTCACCATTTCAATTTCTTTACAAACATTGTTTTGCTACGATGAGCAAGCAAAGAACGATTCAAACACAACACCTAAAAAACTAAACCATCATTGTGTTGAGAAAGAAAGGTCACAACTCTAAATATGTTATGGACTGCCATAGTTGCCTTGAACTTGTAATTACTGTTATAATAATTATTAACTTTTTATACAAAGCAATGACTTCAACTATAAAGTTAGAGCAAATTAAACATATTAGCTATATAATACTTGTTTAATATAAACCACATGAAGCTACCATCCATTATAATCCATCAATTCAAATCCACCATGATTTGTTATATTATCACACATAGAGGTAAGCAAATTGTTTATTGAATAAATCTCACGGCTTCACTTGTTAATGATTGCAAACCCACCATTTCATTTGTTAATAATTGCAAAACCACCATTTTTTTTATACCCACCAATTAGTTTATTAGTGTATGCACCTTTTTTTTGGTACATGATGTAAGCACCTTTTAAGAAAGACCATTTTGTTTGTTTTGTAAAAAATTCGCATAAATTAATAATAATTGAAAAAACTTGGCAGTTTAAAATCTTGTAAATTATATGGACTTATAAATAAGTAAGAACCAAGAGTCTACCAATAGAATTGATATCATTTCCTTAATTGTATGATCCTTGTATATTGATATACTAGTTTCTTGCTCATATGATCTTGATATATTAATATGCCAGGTCACTGTTATGGAAGAGGTGGAAATCTCTCTACTTCGTGTCGCTTCTAATGGTAACTCAATACGCACTCCATCACCCACATCTTTGGTAATCTCTATCAAACCATCAATAAGTTGTTATGTTGTTATTAACAACTAATTTCTCTTTTATTTGTTTGTTCTTTTCAGGAAAATGAATCAATGCCAAATTGTAATGAAGAACTAAAGCCTAAGGTTAGATAACTATTTGATACGTTAAAGGAAGGTGAACAATTGTACAAAAGATATGCATATAATGTCAAATTTAGTGTAGATTATTAATCATGTTGGAAGTATTTTGTTTACTTAAAAGAAGGTTACCAACCAAATAAAACAAAAGTAGTGGAGGAAAGTGAATCAACAATTAAGACTAGTATCTAGTGAAATGGCTTTTTAAAGTGAGAGTGAGAGAAATAAGTATTACTGACCATTACATCTTATCATGAATGGTTAAGATTAAAGCATACAAGTCAAGTGAGTTTTTCAAAAAGTAACATGATTTTTTTAAGTGGTCATATGACACTAAATCTTAACCATTTATGTATAATTGTATGACCCAGATTTATTTTGACATACTCTTTTGAATACACACTTTTCTATTGGTTAAAATTTATTGAAAATCACAAAATCAGGAAAGAAATTTCAACCAATAAAAGAAGTGTGGTCAAAAAAGTGTATTTGAGATTGTGTTGCTAGCATTCCTCTCTCTCTCTCTCTCTCTCTCTCTCTCTCTCTTATATACATATGTATATGTATATACATATGTATATCCATACAAATTGTGTTGCTAGCATTCCTCTCTCTCTCTCTCTCTCTCTTTACTCTCTCTCTTTCTCTCTTTATATATATATACTATATGTATTATATATATGTCTGTATATATATATGTATGTATTATATATATATAT
>CM014729.1:36560984-36951075 GCA_004329165.1 Spatholobus suberectus | reverse complement strand
TATAGAGCTAAAACAGATTATTTTTAACTATAAAGACTAAATAATAAAGTTTATGTAACTAGAGATGAAAAAGGTAATTAAACCTTCTTATAAAACATACAAACTGCCAAACCAGTAGTTCGTACTCCAACAAAATCTACCAGTACTGGAGGCTCCAATGGTACATCAAAAACACAATTAGAGCCCCAGTAATCCTGCTATACAAATATGTTAAATTAAACGAATATACGTAAATTAACAAAATGCCATGAATCACTCAAAGTATGTGGAAAAAAAGAAAACCAAAACGAAGCAAACCCAAACTCAAGACGCTGAATCATTAGCAGGCTCTAATAACTGAACTAAAAAAATACCATAATTAGAGCCAAGTTTTTCTTCACTCATTTTTTACAAGCTACGAGGCAACGAGCCGTTGCCTTTCTCCTTCAAGGAGTTGATTTTTTCAAGCCTCCACTCTCCTCTGAGCCGAGCAATGAACGTTGCGGCCTTAACATTCACGTCGGGGCTGGGACAGAAAACGGACCCATCCACGTCGCCGTTACGATGCGTAACGGCGCTATTGACGGCGTCAGTAAAGGCGTCATTGATTGTAGTTTCCGACACATTAATGTCCTCGCGCTCTGGCGAGCTGCACCGCGAGCTCTGGTTGCTACGTATCTTAACGAAATCGCCGCGAACCACGAACTTCATCGCCTTCATCTTAAACGGCGGCGGCGGCGGCGGAACCGGAATCCGCGGCGACTGGTTGCCGGCGTTTATCGTCTCGTCGGTGAAATTAACGGCTCTGCTCGGCAACGGCGGCCTCCAGGAGTTTCGCCTCCGAGGAGGCTCCGGCGGAGGAGGCGGCGGCGGCTGGATCTGGCTCTTGCGCTTTGACAACCGCTTTGACGGCGGAGGAGGCGGCGGTGGCGGTGGCGGCGACACCGAGTGGATTTTCTTGCTCTTGCCTAGTCCTTTTCGGAACAAACTGTGAAAAACTGAAGGCGGCGGTGGTGGCGGCGGGGGCGGTGGCGCGTTGCGGTGGCGCTGTCGTGTTCGTTAATTCATCAGCATTATCATCGTAATCGTGATTGTGATTATTTTTCGTTCTTTGTTTCTTCTTTTTCTTTCTAGGGAGTACTGAATTCCAAACCGTTGCTATGTTGCTCTTCTTTCGTTCAACCTTACGCTCCGATCGCGTCTTCGCCGACGGCAGCGGCGGCGGCGTCGGAGGAGCCGGCGGCGGAGAGCGGATCGTCGTGAACTCGCGATCGTCGAGCTCGATAGTTATCTCACTGCCTCTCTCCTTTTTCCGATGTGTCCGGCGCGGATTGCGGCGAGCCGATTCCCGCGGAGGAGGAGGCGGCGGCGGTGGAGGAGGTGGCGCAGGTGACTTCACCGGCGGCGGAGAAGGACGAATTTCGAAAGTGTCCACTGGAATTTCCTTAACTCGATCTTCTTGTTCTTGTTGTTGTTGTTGTGGTGGTGGTGGTGGTGGTGGTGATTCCGGCCACCGTTTGCGGTGGTCGTCGATTCCGATATCGTCGAAGAAGCGAAACTTGTAACGGTCGTCGCCGGTGTCCCACTGGCGCAGATCTGGGTAAGAGCTGCTGTTTCTTCTCATTCCCAACCGGGTGACACCGGTTGCCGGTGACTGCAACCGGTTGAGTGAGGCATCGCTATCGTACGCCTTTCTCTCCTCTGAATACCGGAACCACTGTGATTGTCCTTCCGAAGGCACTCGACGGAACGCAGCGTTTCGATCCGGAACGGCGTTGTCGTTCTGCGGGGACGGTTCGTCGTCGTTTCGTCTGGCGAAGATGCCGAAGAGGATCGCGAAAACGACGAGGAGGATGTTGAGGGAGTCCCAGCTGGTCTTGACGGAGGCCGGGCGGAGGAGGCGGGTGGCGGCGGAGAGGAGCGGCGGCACGGCGAGGAAGAGGAGCGTTAGGGTTACGATGGGGAAGAGAATGATGAGTAGTGGAGGGCTTAGTAAGGGTGGCGATGAGTGCCACGAGCGACGGTGGGGCATGGCTGAGTGTGGTGGGGAGAGTGGAAGAAAGAAGTGAAGTGAGAGGTAAGGTTTGGTTGTGTTTTGTTTTGTTTTTGGATATTTGATAGGTCCGGGAACAACGTGAAATCAAATTCTTATATTGGAATAACAACGTAGCAACTACTACTAGCAAGCTCTTTTATAAATTCTACGACAGATAATATACTTGGAGTAACAGCTACCTCCTACACTCTCGTATTGTGTAAATTATCTTCAATTATTTATTCATTTTGCATTTCTGTATACAATACAAGTATTTTCGGTGGAGACAATTTTGTTTGAACAGGATAAAATTATTATAAGTCCTAAGTATTTAATACAATTATATATATAAGATTCAAATTCAAATTACTAATTAAATTAGAAAAACTTAATACTAGTTGATTTACACGCTCGATAGTAATCATTTTGTATATTATATTATAAGTACTTCATTTATTTATTTGTTTATTTTGATAACTGTACTTCATTTATTTTTGTATATGATTTCCATTGTTTGATGTAGAGAGTTGTCTAGTTAAAAACAATACGCAAAGAATCGTCCCATTAATACACGTTGAATGTACTCACGTCTTAAAGTTTTGAATCTACTATCAGAGTTGTCTTAAAATTATTTAAAATAATTTATTAATTCAATAAAATTATTATGTGGTGTTCGTGAAAATGATTCCAGACAATGCATGGTATAATATTTGCTTTTTTACGTAAAAATTATTGCATTAAACACAATTTCTAAACATTGATTAAACTGAGGAAAGCTGATCATTGTGTTTTACGAAAAAATTAGTAGTTTTTTTTTTTTTTGCAGTTTTAGTAGGATGGAAAAAATAATTATTTTTAAGAATATTATTGTCCGGTAATTAATTTTTTACATAAATATTTAAGTCATAAAACATATTAGAGGAAACCTATCAATTTGATCCTCTAAAGTTACATGCGTTATTACAACATTAATCTTTACAAAATTTGATCATCAAATTAGTCTCTCATTTTTTTTTTCTGTCACTATTTTAGCTTTTAATGATTTAGTCATAAAATTAATTCCTAAAATGTTTAATATATTATTAAATTAATCCTTCAAAAAAATTGGTGCCACCACTTTTAATCCTCCACATAAGGACTTATAGCTTTTTGAAAGATTAATTAAGTGATAGTTTTTTTTTTTTTTTGCGGTACATGAAGAAAAGAAAACCAAAAAAAAAATAATAATGATAAAACTAGCGAAAACTATAATATCAAAAAACTAGTTCCTATGGCATCCGCCAAGAGAGGAAGTCGAAGGTCATCTGGTGCATGGTGGGCCATCTAAAGCTTCTTGACAAACTATTTTTGTGACAAAATATTTAGAATACTAACTATAGTGTTGATTTAATAGAGAATTCGCAATGCACTAATAGTGTAAAACAATTTTACACTATCATTCAATCATAATCCACCGTGTATGGTAAATTTATTGACTTTTACATTAACTATCTTAAAAGTCATACAAATTGTGATTTTTGATTGGTTGACAGTGTAAAAAGTTTTACACTGACAGTACATACCCATTAAACTCATGCCTTAAATATTTAAGGAGATAATTTGATTATTAAATTTTTTGGAGCAACTGTGATGACATATGTAATTTTGAAAAACCAATTAATGATTTTTTTTCAAAAGAGAAATCATAATTAGGAATATATCTTTTTTAATACACTTTTTATTTTTAAATTTATTATAAATTGTAAAATTATAAATAAGATTTATTGAATAGAGAATATCACTAACATAATATGTTGTGATTCTTAATAAATTTTAGCAAATGATTAAAAAATAAAATTTTCAAGTTCAAGTCCTAAGTATATAATTATGTTAAATACTTGGAGAAAGTGCTTTGTCGCACCATGGTGATCATATCCAACTCGAGCAGGATTTTCTCCCGTAGAAGATACCTATGGCATGTACAAAAAATATATATATTAAAAAAATCATATGTTGAAGAATTTATTACTAACATTTTCTTTTGAAATGCTAAACATGACTATAATAAATTTTCAAACACATGTTTCTTCCAAAAAACATTTTAGAATTTTTTTTTCTTAAGAATAAAGAATCATCCTTCAAAACAAAGACCTTTTCTACGGCGCAGACATTAAATTAGTAGTTTTATTATAATTTTAGAATGATAAAAATAGAGAAAAATATTGCAGTGCCTTGTGTCAATTGGGGCACATAAAAGCTATAAATCAATATATATATATATATATATATATATGGGGTTTGTTAACGTACACCCACTTGTTTTTAGTTGAGGCATGTTAGCAAGTTACACCATTGATGTATTTAAAATACATTGTAGTTATAGTTCACTAACGTACTCTAACTAAAAAATAAGTGTGTGTACGTTAGCAAACCTTACAAATATTTGTTAACATACACACATTTATTTTTTAGTTAGAGTATGTTAGCAAGTTACACTATGGTGTATTTTAAGATACATTGTAGTTATAACTTGCTAACGTATTCTAACTAAAAAATAAATGTGTGTGTGTGTGTGTGCGAGTGTGTGTGTGTATTCCTTTGTCGCACTTTCAGCTTTCTTGAAGAGAAAGAATGGTTTGTGCTTAAGTGTGGAAATCGAATTCCTTTGTGGGGTTATGCTTAACATAACAAGACAGACATATAATGTCAAAAACTCAAAATCACAATGAAATACACATTAAACTAATTTGCAAAAAAGCTGCTTATTAAAAATGTTAAAAAAAAATTATAAAAAAGGACGTTTCTAATTTGTTCGATTATAGTATGTGCTAGGACTAACAATGAAACGAACTAATTTGAACATAGTTCAAGACTCAATTTAACAATTAACTCATTAAACTTAGTTCGTGAACCAATCGAGTCAAACTATACATAGTTCAATTCTTAACGAGTTGAGTTTGGTTCAGCTCAACTCATTCCAGCCCAAGTATGTGCAACTTATATAGAAGTTTTAAAAACATTACATACCTTTATAGCCAATATTTACCTTGGTAAGATAATAATTTAACGAAATTTTAGGTGGGTTAGTATTCATTTGGCCTGATTCTCAAAAAAATAAAAAAAGGTATTGATTTGACCTGTAACTTTGAGCTACTCATTCTTAATCGTCGTTACCCTTAACGTTAATTAAGTGTTAGATAGTTTTAGGTGATGTGCTGATTTAATGCTAAATAGAATTGATAGCATGCCTGCAAAAATGGTGACGATTGAAGGAAGAAAACTTGATTTTTGGAAAAGATAATATTGTTTGGCTATTTCAAATTAAAATTGTTTACTTTTGAAAGCACGTTTGATTAAAGTAAAGATATGTAATTTTTGCGTTCGATGAAAGTTGTTTCACAACTTTAAGTACCAGTATCAACCACAAGATAAAAAAATTAAAAAAAAAGAAAAAAACTGTACGTTCCTGTAGTAGAATGGGAAATATGATGTGGTACTCAATAATATCTAGCACAAACAAAATTAAAAGCTAGTTATTAAGCTAAAATATTGGCTATATTTTTGAAAATTATAGACATGTTGCCTCCTTATGACATTAGTCTTAAATTATTAACGCATATTATCAATGAGATTCCCATTGTTCGACACTTGGGCCCAACAACCTTTCAAGTTAACATTAATTTTTCTCCCCCTTTTTTTTTCCTTGCTCGAATTTTTCAAGCGCTTGCTATTATTGTGTATTGCTTCTGCCTTTGTGTGTAATAATATATTTTACATCATTACATCAATATATATATATATATATATATATATTGACTTACATCAATATAACATATTTTAAAAGACTATTTGACAACAAGGCTGTAGTAGTTCTGTTCAAGTTGAGTGTTCGAAGATGATATAGGTCACTCTATCCTATTGAAGCTTGGTGTATTTGTAAATATATTCCAAGTGAGCGAAATGGGAAACAATAGGATAACAATTCGTGAATAGTATTATTATCTTCGAGTCGGGATGATTGATTTTGATCGAGCTCAGCAATTACTATAATCAAAATATTTTTTTTGTTGTTGATTGAGATCTAAAGTATAGTGTATGTAAATGATAGTGCTTTACTTCGATGCAGCTAAGATGTTGTGGAAAAGGGTGAATATTTATAAAAGACACTTTGATGTTTAAGTTAATAGTAATTTTATTAAAATGACGATATATAATAAATGCTTATATAATACTATGACGTTGACTGTATTTATAGAAGTTTGAGATAAGTTGAATTTCTTAGCACAAGACCCAAGACTTTCAAAAGGTAATATTACCATGTTCTAATGTAAAGACAAAATAATTATACATCAGGCCAATGTATGCTTCACTATTTGTAAATGTATTGTAGTGTTTCTAAGCCTAAGTGACAATATTGACCAAGGTCAATGTTGACGAATCAAACTAGTTCTCTTAACTAGGTCAAAATATCCAATTATTAACATTTAAATCCAATGTGAAACAAACTGTGTTTCTATTAACAGACTATTTATATTTATAAGACTCACTTGTGCCACAAAGGGTAGCTAAGCACTGGTATAAAATAATTTCCTTAGAGCGTGAATTGTTCTAGTAGTTGAATATTATGAAAAATTTTACTTGTGAAGTATGATTGAGTGCTGAAAATCCTTTAAAGTGTATGGAAGAAAGAGTTTCAGATAAGTCCATAATATAATGAAATACTGATCCATTTTAGACGTTGATATCAATGTTTTAAAAATTGGATTGGTAAACCGGTAGTAATTAAATTTATATTTTTTAATATTATATAATATTTTAAGTAATAAAATGATATTAAATTATAATAAATCAAGATAAAAAATTGTAAATTAATATAAAACCTAATTATAAGTTTTATAAGATAAAAATAACAATAATTGATAAAATAATTTATACCTATATGTAATTCTTAAATATGTATTTTATTTATTTTAAAAATATTTTAGATTAAATTTAAAAATAAAAAATGGAAAATTTTGAAAATACTGTTTTAAATTGATTTTTACCTGTTTTGGACTGATTCTTTAATTTTATCGGTTCTTACCAATTCTAAGATGAGTCAGATTTTCAGGGTTAACGACTTGATTTCCAAATTGATTCTCTGTTTAACTGGTCAAACTAGCCGATGTAGTCTAATTTTTAAATCTATGTCTTAATTACTTGTTCAAATCAATTTAAATTCTTTTTTTTTTCTTTTGCTGTTTGCTCAAGTTTTTATATTTTCTTTTCGAATTAGCTCAAGAAGAAAAATTGTGTTGAGTTCAGTAAATGTATTAAAGTTTACTTAAAGCGAGAAGCACACTCTGTCATTACATTAGCCAACGTTACCCATCATTTAATAGTCTTCAATTATGAAATCGTGATTCATGTGTGTGGCATTACTAGACATATAACTCCGATCGGAAGTTTATTCCGTTTGAGGGGTTGTCATTGGGTTTGGGACTTTGAGTGAGAGGTTGGATCCCGCGTGAAGTAGTTACGTATCTTACTAAAGTGCTTCTTCCAATATATTCGTCACACGATATTATACTTTTTTTATTTAATTTATTTTGCATTTATTAGCTTTATTAATACATTTTTACTTTTCATTTTCTTGACCTCCCAAATTTTTATAATTATTCTAAAAAAATGCAACAAATAGTAACAAAAATATATATTATTTCTTAATAAAATTTAAAAAACAAATGCATAATGCATTACATATATTAGTCCTAAAAATAAAAAAATGCATTATTTTTTATTTTTAACTTTAAAAAATTGTTTCGCCAATACCAGAGCATGTAGCAACCAATTGCCCACAACTCTAGCCAAGGAGAAAGGTCCTGATGACCTATACAACTGTGTAAATTGTTCTGGATCCACCCGAGCATCAAGACCATAAAAATTACTCCCTTGGTTAAATCGAATTAGTTGATTCCAAACATGCATGGCTAATGGACAATCACAAAGAACATGAGATATGGACTCAACTACATGAGGACATTTGTGCTCTTCCTAGTGCACGAACTTCTTTATATGTAGAGATGGAGCAGATTTGTGCTCTCGTCTGTCTCTCAACATTCCTAGAGAAGTAGATACAGGTCTTCTCCTTACTGACTAGCTGACCAGTGTATGTAAAAAAAAAAAAAAAACACATTATACAAAAGTGAAAGGCATTACCAAGTAGAATAAATTAAACAAAATAATAACATTTTTATAAGCAACTTTTTTAATAAGAACCAGGTGTTGCGGTCATCCCAACCAATGTGGTAGGCTGAATTAGTTAAATTATCATAAAATAATAAAATAAACATTTCAAAATCCTCATCAAACCAACTTAAAGACACATATTTAGCCTAAATTTAGAGAAAAATAATCTTTTAGAGAAATTTTTCTTAGAAAAGCCGAAAATTAATTATTTTTTAGAATAAATTAATCTAAACACGTAATTAATTAGTTTAATTTTTTGCCAGAAAATAGTCATGTTCTACAAATTCTTTCCAAAAATATTTTAAAAATTTATTAGTATTTAAACTAACGTAAACACAGACGATAACAAAATTTTCCATCATGGCAACTTGTCGGCATAACAATGCTGATATCAACCACATTCAATCAATAACATTGCGTATATAAGATGATAAACGAACGCCTTTGCTTGTTGCAATCTCAATACAATTTTTATGTTTTTTCTTCAAGAAAATTATGTTGTCTTTATCGTCCAATTCAATCTACGCGTATTAACAAATAAGAAAGAAGAAAGGGAAGAATAAATATTTGAGCAGTAGACAAACAAAAGAAAGCAAAAACTAATCCTACGTTGCAAAAATCTCTGATTTTGTCCCCAAGTAACTATTCTTATCTATAATACATGCTAGCTATATTTGTGCATACACACGCGATTTAGTCACCTAATCCAAGTCCTTGTTTTCTCGTGTACATTTGTTTTTGTGTATTTTTTTTTTTTTTAATTTCCCATTTAGCGGGTTAAGGTCACGTGTCATACGACAAACAAGTACTAAGAATTCGTACTCCCACATTTTTCGCTTGACCTGAATCATTGGAGCGTGGTTGCAATGATTGAAACTCACTTTCTTTTTCAACAAGAGAACGCTAAACCTGGCTTTTCGGGAGCGCACTTTGTCAAAAGACGAAAACCCAAACGAAACTTTTGTTTTCAAATTTTTACCATTTGTTTAATTGTTGCTAAAAGTGTTCCATGTCTACCACGAACAAACCGACTCAATCCATTCATTGTTCTAGCCTTTATAGGCTCTATTCTGAATTCTCATCTACCTGTAGTTTGTTCTAAAATAGTATGATTTAAAGAAGAATGTTGAATTCTACTACAACATCTCCTGCTAATCTTTCATTTTCTGCGTACGGTAAGTATTAAATACGATATAACAAAACTTTTTAAAGAAAGAAATAGTGAATTTGTCAATATAGGTTGGAATAAGTGATTAAAGATCCGAAACAATCACTCATCTTTTTCATGGATGTAAGTTTAATTTTCTGTAAAGTCACTAAAATCTTCTTTGGTAGACAATTCTTCTCAGAGAGATCTCCTGACGTTTAAAGGTTTGAATAATTAAAATCAAGCAAAACTGCACGCGGTTTAGGTAGTATTGAGATTGTATCTCTATTTATCCAACTTTCTTCACAAAAAAGAAAAAAAAGAAATAGTGAACTTTTTGCCGTTTTCCATCCATATATATTGTCCGAACCACATTTTTAACTTTTTATTCCCTTTTCATTTTTGGCTCAAGCTCGTGATATTAACCCATGTAAAAAGCAATGAAACAAAGGTAAACAAGTGCAAAATCCCATTTTCATCAGCATGCATGCAACTATGCCACCAAAGCAAACTTTTCTTTTCCCCTTTTCCCGGTTGAATGAGGAGTGGCTGAAACAAATGTATTATGTGTATGACAAATTAATTTAATTCAGTAATTAAATAAAAAGACACGAGCTTAATAATTGAACGAAGATATATGATTTTAGGAATTAAATGAAGGGACACGACTTTCGAGAGAAATCTTTTAACTACCAATTTCTTGATGGGAGCAATATAATATGTTTTATATATGAATCTAAATAGAAAAAAAATTAATTAATCTCTTTTTTTTTGTTGAAAAAAATTTAGGGGGAAGGGATGGTGCCCTAGTCCAAGACAGGGAATGCTTCTGGGCTCAAAGAGCACTTACAGAAGTACTTACATTTATCTTACCCCAAGGAGACGAGTGGGGGTTCAAACCTGCGACCTGTTAGATGTGAGATCCTATCTTGCTCCACTCGATCAACCCCTTGGGGTTAAATTAAATAATCTCTGTCCCTACTTATTAAAGTTTATCTATATTTTTTTCATAAAGTAATTGAAGAAAGATCAAGAGATAAATATAAGGGTTAATTATGTTTTTAGTCTCTCATTTTTTGTCAATTTCTGTTTTTAGTCTCTCAAAAATACTTTGAGTGGTCATAATTCCTCATAAATTTTTCATCTGTATTTTTGGTCCCTACCATTAACTTGGACCATTAAGTAATGATGTGGCATCTACATTGGCAGCCACGTGGACTACTAAACTAACATGGTATCCACGTAGCAAAATATTATTTTTTAAAATTTGATAAATTATGAAAATGGTCTCTCATTTTATCACGATTTATGTTTTTGGTCCCTAAAAAAAGTTTGACAGGTTTTAGTTCCTCAAATTTTTTCATTCCTATTTTTAGTCCCCCCTATTAACTTAGATCGTTAAACTTTAATAATTAAATATAAATTATTTTCACATAATTTATATTATTATTTTACATATTATTTCACAACAAAAATGCAAAAAAAAAAAAAAAAGATTACATGCAAAGGATAATTAAAGAGGTTAGATTGTTAGTCTTTTCATAAGAGATTATGAATACCTTAAATTATTGAAGCATAGCGATGAATGGGTGAGAGAAGTACTGTGATAAGCTTTTGAGTTATAATTAATTAATAAATTATTAGTTAAAATAAATTTTGAGGAAAAAAACTTATATGAGAGTAAAATAATAATATAAATTATGAGAAAATAATTAATTAATTATTAAAGTTTAACGGTCTAAGTTAACAGGAGGGACAAAAAACGCGAACGAAAAAATTTTGAGGGACTAAAATTAGTCAAACTTTTTTTTTTGACGAACTAAAAACGTAAATCATGATAAAATGAGAGACCATTTTCACAATTTACATTTTCTGGCTGTTGTGAAACCGTCAGAAAAATTATATCAATTTTTAAAAAATAATATTTTGCCACGTGGTTGCCACGTCAGACTAGTAGTCCACGTGGCAAATCATGTGGCTGTCAATGTGGATACCAAGTCATCACTTAACGGTCCAAGTTAACGGCAAGGACTAAAAACATAGACGAAAAATTTATGAGAGACTATGACTAGTCAAAGTATTTTTGAGAGCCTAAAAACATAAATTGACAAAAAATAAGGGATCAAAAACATAATTAACCCTAAATATAATTAGTATTTTAGCCTGTACAATACATATGATACATATTATTTATAAACAATTATAATTATAATTTATAAATATATGTATTTTTAAATTTATAAATTAAATTATAATTAAATTTTATAATAAATAAATATGTTTTAAATATATAAATTATATTTTTAAAATATAATAAAAATTTAAATTGTGATATAAATTTATTTTAAAATTGAAATAAATAAGTGATAAGAAAATCAAATATACAAATAAAGATAAAATGATGACAGTTTGAGATAATTGAAAAATATATTTTTTGACAAATTGCAAAATAGTGTGTGAAATGCATCTCCCAAAGAGAAAAAAGAAAAAATGTTGAGAATCTCGAATTGAGAAAGTAAGAAGAATAGGAGCTTTACTCTCCAAATTAGGAATTCTAATTTATAATACATGAGTAGATTTATTTTTCAAGTTCTACAATTGGAATCATCTTTTTAGAGAAATTATGAATTCTCAAGAAAATTGTGTTATATATTCATGAATATTGAGTAAAAATCTTAAAAGACAAAAATATAAAGTTAATTATAATGACTTGATAAAAAAAGCATTAGAAAGAATTTTAAAGAGTTTATTTGAATCTATGAAAACAACTCATAATTTCAATAACTTTCGTAATATAATTTACTAGATAAGTTTTTTTTTCCAACTTATTCCAATAAATCTATAACATAAATTATCATATAATAAAATTTTAATTAGATTATTTATCCAAATACACCTAAATCATGGACCGTGACAGATACAATTTCCGCACCAAATATAACCCCGCACCAAACAATACTTTTCTGGCGAACCGTAAAGTTTGGAGCACAAGACTTATCTATTCCATTAGCCTATTCTTGTAGAGACCTCGAGAGCTCTAATTCTATATATCTATTATCCTATTCCTAGGGATATTTTACTAGAGGACCATGGTAGACATCATCATATTCTGCCCCGGTAAACGACACATGCACTTAATCTTCAAAATATCAAACAATCGGGGTCAGTCTAACGCTGTGTTTGGTAGCGACGAAATGGCGAAGAGAGGAAGAGAAGAGCTGCGAAAGTGTGCAGAAATGATCGACTTCCGTTCGTTTGGTGCAAGCGAAATAGCGTGGAAGTTTTTAAATTTTAGGTGGGTCCCACGCTAAAAGTAATCGTCGCAAATATGCGCGGAAGTGCAAAGAAATGCAATGCTAATTACAAGCTGTCGATAATACCCTCGCTCTTTTGCAAAGACTATATATAATTAAACACATATTCGAATATGTGTTTATATAAAACACATATTCGAATATTGTGTTCACATATTCGAATATGTTAACACAATATTCGAATATGTGTATACATATTCGAATATGTAGAACGCATTTGAATATTTGTTTTACATATTAAAATTAAAATTTTGATTTTTAAAATTAAATAAATATATAAACAATTACTAATATATAAATATTTACTAATATATATATATATATATATATATTCGAATATATATGTATATATTCGAATATGTCACATGACATATTCGAATATATACATATATATTCGAATATATATATGTATGTATTCGAATATATATATATATATATATATATATATATATATATATTACCTTCTACCTTTTGTTATTTTTTGTTACTTTGTATATTATTGGTTGAAAATTTATAATTTTTATGAAAGTTGGTGTTAAATATCGTGAGTGATTACAGTTGGGTATGGTGATTTGGAGTAAAATAATAACTTGCATGTACTGCACTGCATATATCTATATTTTTTTTTCAAAAAATTGAAAAAATATTATCGAAAAATTGGACAAGCAGTGTATGAAATATTCGAATATGCATATCACATATTCGAATACGCAGTCACATATTCGAATATGTGATATGCATATTCGAATATGCATATCACATATTCGAATATGGATATGTCATATTCAAATATGCAATCACATATTCGAATATATTTTCTCTATATCATTCCGAATTATGAAGGTTATATATGTAATTTTATTCTTTTACTCCAAATCCCCAAAAGTCAAAAAGCAAACTTCCACTCTATTTCTTCTCTACTTCTCTCCAACCAAACAATCTCTATTTCCACTCTATTTCTTACTTATTTCTCTTCTCTTCTCTTCTCTTCTACTTACTTCCTCTCCCTCTATTTCTCTCCTCCCTACCAAACACAGCTGTAAAGTTAAGTAAGACATAAAGTAAATTTTTTAAAAAATATATATATTTTAAAAGAAAGAGTTGTATCTTGAACTTTTTTGCTAACATATGTGATTTTTTTACTTTAACAAAAACTAATAATAAATAATTTTTTGTTGGTAGACTTAAAATTTGAATTTTAATAGTTTTACTCTAATGTCAGTCCTGCAAACAATGTTTGCATCGATTAGGTACGTGGCTAATACACCAACAAAAGACGAGTGAAATGGATTAGCTTCAATGGACAATGGGGTATTCTTTTTTCTTTTAGGGATATATATATATATATATATTTTAAAGAGGATGAGAGTGAGAGACAGGTTGGGAAGGGAAGGCCTAACTACACCCCTACAGGCAAAGAACCCACAAAGTGACCCCTCAGGTAACTGCTAGTCCAAGCCTCCAACAGCTAGCTTCCATTTCACACAGCCTGTTTATAGGATAATGTTACACTATTCACTATCTCATTGTTTTAGAAATTTTATTATTAGAGTTTATGAGCACAAGATATTTTAAAGCTGTATTAGTAATTGATTGGCAAAAGTCTCGGCCATCATTTTTTGGTTGAATTAAGAAGGTAGTGAATTGACTCATTGAACAAGGAGTATGTGGATTTTTGAACTTTAATTTACTACATATTTGACATCCCTCGGACGAAATTCCATGATTAAAGAATTGACCTCTCTATTTTCATCGAAGGTAAGAACACCATTATTTACCATATAAGGAATCTTAAGCGTGTATATAGTTCGTTGCAAAGGTCAAATCAAATCAAATCCAAAGGGGGGAAAAAAAAGCTTTCGCGAAAGTTTCTGCCCCCCTTTATTTACTTGTTTTATTAATAGAAGCCTAGGACATAAAAGTGAGGGAAATTCACGGGTGTATATAGGGTCTTTTTTTGGAGTGTTTATAGCTCGGTTCAATACGAAAAAAAGGAATTACACTGAACTGAAAAATAATTTGCTTAAACCGAACCAAAAAATAGTTTGTCCAAATCGAACTGAACTATTTTTTGGGTTCGGCAAACTATTTTTTCAAATTCAAACCGAACTTGTGTTTTGAACCGAATTGAATTGTTTTTGTGTACTAACATAAAAGAAAAAGATTGAAAGTAAGAGAATTTTACCCTTTTATAAACATGATTCAATTTTTATAGTTTGGTTTAATTCAGTTTAGTTTTCAAACAGTTTGATTTGGTTTTTTATGAAAATAGTTCAATAAAGTTTTTTATAAAAATGATTCAAATTTTATGGTTTGGTTCGATTCAGTTTTCATATAGTTCGTTTTGAATTTTTTGAACATCCCTAGTTGCTTTAGTATAAAAAAAATGATCATTTCGTATTTAAGTGAGAAAATTTTTCATAATTAATAAAATATCACATTTATGTAATTTTGTTAATGCATAAAAGTTATAAGAACGTGAAAAGTTGGAAAGAGTTGCATATTTATTACTAGTATTTTAGTATGTAAATTGGATAGGATAAATATTTTTTATATGGTTAAAATTCACAATGAATAAATATTTTTGAATACATAAATTATATTATCATTAAAATTCATGATAAATAAATATTTTTGAATATATAAATTATATTTTGTACTTACAATTAATAATTTAAATTATGATATAAATTTATTTTTAACTATTAACAATTTTTGTAAAAAAAATATATATATTGAAATTCAATTTAAAGATAAGATACAAGAAGGTAAATTGAAATAATAGGCAATTAAGATAATTGAGAGAGACTTTCTTAGCTAATTATAGGAATAGTGTGTGAAATACACTTTTAAAGGAGAGAAGGGAGAAAATATTGAAAATGCCTAATTGAAAAAGTCCTTTCACTCTCTAAGTTGTCGATTCTAATTTACAATATAGGAGTATTTTGAAAGAAGTCACATCTATGAAGTCATATCTATCCACTATCTATCTATTTCTCTCTCTCCTCTCTCTATCTATCTATCTATATCTATATCTATCTATCTATCTATCTATCTATCTATCTATATGTATAGGTGGGGATCAAGTTACTCCAAGAGTAACTCTTGGTGGAGTTACTTCACTCAATAACTCTTGATATATATTGAATTTCAACAATCCAACCATTAAATTAATGGATTTTATTGAGTACATCAAGTATACAAATTTTTATAAAGTTTAAAAACTATTTGACACTTCATTTGATAAATTCAAATTAACATATAATATACTTTTCTAAATTATAAGTAACTGTCACCTAAAAGATTAATTAGCTACAAATGTGTAATTTATCTAAAATTTGGTGTGCACGATCGTTAACATAATATCAAAATATTCAACGGTTAGATTATTGAAATTCACTATATATTAAGAGTTATTGAAAGAGAGAAGGAGATTTGTGAGGCCTTGAAACATCCTATCCATCTAAGACAACAAGAGTAGTAAGTAAGAGTTCTTATAATCCTCTTTTTAAGTTTTGACACAGAAAGTTAGTTGTATTTCAACTATATGTGATGGGAATTGAGAAATATTGCAAATTGTCTTAGTTAGGTGAAATTGATAGATTTTGTTGTATCAAAGAGAAACATTGTAATTTTACTTTTAATAGTAGAGATATTTTATTTGATTAGATCTTGTCATTTTTCTTTGCTTACATTGAGAAAGCTTTTCATCTTAAAATTCTCGGTATTATTTTACTTTCACACTTGTTTCATTTCCATTTAGTATTTAGTTTCCATTCCTACAAAAAGAAATTTGGTTTATTTATTTCCCATAAAGAAACATACACTCTAGATAAAAAGAGAATGAAAAAGGGGAGGAAAAAAAGTAATATATGTGATAAAAAAAATAAAAATACAAAATATGTGTAAACTTATGATAAAAAAAAATGAAAGTTAAGGAAAAAAAGATACAAATTTGTACAAACACGTTTAATTTGGTAAAATCACGTTTTCAAAGCGGATGCGCAATTCAGAAACAATAATTGTCGATAATTCAAATTAATCCACGTGCTATTAAAAAAATATTGACTTGACATTTAAAAATGATGCTGGAACATCTAATAGAAAAAATCACACGCAAGTAACATAAAATAAAAAACTTTTCATTAGTGACCTTGTGTCCCGTGGACAGATGCGACATCTTCTTATCACCATGTTATTAAAAGTACATATTGTTTGAATGTTTGTTATGTCATATCATTATTTCTTACTAAATTATATTTCTTTTATATTAAATGTTGACTTTTTAAAATTATTAGATTACGGTTGAGCTCGGTTTATTTATCAAAATTGAAACTGCACTTAAAATTTGAGAATTTTCTTTACTTACATGTTTTGTATAAAAAAGTTAAGACATTATTATAAATTAGCAACTTAATTATTACTAAGTCTGAAAATTAAAAACTGTAAGATTAATAAGATAGTTTTTATTAATCAGTTATATATATAGCTTGCATGTATATTCAAGAGACTATCACATTTTTTTTTTGGGTACAAACAAAAGAAAACAAAATTACATCCTAATCCTACGGGGCACAGACAACCCCATTTTACATCCTTCAACAACAACTGAGAAACCCCAACAGGGCACTCCATAAGAACATGCAAACCTAAATCCTGATCATGTGCTAAAGAAACAAAACAATCGACAATTGAATTTGATTCCCTATAAATATGGCTAAGCTCAACTTTCCAGTCCTTCGCAATCCATAATCTAATAGTCTCCACCATGGACCAATAAGGACGATTCCAAGAGAGACTATTGATCACATTGGTATTATCAGTTTAACATTTTAGTAATTTATTAAGCAAGTTAAATAGAAGAAGTAAATTTTTTATTATTTATTATTAGTAAATTATTAATACAAATACAGGGTACAACATATTTATTTACACGAACAACTATTCTTGTATAAGGTAGTTGGACACGCGTTCAAGTTCAACATGTAAGTTGTGTTTTGATGTTTTCCCAGCATCCTCTTTGTCCGTTTGTCGTTCTCTCTTTGCGCGCATTATGAAAAACACAAAATTGGCAATGAGACACGGTTTGATTTCAATGCGAGGGTTGTGGGGACAATATGGAGAAACGAGAAGCAAAATTACCCATCCATTTAGGGCTCGCTTGCTTAAACAGTTTGATTAAAGAATTATTGAGTAAGTGTTTATATAATAATTATTTATGTATAAATAGTTTTTATACTTAAAGAGAAACTTAGGTTAAATTATTCATTTTAAGTTATAAGTATTTTTTATACGTTATTTTAGAGAATTTATTGAAATAAACTAAAAATAATTTATATACATATTATACGTTATTTTCATTTGCCATTTTAAATACTTATACGAGTGCTTATACGATAAAATAATTCTTCTGTCGATAATTTGATATTATGTTATGCAGTTGTCGTGCATCGAAACATTTGGGCTTGACACCGCTCAACACCATACAATGTGCCACAGAAGCGTTGGGAGTTGCTATTCATAGCCCTCCTTTTTGCTCTTTACAATCCTGCTGGTTATTTTTGTATTTTTTTTGACAAATAAACCTTTTTGAGAAACTAGTTTTTGATACTTTTTGAAAAAGAATGACCCAGCACTGCTAAATACGTCACGAAAACTAGTTTTCGTAATATATAAAAAATTACATTACAAAGATTAGTTTTTGTCAAAAAAAATTACATTACGAAAACTTATTTTTGTAATGTATAAAAAATTTACCTTATGAAAACTAGTTCCTATAGTATATATAAAAAAAATTACATCATAAACACTATTATCTGTAAGATTTGTGAAAAGAAAAAATAATAAAAGATCGAGATGGTCTATGAGAAAAAAAAAAGGTGGGAAATGTGAAAAGACAAAAGGGGAATATGAATCCCCAGAAGTGTTGTTTCTCTCATTCTTAATGGATCATCCCAATGTCGCTCGTTTCTACCAATGGGCCAACAGTATGGTCCAAAAGCCCCAGCAACTCATTGAGTGGTACAAGTGCGGGCCCTGCTTTTCCCACCCCTTTTTTTGCTATTCTCACTCCCAATTTTTTCAAAAATGAATAAAAAAATTATTTGTCCTCACTTTCCTTTTATTCTCTCTCTTCTTCTCACCCCGACTCCTTCTTTATTAATGAAAACATATTTCTGTTATATATCTCAACAAAATTTTGTCGAGATACATAATGGAATTGTAATTCCGTTGTCTATCTTGACAAGACTTGTTTAGATTTCGTTGTATATCTGGACAAGATCTTGTTAAGATACACAACAGAATTTTGTTGTGTATCTCGACAAGATCTTGTTGAGATACATAACGGAATTGTGATTTCGTTGTGTATCTTAACAATATTTTGTCGAGATACATGTTTCCGTTGTATATCTTAAAAAGATCTTGTCCAAATACACAACAGAAACATGTTTTCGTCAAAAGGTATTTTCAAAAAAAAAATAACAACCAAAAATTGGGGTGAGAATAGTAAATATTGGGGTGAGAATAGCAAAGCCCTACAAGTGTCTAACAAGAACGCTGCAAAATCGGGGGGGTGGGAAGAGTACCCAACAATGGCCTGAATCTCTATTTTTTAATATGAAAGTTTACAATTTTTGGATTCTCTCCTAACATGATATGGTCATGATAGAGAGAGAAAAGCACTATTTTTATTAAATAAGGACCATCATGATTGATTATAGAACCCATTAATTATATTTGATAAAATTCTGTCCTCTCTCTTAAACATGACCATATCATGTTACTTAACAACATGAGATAATTCAAATATAATTCTGGAATTAAGGGATAATACTTTAGTTTAAGATTAAAAAAAAAGATGGCAAACTACACTGACACTTTATGTGATTACTTGAAATTTTACACAATACCTCTAATACTCAAGCAACACATTATACTACATCTCTCCTTAAGTTACTATAGGCGTTAAAAAAAATAAAAACAAGGATATCCTTGTGAAATTTTAAGAAACTACAGCAGTGTCAATATAATTTGCCCTGAAAAAAAAAATTCAAATTTAGAATTCTTACTCAACCTTTTTGAGTAAACCTTTTTGTTCTATACCAGAAAGTTTACTAAACCAATCCCTTAAAATTGGGTTTGAAACTGTGTTAGACACCAGTCCTAAATGCCGTAGCATTCAGTGCATATTCGCATTGGATGCTAGAATAAATGAAAATTAACATGTTAAATGCCCATCGTTGTCCTTGTCTTTGTATCCATTTTCAGATGGGGACCTCTTTGATCAACGGAAGATCCCATGTTTTTTAGCACTAACATATTCTTTTGTTTTAACTTTCAAGAAAGTGTTTGGAGGATGATGCTGTTTGAAACTTAAGATTGTTACTATAAATCAATTCTTTACCTTGATACAGTCACTGATTGTGAACATTAGTAGCCCAAGTATTCTCCAACATGGAAGTCTCTTAGTCGAAAAAATATTAACGGTAAGAATTATGTGAGAGTCGTAACAACTTAACGTGAGATTTCTTTTGTACACTCAATACACAAATTTACCAAGGCTGTGATTTCTCACCCTTCTCTAATGGTACAGCCTACGTAGTATCTTCAAGCATCTTTTTTCTTCATATTTTGATACATACACGTGCAGTTGTTCCTGATATCCATTTTAATCACTTCTCGATTCTCACTTTATTACTGGAACTAGCATCAGAGGGAGCGTAACAGAAGAATAGCTCCTACGATCAGCAATGCTACTGAGCATATTAATGCCTGCAAGATCACCAGGGCATTCAGAAAATGAAGGAACAAAGTGAACTACAATAAAACATGGTATCTGCAACTAGGATGATAAGAATAACTATAAAGAAGAGCAATCCACAATGACTACTAAAAAGGGTACATAGTAAGGGTGAGCAAGGGACGGGTTTATACTTGTCCCTACCCGGCCCGAAATTTTGAACAGGTCACTTTTTCAAATCTGAACCTAACCTAATCAAGACCCGAAAGATATGGACTAATACCAGGTCAACCTGGCTATCTAAGAACATGTATCAATCTTAACATTATGTATAATTAAATTGTAAAATAAAATAAGTATAAAACTTAAATTAAGTTACATTTTATAATATCTATTTTAAAATAAATAATATTATTATAAATATAATATCATGTTATACAAAATCTTATCTATTAAATTAAAAAGTTTTATTATTAATACATAATTGTTAAAAAAATTTATACTTTTAAAAAAAATATAAGACACCAAACTAGGTTGGAACGACCCGAACATGACCCGAACTTGTCCTTAAATTACACCGGGTCTAATTTCAAAACCCGAACCCGTCAAAATCAACTTCGGGCCGAGCCGGGTTTGCGGGTTGGGTTGGGTCATGCTCACCCCTAGTATATAGCTGTTCCAAGCTCACTTGCTTGTTCAAGTTGAGAAATGTATGTTTGACCCGTGGAAGCTTTGCTTCTAAATAGGAGTTTCAAGTTTCAATAGGTTTCTTTTAGCTTCATCCAATGTCGGAGATCCCATTTGGCCAAAATAGTGTAAATAAGTGGAGGATAATCCTCACCTCAAGAGCTAGTTTCTGGGGTTAAGTTAGGTTCAAACTCAAATTCTATAATAGTATCAATGCTTATCTTAGGGCCTATCAGGCCACCAGTTATCAGGCCGTTATCGAATCACCCGCTTTGTCTAGTCCTATAAACTCTCACCTCGAGTTGTTGATGTAAATACGTGCTTAGTATGTGGTAGGGTGAATTCGGTACGCAGGGTTATTAAGAGAGTTATGTAATTATGGTTGATGATATTCTAGTGCATTATGTTGACAATGGCAAATGCAAGCATGAGCCCACAGTCACAGACAATTAAACAAGAGTGAGATGGAAGAGAAATGTTACAGCGATTGCAGAGGCTCCTAACCCTGCCCTTTCCCTAGGATCCTTCCGATAGTAATTTCCAAAGTAGAGGATTGTTGCATAGTACCACAGAGGTGGACATAAAATTCCAAAAAGAAATCTGAAATTAAACACACAAAACCATAAGAGAAGAAGAAGAACAAACTGGGGAAGAGAGTAGATAAATTACTCACGAGAACCATCCAATTCCACATCCATAACATGGAAGGGGTTTGTCATAAAGTCCGGTTTGGAAATCCTCTGGATCACTAATTAGGGTATAGTTTCCCTTTTCATGGTCTGCAGCATCCATTGCTTGACCTGTCATGGCATAAAAAGTGTTAGAGCAAACTTGTTTAAACAATTTTAGTGATGAATGGGAAGAGACGACACATTAGCTGTAAGTGTATTATTGTTTATGCCCAAAAAATGGACTTGCATTGTCATCACATGTTTCTGCTTAGTTAATCCTATACATCATTAATGAATTTGTTATCTAATCATGGATTGGATCTTGTTCTTCAAGGAGGAGTAGCAGCTTGGTCAGAAGTTATTAGCATGTGTTACAATAAATGGTAGGGTAAGTTCATTAAACTATAGGTTGGTGAGGAAAACCAGGTCCTAGGATCCAACTAAAAGAACAAAGGATAAGATTACGAAGAGATTTTACCTAGTTATATTATAGAATTTAATTTAAATGCACCGAGAGTGCAAAAGTCTTTTACACCATCATCCAACCACAAATCGTTTATATGGTAAATTTGTTGATTTCTATAATAATAATTACCTTAAAAGTCATCTCAAAAATGATTTCTATTTGAATGACAGTATAAAAAACCTTTACACTATTAGTGCATGACAATTAAACTTTATATTATATATAATACAAAAACAAATAGTGCATGACAATTAGGATATTACAGTTGTAAAGGAAAATAGAGCAGGAAACTCACTCAGAAAAACAACTGCCAAGTCTGCTAGATATTGAACACTACAAGTACTAAAGTATAGTCTAGAAGACCTATATTTTTTGAAGGTATAGGCTTACTAATCCTTGCTTTCCACTTTAATTAAAGTATGAAAGCAAATAATGGATGTAATTTTGGAAACAAAGTAAAACCATTAGAAAGTAGAAATTAATTTTTGAATTTCAGGTATACTGATATATCATCATTTTCATAGATAGAGCATAGACAATCCTTACCTCTAAAAATTGAATAATTTCGTGCAGATGGTCTTAGAAGGTCGAGATGCTTATCAGAGACTGATGTTGCCAATTCCACACCATTTCTCAAATCAAAAGTTTCTTCCATACCACAACCTGTAATCAAACCAAATCACATTCAGGTAAGTGCATTGAGTAGCATTGTTTCTTGTTGAGTTCCAAATGCCTTATACAAGTCACGAATGCAGTTATATTGTCATAGTAGAAAATCAAGCATATGAACCTGCCAAGCAAAGACAACATTAACAAAGCTTGTTTCCATGAAAAACCATTCTGTCCATGATAATCTAATTTGTGTTGGTGCGTGGATATTATACCTCGATGACATAATAATTGTCCTTCCTTGCAAATTTCTTAGATAAAGGATTAATGTCAACTAGCTGGCTAGAAGGAAGTAACCATGATATCATGAAACTTCCACATTTTTTTTTTGTTTCTACTTTTCAACAATAATAGTAACAGTTTTATCCTAATTGCATCATTAGAAGATATAACATAATCTAATTTCTCAAATTATCCAAACAAGGATAAAGTACATGTAAGGCTTGAAAGAATTAAGATGATACCATTTAAATCTCAAATATCTCCTGCATATCAAGCTGGTGACAATATCTTATTCTTTTTTTTTTGGTAGAGGATCAAATTTAGGGGGAGGTGATGATGCCCCGGTCCAAGGCAGGGAAAGCCACATTTACAAAGGCGCTTACATTTAATTTACATTGTTTGAATAAAATCTCACACTGGCTTATGTGAGAAAGACCAATACTTAATCAGAATAGTTAATACATAACACCACTTTCTGCACATAGGAAAGATAAGATAGATAACCAGGTGCCATTAAGCCGTTTCCTTATATATAATCTAATAAGCTTATCAATTGTTTTTAGAGCAATTAGTCGCTTAATAAGATTAACAAGAAAAATGTTTTGACTTTTGAGTACCTTTATCCATGGATTGTGGAGCTAGTTTATAGATTCAGCCCTTCAGTTGTTCAAAACAACTCTCAAAATCCCTGTTTCACATAATTTAATGACACCTTAGATAAAACCATTATTTGTGAGACCAACATGTTTCACTTCAGAGGAAGTTCTAAGAGAAGAATACATAGCATTTGCAAGATATGGTATGACAGTTTTGAGACTTTGAAGCTTAGCAAATCTTTTGAATGTATGATTTATAGAACTCAAGTGACTATGTATCTATTCAAAACTCAGTCAGAAACGGGGGAGCAAGGATTCCCATTCTTTGGTGAAAAAATATCTAATTTTTCTTTTCTTACAAGAGACAATATATAAAAGTCATCAAAGGAGTACCAAAATTCTCAAGTACATTTATTTTTTCAGCTGTTCTGATTGCTGAGAATAGGGGAATTCTAGTATTCTACTTGTCCTTTAGAATGCTTTAGGATTGTAGTATGTTACTAAGAACCTTAGAATATTTGTTCATGGCTCCCTCAAAGGCAAGAGGCTTTGAATTGTAAGGTTTAATATTTATGACTTGTGAGAACAAAACCATTTGAATCAACAAAACTATTACCCATCTAAAACCCCAATCATGAAAATTACGAAACTAATCATGCATTGTCGTGCAATGGGTATCAAAACAGAACCAAAGTTAGAAAACATCTACTTAAAAGTTATCCAGAACATCTCCCAGTTCAGAATTTCAGCTCATACAACCCACTGAAATTATATTACATAACAAAACAGGTAGGAACAATGGAACGTAACAAAATAATGATGATGATTAAAAGAAAAAAAGAAAAGGCTCTTTAAGGTGGCAAAGAAACACCAAAAAGAACAAAACTTTTATGCATGAGAAGGAATTCCCAGGAAAGCAAAAACGGAATACCCATTAAGAAAAAGCAAAAACAGAATTGAGCAAACACACACAGAAAAGAGAGAGAGAGAGAGAGAGAATCAAAGAAATACTTGCCTTGGAAAAGCAACAAGAAGTTTCACTGATCAGAAGGGAGAAAGGAACAGAAAATAATTTTAAAAAAGAGAACTGCTTTGTATTGGAGAGGTGTTCTTCAAACATGATAAGCAATTGCTGTTACCCCATTTTTCTCTAGTATTACAACCGCATCTCAACATAATAAAAGTTAAAACAGCACGAAGCTGAAGAGAATTGACAATGTTTTTGTCTTCTTAAATCATAAGAGCCTTAATTTAATACGTCAATTTGAATAATAAATAAAAATTGTCTCTCTCTTTCTTTCTTTTTTTGTGATATAAATTGCCTTTGTCACATAGTCAAATCTGCAATTCTTAAGTAACAGATGACAGATTATTTACGCAGCCTCCAAGCCTTGGCTTGCTTTCACATTTTTTTACTTAATTTCCTAAACCTTAATTCGCTTGCAAATAAAAATCATTGAAACCAAATTGAAATTGACTATTAAGCCTCTTGTTTGACTCAGAAATTTTAGTGCGTGTTTGTAAAACTATTTTTAGACGTTTTAATGCAGTTGAAGGTGACCAGAAAAAAATGGTGAATTGGGTTCAATGGCAGTTTAAACGGAAAAATAAACACAGCTTTATTCTTTTGATTGGTCAATGGTGAGCACTGGCTAGTGCAAAGTGGTGGTGAAATCATTTTTCCTCACAAGTTTAATGGCACAATGAAAATGTTTTTACAGCATTCAACTAATCATAAATTATTTTTAATATAATTTTTTAAGTAATTATTATAAAAATTAATAAACTTACATATATAGTAGTGTGTGATTGGATATAATGTAAAAAAAAACCTTTACTTTCTCATTGCATATAGGAGTATTATTTATTCTTTCCTGTTATCTTCTTTTGTATGAATAATTTAATTCAATATTGTAATAAATAATAAATAATTGAATAATAATTCTGAGCATTAATAGTCATTGCACTTCCGTTTGGTGAAAAGACATTTTAGAAGCCTTTCTTTGAAAAGACATTTTAGAAGCTCAAAAGTCAAACAAACATAAAATTACAATAACTAGTGACTTTAGCAATACAGATTAGAAGCAAACATTGACTGCATACCAAGCTCTTTTTTTTTTTTTTCTTCTTCTTTTCTTTAAATACAGAGATCGTTTCTTTTTATTTTAAGCTTTCAAACTCGTTAGCAAAATAGAAGGGGAATATTAGTGCACGTGGGATTTTGACGCACCATATTTAACCCTTACAACTTAATTAATTGAATTTTGAATTAAGGGAATTGGAGTAAATAAACATTAAATTATTAACTATCAAGGCTAATATTAATCAACATTAAAATAAGAATAGTTAATAATGTTAAAATACTTAAAAATCATTAAAGGAGATATTAAAAATAAATTAATTATGCTAATATGCGAAAAACTTTAAACACTCAAAATAGCTTTATGAGGCAATTTTAGGATGCACACTTCAGAAAATTACGTAAATTGGGCAGATAGATAGAAACGTCTCCGAATATTCAACGATCAATATTAAATATGTCTTAGTTATCTAAATTTGTTTTTTTTTTATGCCCTAAATGTGTATGGCTGAATTAATGATGTATTCCAAAAAACGATCAGGCTTGATTAATTCGATATGCAAATTTGAATTTTTTACTCTGAAAATTAAACTCATGAAGAATTTAATTTAAATATACTGATAGTGTAAAATTTTTTTGCACTATCATCTATTCATAAACTATCATATATAATAATATTATTAACTTTTGTAATAATTATTTTAAAAGTTATGGTTAAAGTGATTTTTAATTGGTTGACAATGTTAAAATCTTTATACTAACAATACCTGAAAATTAAACTTCTTTTAACGCGTTAATGATATAAAATAACCTACGTCTCCACGAAGGCTACATCGTACTATTTATTAATCTATAAATGTTTGATACAGTAGTTTATCTTAACGTAATTTTTTATTGATTATTCGTGTATATCTTGGTTGATTTACTTTTGTAGTCTAAAGTAATAATTTATCCGGAACTAAAAATTCATAAACATATTACTTACATTTTGAATGTATTTTTTTATGAATGAATTAGATGTTTTATTCCGAATCAGTGTGTAAATTCTATACAACAAACAACATAAAAGAAACAATCTGATGAGGGTATTTCTCCATTCAATACATTTCACTGAAATTATCCAATACATTTTGAATGCATTAGTAAAACTGTAAAAGAGTTAAATAAATAAATAAAAAAGAAATTATGTTCAAATAAACTACTATATCATTCATTTATAGATGAATAAATGGTATGATATATATCCGTGGGGACGTGGGTTATTTTCATACCATTAATGCATAAAAACCTAACAAAAGAAAGAAATGGCTACAAAATCTAAGAATCTTATTGAAAATTTTGTTGTTACAATATAGTCTGTGGGTGAGGTAAGCAGGGCTAAACATCCTTTGAAAATGAATGAAACGAATATAATAGTAGGGTAACTGAACACGTTTCTCGGGTAGTTGTTGCAATTTGACGTAAATGGAATCTACCTAAATATAATCGATCCAAACCTTACGTTGTAATGTTGTATAGTCAAGAATTTGACATCTAAGGTTTGATTTGTAAAAGGAGATAATATTTAAGTTTTTTCTAGGTTAAATTAACCAGTACAACAATTTGAAAAATTGTAATTATGGTGATTTAAAACCGCTAAAAAATAACAATTTGTAGTAGTTTTAAAGACCTTAAAAACTTAATTACAAAAAATTTATAAGATTAAGGATTTAATTACAACTTTTTTAATTAAAGGACCTAATTAAAAATTTTCAAATAGTTCAAGAACTTAATGATTAATTTAATCTTTTTTATTTAAACGAGTTAAATAACCTGTTTACAGTATAAAGTTTAATTTGTCTTATTTTATTTGTTTATAATTCAATTATTATTTTCATTAAAATTTTAATACTTTTAAGTTTATTGATTCAATTAAGAAATATATTTATGTTAAAAGATTAAACAAAAACAAATAGTGTAAAAAACTCTTTAAACGCTGGTGTTAAGTAAGCGATATATTTGGACAAAATTAAACTTTTCTAAGTAAATAACTGTATATAAATCATTATTATTTATACTTTCTTATTTGAAACAATTATTTTGTCATGAAATACACACACTTTATGAGTTATGCTTAATTTTTCAAAGAGAAGTTTAAAAAATTAAACTTAACTCATTTATCATTAAATTTAAATTGAAGGTTAAAATTGTATTTTTGATTTTAAGAATAATTTAATTAAATATTTTTTAAGTCATGTTCGAATACTTACAAAGTTGGTGGATATGGATACTTTGTATCGATAATATGGTAACCCAAAAAAACAATTAAATTCACTTAAATCTGGCTTTCAATCTCAATCATCTTCTTAGAGGAGGGGGGAAAGCCTATTAGTATTACTGCGTGCCGTTTAATCTGAATTAGAACTGCAGGATTCATAATAAAAAGAAGAAGAATTAAATAAAGGTTTTGTTTAGATATGCTTCTTCATATGTATTTGTGAGAAAAAAAAAATAGGAAAATAAAACAAAATAAGCTTTTCTCATAAGTTAAAATTAACTTATACATAAGTGAAAATCAGTGTTTTTGGAAAAGTTTCTCTCATTTATCTTTTCCAAAAAGTTGATTCTAACTTATTTATAAGTTATATTTTAGTTTATGAAAAAAAATTCTTCTTATTTTCTTTTATTACAAGTGTTTATGGAATACTTTATCCAAATATGACCAAACAATAATACATGTAATTAGTAAACAACTTGTAACAATAGAAATGGACTACTCATGTGGGGGTTAAAGAAGTTTTAAGGCATGTTTAAAAGTAGAATGTTAAAGAAAAAGAAAAAAGAGAATAAATTGTTTATTTTCAAATTATTAAAAATATATATAATATTTATAAAAATAAATAAAATGTTAAAATATTAAAGATATATTAGTCTGTAATTTTATTTTTATTTTAAAAATTATTAAATTAAAAATACAAAATTAATCCTCTTTTTCTTTTCGTTAAAATTCTTCTTCTAAACATACCTTCAAATTCTGAATATTTTCCTTCGGCCAAGTCCGCTGTTGACTCAATCAATCTTAGCCAGCCATTAATGTGAATGTATTGCAAAACTTAAAAATTGACCAAATTGGAAGATTTTTATTATGCACCACAACACTTTTTCCATCGGTGCACCACGATACAACACTTGTTATAATAATAACGAATGAATGAAAGGTTCAAAACAAGTTCAAATTTTGGAACAAACATGAGTTCGGGAGTATTTTTAAAGTGGCTTAAATATGTTTTTGATTCCAGTTATATATTGTTTTTTTAATTTTGGTTCTTATAATATTTTTTAAATAGGTTTTGTTATTTTTTTTATTTTATTCCTTATTATTTTGTTTTAGTCCTTGTAATATATTTATTTTTTATTTTTATCCTTGTAATATGCAAATAATTTACTTTTAGCGCCCATCAATATGCAAATAATATCCTTGTAATATGCAAATAATTTCTCTTATGATTTTGTAATTTTTAATAAATTTTAATCAATAATAAAACGTATATTAGAAGGAGTGTGTTAGAGAATATGTTGTTAACATTCCTTTAAAATATAAAATATTTTCATGATGTCGCAGCCAAACGGGGAAGCAAAAATACATATGATTCTATTCAAAATGACTGAATGAGGATGGAGTTAATTTGAAAGTTTAGAGTATGATTCTTGAATATATGGATTAGTTTATAGAATTAGAATTTGATTAGTGAAATGGATTTATGCATATTTACTTATTTAGGCTATGTTTAGATTAGTGGTAGAAGGTGAAATGGAAAGAGATAGTGTGAAAAGAAAAGTTGTTTCATTGTTTGGTTTGTAAAACCAACAGTGGAACATAATGGAAGAAGATTGATCATAATCCATTCTATTCAATGGCTTAACTCCAATTTTCTTCTCTCCAAATTTGAAGTGCACTTGATGAAACAAAATTTTTAGATTATACAATGACTATTTTAATTTTGCAAATTTTGCCCTAATTATTAGCCTTTTAAGGATAATTTATTTAAAATAAGAATAATATAAGAATTAAAAAGTTATAATTTATTTCATTTTGTTCTTTTACCAAACAATGAACTGAAAGTTCTATTCCATTATAAAATATCCAAACAATAAAATGACATTATTATTTCATTTCATTCCAATTTATTTCATCTATTATATTTCGATTCATTTCATTTCATTTCATTTTCTATTATCAATGCAAACATAACTTTAGTGTATTGGACGTGTGAATACCATAGAAACTGAATGAGCTGAAAATTGTTGAGAGGTATTTTTTGGAGAACCAAGTGGACTTAATTAGTGGGTTTGGATTAGAGAACTGGGCCCGAGAATAGTGAGGCCCAAGACCATTAGTAGTATCCTAAAGTTGTTGGCATAAACATGTTTTTTGAGGAAGTTGTTAACATAAACTTACAATGTTCTAATCTTTATGAATTCACTTCATTGCATAAAATATTAAAATTTATCAGGCGAAAGCCAATTTAAAGTCTTAGATAATTTCCAAGCCTATATAAATTCAAATTATACTCCTCTCTCATGAAATTAAATCCTCAATAGAACATTAAACCCTATTTGTTCTCCCTAACCAGTAGAATTTCACAGAAAATCAAATTATGCTTAGCTAACATTTTTAATTGATTCTTTCGCAAAAGTTTAATCATATGATTCTATAATATAAAAAAATTAGGATGTTACACATTAAAATTAAATCCCTCTACGATAGTAAAAATTTGAAATCATTAAATACATAAATAATAAAATCTTAATAACGTTAAAATAATATATTACTATAAAAATCAAAGTATTAGTGACTAAATTTAGTGACAAAAATTGGTTTTTTGTCACTAATACTAGGGTCACAAAAATTTTAGTGATGAATTTTTAAAAATTATGTATAAATTTTATTGTCACTAATTTTAATTTTTCTTGTATTATACCAAAATAAATTTTAATTTCATATGTTTTAAACAACAAAAATTATTATGAAATTATTGTAATAAAAAATTTAATGGATATTAATAACTAAATCAATAAAATATGATTTATTTTTTATTATTTAATTCTAAAAAAATATTTTAAAAGATTAGTTTTATTTTCCCTTATTAATAATTCATGTAATTAAGTTTTCAATGATATTTATTGCACTAATTTTGAAATAATCTTCATTATTTCAAAAGTGGAAAACTTTAATTTATTTTATAAATTATTGTCTTACGTTATCACAATATTTTAAAATTTTTCATCATTTAAGTGTTTAATAATTTCACTTTTTGTACTATAATATAGTGATTTAACGATAATGCATTTATAAAATAGAAGAAAAAAATGTGTGATGTTTAAATAATAGAGAAAGGGGTTTTTGTGTAATAATGCAAAAATATGTAATTAGAATATTTTTGTTAATTTAATACAAAATATAAAGGTTGGAAGTTTGAGTATAACATATCTATGAAATAAGAGGACTTTCAGTAAAAAGTGTTACAAGTATAAGTGTAATAAATGTAGAGTTTTGTGCAAAAAGTGTAAAATTGAAGGAAAGTAGAAATAATCTACTCTTAAAATATTTTATTGGTTAAATTAATTTATAAGTCCCTATAATTTTGTAGACTTTTTAATTATATTCCTATATTTGACTTAATTATACTTTTAGTTCTTGAAGTATCATAATTGTTTGATTTTGCAGATGATGACGTGCTAATATGGCGATGATGTGGCGTGTTGAAATAGTATGTGAAAAAGGAAAAAGAATGAATAAAGTGTTGAAAGTGGAAATCAAACTTAACCCTTGAAGTCTACCAATAATACTAACTAAAACCATTAGGATAATGTTTTTATTTGATATATAAATAAATATTATAATTTAGGGGTGAGTATAAATATTGCACCCAACCGTCATCAGATCAATCCAACATAAAAATAGGTTGTTTGGACGGTTACAATTGGGTATCAAATTAAATTAAATAAAGAATCGGTTCCATATAGTTAATTTCGGGTGGTTGCGAATTGGAAAAATAAAAACCATCGGAACCCGCACCCGACTGAACCATCCATATTCATTTCAACGTAAACTAGTGCGCGTTCAATATTTTACATTTCTTAATCAAATACGTTTATCCTTCTATTGACTTTTCTCCCAAAATATATTGACACACGTTCTATCACGGTGAGACGTGCTGGGCTCTCCATAGGGGTAACGTGTTACAGCTTTGCAGCTTACTGTGGTGCATATTTTGAAATTTGAAAAATGGTTTAATTATTTTTTTAGTTTATATAGTTACGTGAATTTTATCTTTTAATTTCTATAATTGAAAATAATTTTTTTTAGTTTTTATATATGTATTTTCAATATCGATTTAATTCTTGCCGTCAATTGTCTTAATTTTGTAAAAGAAAATCATTACAAAATGAAAATTGACAGTGAAAAATCATCACAAATTAACATTTTTTAGTATTTTTTATTCAATTTGTAATAGTTTACAATGGTAAGGACCAAACCAATATCGAAAATATATGTATAGAGATTAAAATAAATTATTTTCAACTATAAAAACTAAAAAATAAAATTTGCTTAATTACAGGGATGAAAAAAATAATTAAACCAAAATTGAGTCATCTCATTTCTCTTTACGTTCACACTTATCTGCTACAGTAAAGTTTTTAACTTTTCCATCTCTTCTAGCCGATGAGTGCTTCCCGCAACACCGTGGCCACCCTTGGTACTGCCGCTGTTCTCCATCAGTTGGATTGCAGTGAAGATCCCTCTTCTAAATCATATAATTTCAAATTTCAAATCTCTAAAATTTTGTTTAAATTAAAAAAATATTATATTTATTTTAGATTTTTTTTTTATATATTAAGATACAACTTATATAAATAAAAGTTTTTGAAATGAAAAAAATCACTCAACTTGAAAAGGGAGTCTCTACTCTAAGTGAGAGGAGAATTATGTGAAGAAAAGTTTTGCACGTTTGACAAAAAACTTGTAATGAGATGTAATATTATTTGAGAAATGATAATAATATTAAGATATTTTATAAACGTAAATAAGAGATGTCGAATTATATTAGATAAATTGTGTTCTTTGGCTGTTTTTCTTTGTGGTTTTGTGTGAAGGTGTTTGTTTTCCCTAACACAAATCAGCGTCTACTCTCCTTTATCAGTTGGAATACCACCGTTTGTGACTTTTGGTGCATCAAACCCGTGCTGTAATTCTTCTTTTACTTCTTGCTCTTTCCCGAAATGCTTTTCTGTAGTCCCATGATTCCCAAAGTGTTGTGATGTGTTTGTGCTTGGTGTGGGTAACTAATTTTTCAATTTCTAATGCTTGCATGTCTCGATCTTGCTCGAGATCATTTCGATCATTATGGAGTCGAGATAGTTAGGATGACAAATCTGAGGTAACCCACCCGTTTCACTCGTTCTCGGTTCATATTGAACTGCCATTTTTCGAATGCTTTACTGGCGACAATGGACCATTATTTTCATTGGTTGGTTTTCAACAGTGTGGGAATTTTGAGCTCAAACCCGACCATTGTCCACTCTTAAATTATATTATATATAACTTAAACAATAAATTAGAATTACACATATATTTAATATTACTAAATTTAAATAATAATAAAAATAAAGGTGAGTTTTGTAACGACACACTGCCGCTACATAGCAACATTTCTACCTCATCTCTTGGAAGGCTTATATAATTAGAATATATATACATACATACATATATATATATATATATATATATATATATATATATATATATATATCGAGGAAATCAAAAGAATATATATACACCAACATTATTGATATATTTATGCCAACAGATATAAGGTACAAAATACTCTTCTTATAGCTGGTCATTTTATACATCATCTTAAAAGAAATAAATAACAATAAGGAATATCAATTCCTTTAAGGAAAAGAACAAAAAGATGATTCTTTATACTTGTTCAATCTCGTCATTGACTGAAACGAAGCTTCATCACCAACAAAGTGAAGCTAAACCTGCCAAAAACTCAACATCTACTCCCACGCCAAAGACGTGATCATCACAGGCACGAACCACACGTGCAAACAACGCAAGGTAAGCTTACTTAAAATACTAATGATAATGCTAGTACAACCATTACAACAACAACCTTTAACACAATAACAGCAACGATATTAACAACACATCTATCACTACCATCACCAATCATAACAATTACAAACATCCATAATAATCAACTAACAACAACAATACTACCCTTGCTACCAACACATAACACAACCATAATAACGATTACCAAGTAATCATAGCAACAACGACAACACTACCATTACTACCACCAGTAACAACCACATCGGGTAATAATAATAACAATTTCATCAACATACAAATTTGAAATCCTATTTCATTAAAGAATGAGTTTACATACATACAGCACAACACATCGTGCCTTTAACCCCAAAATGTCAATGTATGAATGACACGACTCTCGAGAGATTTCTACATATAGGGCGATCAGTCAGGTCTCATCCTCTACTATGGCCTATCTAAGCACCATTCAGGAATTGCCAAACTCTGATTTGCGGATAAGCTTAGTGGTTTGTCAGGATAAGTGTATGTGGGTAGTGGCATACCGCGACACAAGGCCTGCATCACCTTGGCCTCCTGCGGAGTCGCCCATCCACTTATCCCTGAAGGCCCATCGTTAGCTATCCCACGTCTTATCCAACATTAGGTTGGAGGCCCATCTAAATTCTAACTCTGGTCACCACCCAACTTACGTGCCTACCCGCACCACGGCATGAGGTCCATCGTCAGCTACCTCAACCGCCAACTATGCATGAATGCATGTACTACACACCATCAACCACTCAACCACAACCAATAAACATACAACATATATATGTATATCAATACAACCAGTGGCAAAGAGGTCCATTGTCAGCTACCTCCCATGACCACTCACACCATCAACACCATACCGGCCCCAATTCAACCTCAATCAAAATTAACAGGTAATGCCCTATCTAAGCAGCCCACCTTGTGAGGAACAATATCATACATAACAAGTGGAGGTCCTATCTAAGCAACCTTCCACTTCACAACCAAACTAACAATCAACTACAATTTGAAAACCAACACTTTCTTTGAAAACCATTTGAAAGATTGGAAAATCTTGAAATTCACAAAACCTTCGAAACATTTCATTTCTTTAGTTTAAAGAAAATCATATCTCAACTGGACAACTCTCCATTATTCTCAAATAGAACCTTTGAAAATGTATAATAGCCTTTTTATATGTGTATATACAAAATACTTCGCATTTTGAAATGAAAATTGTGAAATCTTAAATGGTACATTTAGTTCTAAAATAACAGATTATGTACTGTAGTAACAGATTATGTACTATAGTAAAAATGCATCAGAATTCATTTTTCAGCAGGGATAAGCGGTTATGGTTTTCCATAATCAATTATTTTCGAACCAAAACCGGAAGAAATTTTTCTGAAACTCAGATAATCGATTATCAAAGTTCATAATCAATTATTCTCGAAACAAAATCATAAAAACAGCTTCTGAACTTCAGATAATCGATTATGTGATCTCCATAATTGATTATCTTCGACGATTTTTTTTCAAAAAACGCGATTTTCTACAGAAAAACTCAAGCTTTTCAACCAAATAACATAGATTTTCAAATCAATGGTCTTCCAACAACATCAATCCACCTCAACCAAGTTAATACACATCAAATCATACAATCAATCCAACATTTCATCACATAATCATTAATTTCTCATCCAAATCTCAACATTTTCTCCAAAAACCAATTTTCTCCCATAACCAACGAAAATGACAACATCCACAAAGATTCAACTGATTATAAGGAAAGAAATCAACATACCAACAGTTATTAATACAAAACCACCGATTTGTAAGCTTCCCTTACCTCTGAAAGTCTCTGAATTTGAATTTTGGTTCTTTGAGAAACTTCTGTCTTGAGCCAAAACCTTCCACAAATTAATCTTGTTGGAACCAAAGACCTAGAAGTGTCTAAACTCTCAATGTTTTGAAGATAACAAGCTTATTAATGATTAATTTTGTGCGTCTAGACTAACCCCGTTACAGCTAAGAAAACCGTCCAGTAGACGTGTTAAAGACCGTCCAACAAACGTGTTAACGACTGTCCAGTAGACGTGTTAAAGACCGTCCAAAAAATTCGCTAAAGAGGACCTACCAGTTGAGCTAATTGAAGGCGACTGTCCGATGAATAAATTCATACAAGCCTCTAAGATCATATATTCAAACGGCTAAGTTTTTAGTTTGAACGTCAATTTGATTTATGCTAAATCTTCCTCATAACTAACATATTACTACTTCTGTGAACTAACGTTCAAATTTGTTTGAAGCATTAAATAACATCAACATCATTTCAGTGCAAAAGCACAGCAGAATAGATAAAGTAAGTCAACTTATCAAGCTGCCAAGACAAATGAAGAATGTTCAGAAGAACAGACCGCCAGCACAATCCTGCACCTTCCTTTTTAGTGCAAGTCTAAAAACTGCCATGCCTGACCTTTTTGAAAAGATAGTTTGCACGCTTCTCATTGCATAACGAGTCAAAATCCTCTACAACGGATCTTTTCCTTGAAAACTATATATATATACATGCACCAACGAAGAAACATGTAGCGAAGTGAATAAAAAAAGGCGAAGTCTGTGAAAAAGAACAAGAACATAAAGACTTTTGTAATACTCTGATAGAAGCGTCCAGTGGACTATAGCAAAAATCTTGTAAAGATCCTCAAAGTGATCTTGAGCTTAATCTTTCAAATCCTCACTACGTGAGTTGACCTTTCCTTTTAAAACACTTGTTGTGTTGTGAAAGCCTAGAGAGACTTAGTGTAAAAGAATACTTGGGTTAAGCAATCTAGGGTGATTGCGTTGTAAAGCCTAAAGAGGTTGCGAACAATACTTGTAATCTAAGGTTGGTTAGTGGATACCTTCTAGGTGAAGGGACTGGACGTAGCTAAGGTTGAGTGAACCAGTATAAAACTTTTTGTGTTCTCTTCTCTCTATCCCTACGTTTGAAAACGTTTTTCAATTTGATCTACTTGTTTTGAAAAAGTTTTTAAATGCACAATTTAACCCCCCTTTTGTGCGCTTTTTCTTATTTCAATTGGTATCAGAGCTCGGCCTCTTGGGGTTGAGCATCTAACACTGCAGGGGTAAAAACAATCCTGATCACTCATGGAGAACAAAGGACAAGCCGTTAACAGACCGCCTCTTTTCAAAGGTTAGAACTACGATTACTAGAAGCAAAAAATGATAGCATTCTTTGATGCATGTCATATAGACATGCGGGACGTAGTAGAAACTGGCGACTACCTACCCCTTGACCATGATGGAATGGAACTCCCAAGAAGTCAATGGACAAAATGTCACAAACAAAGGTATCTTCTAAACTCCAAGGCTAGAAATGCTATGATGTGTGCCTTTTCTGAATCTGAATATGAAAAGGTACATAGTTTAAAAAGTGCTAAGAAAATGTGGGATACCCTCGCTCTTGCCTACGAGGGCACCTCACAAGTAAAGAGGTCCAAATTGAGCTTACTCGTAAGACAATATGAACTCTTTACTATTGAAGAAAATGAAACTATCGAACTTATGTTTGGTAGATTTCAAACCATAATAAACAACTTGAGGTCCTTAGACAAAACCTATGATAATTATGATCACATTGACAAAATCTTCAGAAGTTTGCCTAAGCAATGGAGACCGCAAGTTACAGCCTTAAGAGCTTCCAAGGATCTAACAGCATTCTCAATAGAAGAGTTACTTGGAACTCTTAAAGTCCATGAACTAGAGCTGAAGCAAGACGAAGGACAGAAAAAGAAGTCTATCGCTCTAAGCGTCCAGCGTCCATCCAGAGGATCAGTGTCCAAGGCATTAAACGTGGAAGAATCCTCTGAGGAAGAATCTGAGAAGGACGACTCTGATGAGGATGAGATATCCTTCATCTCAAGGAAAATACAAGTTATGTGGAGGAAGGAAGAAAGGAGGATCAAGAGCCAAAAACTTCACAAAGAAGTTTAACAAAACTCCAAAAGAAAAAAGTCCTTTAGTATGCTATGAATGTAAGAAGCTTGGACATTTTAGAGCTGAATGTCCTAGTCTACAGAAAGACAAAAAGAGGACATTCTTCAAGAAAAAGGGTCTCATGGCTACTTGGGAAGACATGGACCTATTTTCATCAGATGAAGAAGAAGAAGAAGAAGCCAACCTGTGTCTCATGGCAGGAACCAGCTCTGATAGCTCAGACAATGAGCAAGACGAAGAGGTAAACTTCAACAACTTAATCTCTTTACAAGAAGCTTATAATGACTTGCTTGCTAACTCCTTAACTCTTTCAGTAGGATATAGAGAACTGAAAAAGAAATTTTCAAAAATACCAAAAGAATTCAAATTGCTCAACGAAGAGCACAAAAAGGTTTTGAAAACTAAAAATATTTTAGAAGAGACATCTTCTCATGAAGTCTTAGAACTTCAAAAAAAGTTACTCATCTAAACGAAAGTTTGTCTAAATTTGTTAGTGGAACTGAAAATCTAGATAAAATCCTATCGTATAGAAGAAGTCTTCATGACAAATCTGGACTTGGTTATGTTAAAGAAGAAAACTATGAACCTGGTAAAAATATAACCTTTTGTAAAATATGTGGAAAGAATGGGCATGAATCAACACAATGTAGATATCGTCCAACAAAGAAGGCGTCCAATGCCTTCAGAACTAACAGAAAAGGACCCAAGTCCATTTGGGTACCTAAGTCTATGATAATACCTGTTGCAGATTTGCTTGGCAACCGAAAGAAGACCCCAGTCATGGTACCTGGACAGTGGTTGCTCGCGACACATGACGGGAGAAAGGTGTATGTTCCAAAGCCTGTAACCCAAGAATGGTGGATGGGTCACCTTTGGAGGAAACTAGAAAAGAAAGATCACAAATATAGAAACAATCGGTAAGCATTCCTTCCCTTCCATTGAAAATGTTTTATATGTTGAAGGTTTTAGACATAATCTACTGAGCATAAGTCAATTATGTGACAGTGGACACAATGTCTCCTTTGACAAAGACAAATGTACTATCAAGAATCTAGATGGATCCATATTATTCTCTGCTAAAAGGCAAAGCAATCTTTATAAGATTGATCTAGTTGACCTCACAAATCAAAATGTATCCTGTCTAGTATCCATCAAGGAAAATCAATGGACTTGGCACAAAAAGCTTGGACATGCAAGCTTGAGATTAATCTCAAAGCTAAATAAGCATAACCTCGTAAGAAGACTTCCAAATCTTGCTTATAAGTCTGATGTTCTCTGTGATGCATGTCAAAAAGGGAAACAAGTAAAAAGCTCTTTTGAATCAAAAAATACTGTTTCCATAACTAGACCTCTTGAGCTATTACATATTGACTTGTCCGGTCCAACTAGAACAGCCTCCCTGAGCAGAAAACGATATGGACTAGTCGTAGTGGACGACTAATCTAGATGGAAATGGGTTATGTTCTTAAAACACAAGGATGAGTCTTAAAAAATCTTTTCTATTTTTTGCAAAAGGATACAAAATGAAAAAGGTGTTTGAATAGCTTCAATAAGAAGTGATCACGGAAGGGAGTTTGAAAACGAAAGTTTTCAAGCGTTCTGTGAGGAGAACGGAATTCTCCACAACTTCTCTGTACCACGAACACCACAACAAAATGGTGTGGTAGAGAAAAAGAACAGGTCATTGCAAGAAATGGCTAGAATCATGCTAAATGATAACTCAACTCCTAAGCACTTCTGGGCTGAAGCCGTAAACACTGCATGTTATTTACAAAATAGAATTTATATAAGACCTTTTCTGAAAAAGACTCCCTATGAATTGTGGAAAGGACGAAAACCCAACATATCATATCTTCATCCCTTTGGATGTCAATGTTTCATTCTAAACACTAAGGACAACCTTGGTAAGTTTGATTCAAAGTGTGATGATGGAATACTGTTAGGCTATTTTGAAACATCCAAGGCTTATAGAGTTTACAACTCTAGAACCTTAGCAGTTAAAGAAGCCATCCACGTTAAGTTCAATGACAAAAAGCCTGATAATGAAATATCAGAGCTAGATGATTTATTTGCAGATATGAAGCTGGACGATGCCAGACCTTTAGCGTCTAGAGATCAGATGGACAATCCAAAAGCATAAGAAAAAGAACCAACTGAACGCTCTTGGCAAATGAAGACCTATCATCCATATAATCAAATTCTTGGAAGTGTTCAAGATCATGTTAGGACAAGATCGACCTTCAAGGAGCAAGCTCAAACTGCTTTGATTTCTCAACTGAAACCAAAGACAATAGACGAAGCTCTCCTGGACGATGGCTGGATTAGCGCCATGAAGGATAAACTTAGTCAATTCGAAAAGAATGATATCTGGATGCTAGTTCCTGCACCCAAGGACAAGTCTATCATTGGAACAAAGTGGGTATTTCGCAACAAGCTTGATGAAGCTGGCAATGTGGTAAGAAATAAAGCAAGACTTGTAGCTCAAGGCTACTCTCAACAAGAAGGTATAGACTTTACCGAAACTTTTGCACTAGTAGCTAGATTAGAAGCCATTCGCATCTTACTTTCATTTGCTGCTCATAGTAATATGAAGCTCTACCAAATGGATGTAAAAAATGCATTCTTAAATGGCATAATAAACGAGGAAGTCTATGTGAAAGAACCTCCTGGTTTTGAGTGTGATACTTTTTCCAAACATGTTTTCAAACTTAAAAAGGCTTTGTATGGACTTAAACAAGCCCCAAGAGCTTGGTATGAAAAGCTAAGTTCTTTTCTTTTAGAAAATGGTTTCTCTAGAGGAAAAATAGATACCACTCTCTTTCGCAAAGACGTCAAATCACGTTTTATTATTGCACATATATATAGACGACATTATATTTGGTGCTACTAATGACACTTTATGCAAGGATTTTTCTAAGATTATGACAGTAGAATTCGAGATGAGTATGATGGGAGAACTAAAATTCTTCTTGGGATTGCAAGTAAAGCAGACTGGAAATGACATATTCATACATCAGACAAAGTATATCAACGAACTTATCAAAAAGTATAAGATGGACGATGCAAAAGAAATGAGTACACCCATGCATCCATCATCAATACTTAGCCTGGACGACACTTCTAAAAAGGTAGATCAATCTACATACCGAGGTATGATTGGATCCCTTTTATATCTCACAGCGTCCAGACTTGACATTATGTTCAGTGTATGTCTATGTGCTCGCTTTCAGTCTGATCCTAGAGAAACTCATCTAACAGCAATTAAGAGAATCTTTAGATACTTAAAAAGAACCACTAATCTTGGTTTATGTTTTAAGTCAAACAAAGAATACAAATTAGTTGGTTTTGTGATGCTAACTATGCGGGAGATAGAGTAGAACGCAAAAGTACAAGCGGAGGATGTCACCCCATTGGTAGGAATCTAGTCTCCTAGATGAGCAAAAGGCAAGGGACGATTGCCTTGTCTACAGTGGAAGTAGAGTATGTCTCAGTTGTGTCTTGTTGCTCACAATTCTTATGGATTAAGCATCAGTTAGAAGACTACAATATCTACGAGAGTAACATTCCTATCTTTTGTGATAACATTGCTGCTATAAATCTGTCAAAAAATCCTATTCTGCATTCAAGGGCACAGCACATTGAAATAAAACATCATTTTATAAGAGATTATGTTCAGAAGGGAGTTGTCGATATTCAGTTTATTAACACTGAAAATCAATTGGCAAATATATTTACAAAACCCCTTCTTGAAGATAAATTCATCCATATTCGAGATCTTCTAGGTATGGAATTTATAAGTGAATAGTTTTATTCAACATGCCTTGATCGTCAAAGGTTCTGTAGCGTCCAATGTTTTCATAGTGTCCAATACTTCATCGTCCACTTGCATATTTTTTTTCGCATTCCATAACGGCCTTCATTTGTGTGTGCATCCTTATCCGTACTTAATCATGTTTTCTCTAAAAATGATTTGAAATAAATGCTTTCTTTTTTAGTCTGAGTCACTCATGCGCCATATAACCAACCTTGAGAAATGTAAGCGCCTAACCCAACATTTATTACACATCACCTCTCTCTTTGAAAGTGAAAGAACTGCCAAAAGCAAAACTCTTCGGTTTCTTCATATACACTCAAACCTAAACCAAATGCTTACCTCTTCTCAAATCCACTTGAACTCCCTTAACTTTTCAAGCTCTCAGATATGGCAACTGAAAAGGCTAGTCCTGCTGCAAAGGTCGTGGCTTGTGTGGAGAGCCTAAACAAGGCTGTTGTTCTCATTGAAAGCCGCTTCGATATCCAAGCTCTCAACGACATGGGGGTGAATGTAAAGGATAACTTGCTCAGATGTGGAATTCTCAACTACTTCCACCTGAATGAAATCATATACCTAGAACTCATCCGATAGTTCTGGAACTCTGCCGTTTTCTCAAAGACAGACATCACTGGAACCATTCTAGAAGTTAAGGTCACACTAGACCTAGGCTCTATCACCCAGGCCATTGGCTGTGAGCGGGCTGGGTCCTACATTAAAAACGGCTGGGAAGACAGTTTTGGAGGACATGACACAATTGATGCTACACTAATGGGTCCCAAAGGACAAGGCCTAGTCGAGTACAGCAAACTGACAAAAGAAGGGAAGATATTCCAGCAGTTTCTGAACAAGGGAATTCTTCACAAGGCTGGATCTAAGGACAGCGTTACCTTCTTGCACCGGTTCGCGTTGTTCTACATGACCACTAGTCAACAGTTCAACTTGCCGCACCTCATCCTGAGGAACATCTTCAAGACCATGAGAGGACGCAGAGAACGCAACCAGATCACCTATGCCGCTCTTCTTAACAGAATCTTCTGGCAACAGCAAGTATTTCATGCTTTCTTTGCTCTTTCTCTTGGAGAGCAAAACCAGATTCGGATTCTGGGTGGTGGCCATAGATTCACACAACTGCCGTTTGGACGCAACAATGTTGCACAGATGAAGGCTGGGTTCGTGCTAAAGCCTTTTGGAGACCATGTCCAAACTCGTGGACGTCAAAGAAGAAGCTGTTGAGATGGCACTTCTACAAACAGTAGCGCCAATCGTCCAACATGCTGCACCTATGGACGACGAGGTACTGTTTGAGAATCCAATTATTGCCAAACCGTCCACCAGAAGGAGGTCGTCCAAGGCGCAAGCGACCAGAGCTACAAGGTCCAAGACCTAACGACCTTAAGCTCCGTCTGCTCCCCTTGCAGTTGCTCCTATTGCTGCATCTGCTCCTTCTCTTGCACCAACTATAATCCCTGCTAAGAGACGGTTGATTGTTGCCTCTAATGACGAAGATGATGAGCCAATTGGTAAGCTTGTCAAGAAGCAGAAAGCTGCTATGGTTGCTGTTCCTGCTCAACCACAATCCCAACCATCTACCTCACCCAAACGACCAACAGACACACTGCCAGGGGAAGCACAGTCTAAGAAATGTAAGATTTCTTTTCTTGTTGCTGCTGATAAACTTGAAAATGATTTTATTGAATCTATCCTTATTGAACCATATGAACCTGTTACCCACCCACAAACCGAAACATAAGCCACACCTGAACCAGAAATGTTGGTGCCTAGTGATGAAGGTTATACCTGCACCATTCCTACCCCCGGTATCTCAAAATCTTATTTCTTCATTAAAGCTCCTAAATCACCTCCCTCCTCAACCATCATCCCCTTCCCTACCTCTTCCTCAGAAACCTTGGCGTAAACCAAACAGAAATGGCCTATACTTTTTGTTGAAGGAAATTCTCAAAACCTCCTGGACGACAATGCCATCATTCTGCGTCCAGAGCTCCCTAAACCAAATTTTGGCTTTGACTACTCTTTGATCGTCATGGAGAAGTACATGGACGACTATGTCCATCAATTGTCGGAAGAATACCTGGCACTACCTCCTGGAGCCATTGAACACTTGCCGCTCAAGCGGTTTATCAGACAGAGGTATCCTAGAGTTATAGGAGCTTGGCACATAAATGCTCATCCTCCTGGAGTACTTCAACACAGAGTACCTCCAGTTAAAGACATCGAGAAAGCTCTACAACAAAGAAGACCAGAGGACGAGCGGATCATTCATCTACGGCCTACAGATTTGAAGTTTTGGCCTATAGATCCGGAAGAAGATGGATTCTTTCCATCTGCCTTTGAGCATATGTTCTGCAACACTCTTACAGGCTCAGCGTTCTTGAAGTATTAGCTGTTCATTCCTCCTTCCCAACATATCCGACCTTCCACATCCATCCGCATCCAACCAGACCGCGTCTGTCCAAGATTGCCAATCATAGATGAAAATCGTAAGAAGAAGAAAATTCTGAGCAAGGCACCATCTTTGCCTTTACTGTCCCGAGCTGCATTTCAACAACATCCAACCCATTCCCGTGAATGGTTTTTAGCTCAGCGTCTTCATACAGACATGGACGAGACCGATGCTGAACGCTTCTGGCATCAACATATGTTCCTATGCGAACAAAAAGTGTCCAGTAGTGGCATTTCAACAAACGACAAGGCCGATATCCCAACTGCAACGAACTATGAATTCACACAGCGTCCAGCTCGTGTCTTTCACTTTTCGGACACTTCAGCTGCCTTTGTCCGTCCACCAGATGAGCGTCCACTCCTTGGTTCAGAAACTTCTATCCTATACACTTTGATTACTGCCCTTACTCACATCAACAACTTCCAATCGCCCTACCCCTGGACCCCTCCTCGTCCTTACCAACTTGTTGTGCCAAACCTTAAGTTTCTGGAAGCACCTCCTCCCCCCTCTGAAGCTCTTCCACCTTTTCAACCATCATCACCTCCACCTCCACCACTGCCCACTCCTGGCTCCCAAACCTCCGCCAGCCTCCCCATCTCTATTTGTCCCTTCATCCATCCCCTCTGTTGACCCCACTATTCAACAATATGTTGCCACCCAACTTCAACCTATTTTCACTCTTCTTCACCAAATTCTCTAGAACCAACAAGCCCTCCTCCATCCTTCTCAACCTTCTCCTCCTTTGCCGCCGCCACAATGACTGTGATGACGACTCCCTTTTTCCTATTTTTTTTTTTTGCTAATGACAAAGGGGGATAAAGCATTATGTTTTATGTTTTTGTTTTTCCTTTTTGCCTTTGTCGCATTTTTTTTGCATATGTTCTTGTCAAATTTATGCTCTGAACAGCTAAATAAAATACATAGTTGATCTACTTTACTTCAAGTATTGCTCTGCTTAAATTAAATCCTATATCTGTTATATATAATATGCTTGTTACTTGGTATGATATTTGATATGGATTCAAGCTGATATCCTATGTCTCAAGTATACAAAACTTGGTATATCCGACTCAGGGGGAGCATAGTAAGTCTTTTGAAAACTCCTTTATGCGCTTTTTTATTTTCTAGCAAAAACTTAAAAATTAATAAGGTTTGTCATCATCAAAAAGGAGGAGATTGTTGGAACCAAAGACGTAGAAGCGTCTAAATTCTCAATATTTTGAAGATAACAAGCTTATTAATGATTAATTTTATGTGTATAGACTAACCCCGTCACAGCTAAGAAGACCGTCCAGTAGACGTGTTAAAGACCGTCCAGAAGACTCGCCAAAGAGGACCTACCAGTTGAACTAACTAAAGGCAACCGTCTGATGAATAAACTCATACAAGCCTCCAAGATCATATATTCAAACAGCTAAGTTTTTAGTTTGAACGTCAATTTGATTTATGCTAAATCTTCCTCGTAACTAACATATTACTACTTCTGTGAACTAACGTTCAAATTTGTTTGAAGCATTAAATAACATCAACATCATTTCAGTGCAAAAGCGCAACAGAATAGATAAAGTAAGTCAACTTATCAAGCTGCCAAGACAAATGAAGAATGTTCAGAAGAATAGACCACTAGCGCAGTCCTGCACCTTCCTTTTTAGTGCAAGTCTAAAAATTGCCATGCCTGACCTTTCTAAAAAGATAGTTTGCACGTTTCTCATTGCATAACAAGTCAAAATCCTCTACAACAGATCTTTTTCCTGAAGACTATATATATATATACATGCACCAACGAAGAATCATATAGCGAAGTGAATAGAAAAAGGCGAAGTCTGTGAAAAAGAATAAGAACATAAAGACTTTTCTAATACTTTGATGGAACCGTCCAGTGGACGATAGCAAAAATCTTGTAAAGATCCTCAAAGTGATCTTGAGCTTAATCTTTCAAATCCTCACTACGTGAGTTGACCTTTCCTTTTAAAACACTTGTTGTGTTGTGAAAGCCTAGAGAGACTTAGTGTAAAAGAATACTTGGGTTAAGCAATCTAGGGTGATTGCGTTGTAAAGCCTAAAGAGGCTGCGAATAATACTTGTAACTTAAGGTTGGTTAGTGGATACCTTCTGGGTGAAGGGACTTGATGTAGCTCAGGTTGAGTGAACTAGTATAAAATTTTATGTGTTCTCTTCTCTTTATCCCTACGTTTGAAAACGTTTTTTAGTTTGATCTACTTGTTTTGAAAAAGTTTTTAAACGCACAATTCAACCCCCCCCCCTTTTGTGCGCTTTTTCTTATTTCAAATCTTCCTCTCGCAACAATACTAGACATGGCCTGGGAATCCTCTTAACACCCTTAGTAACCTCAGATTCCTAGAAAGAGATTGAGAGAGAAATGAAGAGAGAGAAAATGTAGAGAAAGAAAGAGAATGGGAGAATGAGGGAATTCCTCCCTCCCCTTCCTTTAATACCCAACCTCCTCGGAGCTTTCACACAAACTTTTGCCAACTAAGGCCCAAACCTCACCAAGCCACTTCCTTTATCTCAAAACTGGTCTAACTTAACTGTTTTCTCTCAAAAGCTCAAAATCATTGTCACAACATATCCAAATTAGCTCAAGCACATATCTTAAATTTTCTAAATTCAAACTATAATTTCAAACTAACAACTCACAACCATCGTCACATACAACATAACATACATAGCAACAATTCATTTATTTCTTTTAATAACCTAAATTACATATTAAATTTCCACTTTTTAGTTATTAAACCATTAAATCATACATTAAGAAAATCACAACATTACAAGTTTTAAGGTGAAAAGCCAAAAAAGCGTCTCACTCATGTGGAATTAAAAATAATTGTTAGATGTATTAAAACTAGTGTATTGACCTGTGCCATGCACGGGGTAAACATCATTTTTGAATATTTTTATAAAATGTTTCAAACATATTATTTTTTCCTAAAATTTATATTGAGGTATTATTTATAGTAAAAAAATTGATTTATTTCAATCACGAATTGTAAACTATAACATCTTTAATTGTTATTTATTGGTGTTCATTATAGATAGTAGATTATATATTTGGTAAAGTATGATTTTTAAAATACGGTAAATGAGAGAAATAAAATTAATTATATGTTAGGTCAAGAATTTGAACATAAATTTAAATAGTATAATGGATGAACAACGACAAATATGAATAAGGAAAAAAGGCCACCCTATTATTGTAGTGGAGATACTTATACATTGTCAAATACTTCTCAATAAACCACATTCTTCGTTGATATGAAAACTTTTTTATCATCATCTAAAATCAAAATCTTGAGACATTTTCTTGATTTCACTCTAGATACTGCAACATACAATTGTCCATGAGTGAAGACAAGCCTTGGAAGATAGATGCCCACATGAAAAAGAGATTGTCCCTAACTTTTATTAATTGTCATTGCAAAACATAAAACCAATGGAAATTGTCTCCTCTGAAATTTAAAGGGTAAGCTTGGATCAGTTGGCCCCATATTCATTCTAGGAACGAAAATTTTGTCCCTTATATTAGTGCTAATCAAAGCAATTGCACCTACAACATTATTTCCGAGCTCATTAACCAGTAGCTTAGTTCCATTGCATAAGCTAGCTGCCTGGTCAATGTTTCTCATAAGAATGACGGGGACTCCAACCTTTCTCAAATCAATTTTTTTAATTTAGAAGTTACAATAAATTATAAACCAATTTTTTTAATTAGAAGTTATTACAAAATTAGTATTCTAATTTTCAATATAGAAAATCATCATTTAAAAATATCACCAACTCATTATCATTTTCCAATTTCTTAATTATATGTTGGATGTATAAGATGATTGATAGTTTTTAATTTCATTTTTAAAATATCGAATATATTTTTGTGATTACCTTAATTATATATGGTTGATAATTAATGTATTATGGTAATAATAATTATTTATGGTTTCTAATTAGTGCATAATTAAAGAAGGTAATGGCTTTATAATTATAATTACAAAATATAATTACTTATTATCCATTTTATTAATTATTTAATTATTTAATTATTACCTTAAAATTAATTATTAATAAAATTCCCAAACAACTATTGTATTAATGATTGTAAAATTTATTGTTCAAGCGATAATTGATTTCATAAATCAATTTGAAATCCATTTTCAAACTAATTATTGTATTAATCAATCGGTTATTACCTTAAATATAAAATAAGTAATGAATGCATGTAAAATAAAAAATTTGAAAAAATTATTAAAATCTCTATATAAGAATACAACATCTGAATATAAGAAGGTTTAAATTGGCTACATTGACCAAACATAAAAGTGATTTAATTATACAAAATTTCTCATACTTTAAATACTAAATGTATTTTTGAAATTACCTTAATTATATATGGTTTATAATTAGTGAATTTGTGGTAATATTAATTAATTATGATTGATAATCAATGTATAGTTAATTAAGGTAATTATTGTATTAATTACTATTATAAAATATACTTAATTATTATCTATTATATTAATTATTTAATTTAATTATTACCTTCAAATTAATTATAAATGACATTCTCAATTAGCTGATTGTAAAAATTTGTTATTCAAGTGATAATTGATTTAATAAACAAACTTGGAAATAATTATTGTATTAATTAATTACATAATTATCACCTTAAATATAAAATCAATAATTAATGCCTATCAAATAAAATATATGTAAAATTAATATATATATATATATATATATATATATATATATATATATATATATTGTATTAATTATTATATTAACTATATATAGTTAATTGAGGTAATTATTGTATTAATTACTAATAGAAAATATAATTAATTATTATCTATTGTATTAATTATTCAATTATTTTGTTGAAAAAAATTAATATAATATCAATTAAAAATGATAGAATTCTACACAAATATATAAAATTTCAAAAACATTAACTACAGTATTTAGAGAAAAAATTATGACAACATATACATAAGATGATAGCATCTGAATTAATGAATATTTAAATTGAAAACGTCTACCTAAACATAAATATCATTTTATTATACACTATTTTTCATACTTTGAATCTTTATACTTTATTTAAATGCATTCCCTTGTTAATGTATCAAAATGAAGAGGTATCAAATTTTAAGCTAAAAAAAACTCTAAAAATTTCTTACTCTATTTTGTTATTTTACCTAAACAAAGGGGTGTAAATTTGTAATATAAATATTACAAAAAATTGTCGTGATTTAACCAAAAAAAGTTTAAAATATAAAACATAATTAATGAATGTCAATGCTAAAAGATTTGATATTTACTTTGAGGATTATAATTTGATTTAAAGAATATATATATATATATATATATATATATATATATATATATATATATATATATATTTATATATATATAAGATTATATTATTAAAAATATTTTATTAATTTTTAATTAAAAGATATTAGAAATTACAAACCAATTTAATTAAAACAGTAAAAAAATTTATTTTTTACACTCAATTAATTATAAAAATATTATTAAATCTTATAAGATATTATTAAAACATTTTTTAATTAAATTTATAATTATAATTAGAATATATAACAAACTATTAGCCAAATTTAATTAAAATAGTAAAAAAAATCATTTTTAACAATCAACTAATTACTAAATCAATTTTGTTCAAGTGATAATTAATTTAATGAATAAATTTTCAATCAATTTTTAAATTAATTATCATATTGATTACTTAATTATTACCATAAATATAAAATTAGTAATGAATGCATGTCAAATAAAATATATAAAAAATTATTAAAATATATGCATAAGATTATAGCATCTGAACTTATATGGTTTAAATTAAAAACAATTACTTAAACATAAATGTCATTTAAGTATGTAATATTTCTCATACATTAACTACTGGATATATTTTTTTAATTACTTTAATTATATATGATTGATAATTAATGTATTTATGGTAATAATAATTAATTATGATTCATAATTAATATATAATTGATTAAGGTAATTATTGCATCAATTACTATTACAAAATATAATTATTTATTACCTACGTATTTATTATTTAATTATTACCTTAAAATAATTATTAATGACATTCTCAATCAACTAATTGCAAAAAAATATTCAAGCTATAATTGATTTAACGAATAAATTTATAATTAATTTTCAAATTAATTTTCATATTAATCAATTAATTATTACTTGAAATATAAAATAAATAATAAAAGCATGTTAAATAAAATACATGAAGAATTACTAATATATATATATATATATATATATATATATATATATATAAAAGATAGTAGAATCTGAATATATGATAGTTTAAATTGAAAACATTTACCTAAACATAAATGTCATTTAATTATACATTTTTGTAATTTTCTTAATTATATATGATTGATAATTAGAGGGTTTTATGGCAATAATAATTAATTATAATTGATAATATATATATATATATATATATATATATATATATATATATGCCAATTGCATTTGTCGCAAAAGTACGTATCAAAGTATGGATAAACCTTCTTGCTGCAAGTGCATGCAATGTACCACCAACTTTCTTCATCGGTAAAATAGCTAACAATGCCTAAAACAATGTAGGTTGACTCCTAAATTTATTGTACACATGTAGACAGTTAGTAGTTATCTAAAAAATTTTGATCCAATTATTTATAAAAATTAAGACTAATCATACAAATACCTCTTTACAATCCTTTAATGTTTCAATAGTGGTCCTTGGTGTCAAATTCAGTAAGTCATCTTCAATGCTTATCCTTGATGCGTTTTGCAATTGACTTAATCCCTGATTAGGGGATTCAAATGTATTGGTTATCTTGACAACAAAAACTTACAGGTTATGATTTGAAATGTTAGATTGAATTGTCAAAGAACTTAGTTATGGAATAAAAACCTTTTTCTCAATGCAACAACCTTAGATATATCAGGGTTAAACAATAATTGTGACGCATGTATTGTGTTTTGAAGGATTATTTGTCCTGAACATCATTAAAAATCCAGTCATGGAATACATTAGAATGCATTGCTCTGTTAAATCTAAAAAATATCAAAAAATAACATAGGAAATAACATTAGCCTTCCATGTCTTAACTTTTGCAAAGAAAATCACAACAATTACTTGCCTTATCAAATGAGAGGAATGAGTTTAATTGGTTCACAAAGGACCCAAATAAAGTGAATTTGAAACGAAATCTATTTAATAAAAATTTAGAATAATTCATATTTGGATTATAAATATCCTGAATCTCAATGAACCTTAATATTAATCAATGCAATAAACTATTATAAACGGGACTTACCCATCATTATCGAGATCTATGCTTACAATCTTGGTCTTGCCACCATTTTTCTCTTATTCGCGTTCTTTATCTACACCCATGAGGACACCAATGATGTCTAAAAATAATCATTAATTTTATTAGTCAAATAAAAAATCTAACTTGACATTGTAAATAGATTAAAAGCATAAGAAATTATCAAACTACTCACCAACCAAGTAGTCGCTCTCAAAATTATCACGAAAATAATCAGCAGGGTGAGTGAAGGTAAAACACATTGATTGGAAATGCTTCATTGTCAGATTTTATCACTTTTGTACCAATTTGAAAATTCAACTTAAAGGAGTGATTTGTTGAATAGTATTCTCCCAAATTTGCAGCCACACCAAACTTTGACATAAGATAAACAAACCCCTCTTTTAACTCTTTTTCAAATTTGTAAATAATCTGCTTTTTGACCGAAGCATGAATTTTGTTACCCTGAACATAAAGCATTGGGTAAAAATTAGCAATATTACAAATAACATATAACTATAATATGACAATCTAAATTACAACCTCAATGTCCATTAACACCATTTCAAGGGAAAATGGTACTTTGTTGAAAGCAAAATCAAGCATTTGCCATATCCTCAAGATTCTCACAAGTATAGTCCAATTCTCATGTTTACAATGATAGCAGAAACCAAGTTTCACCTTGGAGCCATTTGAGAAAAGTTAAAATGCGAGTAAATAAATTAATGAATTAAGAAGCGAGGAAGCATAAGAATTTGATACACCGTATATGATATTTAAATACCGATCTACAAACTTGATTTAGTTTCTAATATCGGTTGTAATTTGATAATGAATATAAATCATCATCTATGAAAACTGATTTTTATCGAAATATCAAAGAAGACACACACTATTTTAATAAAGAAATGGATTCAAGTTTCTACTTATAATAAATAAATTGCAAATAAATCAAGTCAAAATATAAACCACCAATTCGAATTGACTTTTGTTACATATTTATCAAGTTTCTACTTATAAAAAATAAATTGCAATATTATGTGCAATATAATATTGAATTGGTTGTCCGTATAAACCATTTTAATCTTATGTAATATTTATATTTATTATTCCTAAAAATATTACTATATATTAATGTTGATTTATGTAATATTTATATAATGTTGATTTTATATAATGGGCAACATGTCCTCAAGATTTATATAATATTTATTGCTATAAGTTGATTTATATTGATTTTAAAAAAATGGGTAGTTACGATTTATATTAATTTTCATCTTGATTTTATAATGTTTCCTTAAAAAAATTGATTTATATTTATAGTAATGTTGTGTGATTACCATTTTTATCGTATATAATATTGTTTTGATTCTCTAATATTAAACATGGACATTTTTATGAGTTATTGTATTTTTTAATAAATTAATGATTAGATAATACTTTTTGTATTAAATTTCTCACTTTTATTTAAAAACTTCCCATTTTTAAACTAACAATTTCTTTCTAATATTTTAAAACTCATTTTGATTTTAAAATTGTCCATTTCTTTATCAAATCTTAAAGCTCATCTTGATTTTAAAATTGGTCATATTTAAATTTTAAAACTGTGCTCACCAAAAATAATTTTGATTTATATTGGTTTTAAAAAATGGCCAATTACCATTTTTCTGGTATATAAAATTTATTTATTATTCCTTAAAATATTGCTATATATTAATGTTGATTTATATAATATTTATATAATTTACATAATGGGCAACATGTCCTCAAGATTTATGTAATATTTATTGCGATAATGTTGATTTATATTGATTTTAAAAATTGGGTAGTTATGATTTATATTAATTTTCATCTTGATTTTATAATGTTTCCTTAAAAAAAATGATTTATAATTTGTGTTATAATTATCCATAAATTATTTTGTATGCAAATAAACATGAGGTTGACAAGTAAGCAAAAAAATGAGAGAAACGCTCTGGTGTTGCCAAGTGGATGAAATTCTGTGTAGAATTACTCCAGAGATTGACACGTGGTTAGTTTCCTTTTTGAGATTATTTTCAATTGTATATATAATAGATAAATGGACAGCTGAGATGAAGATAATTATATTTGATCTCAGTCGTTCATTTATTTTAATAATATATTTAACAGTTACTTTTAACCTTACATCGGTGAGAGGCTGTTTTAACCCCTCACCTTAGAATTCATCAAAAATAAATTAATAATATATACTTGTCAGCATGAATGGGCTGGAGTTTGAATCCTCACCCACAGAGTTCACTAATATATAAAAATTAGTATATATTAATAAACTTCTATACAAATATAATATATTATATATGATATAAATATATCAAAAGAAGGTTAATTAAAAATGTATGATATAAATATACTTTTTTATTGAAATATATAAAAAATATTACATTGATAATAATATCTTATTTCAGTTACTAAAATATATAAAGAAAAATTAAAAATTAAAACAACACAATTTTATAAAAGAGAATTTTTTTTAAAATAGAGTGATTAAGTTATAATTAAGATATATAGTATTAAAAAGTATAAGATATTGTTTTTATTTTTGAAAGGATTGTTTGTGTTATTTTTTATTTATTAGTAGTAAATATATGTGTAATTTTGGTTCTTAGTATATATTATTAATTTATATTTATTAATATTAATTTTAATATTATTAGTATTTATTAATTTTAATATTATTAGTTTATATAATGTTAATATTATTTAATTTAGCAGTAGTAAATATATATGCAATTCTATTCTTCCATTAAGTTATATTCAATATAATTTTTATTTATATATCAAATAAAATCATTAGCTTAATGGTTTTAGTGTTGCTGGTGCACTTTAAGGGAGGTTCAATACTTGCCTTAAACACTTCATTAATTTCTTTCTCATTTTGTATATCACCTCAGCATGTCACTTCATTGCCACGTTAGCACCATGTAAGCACCACATCAACTACTCAAATGTGCAATTAAATTAAATATAAATTAACAAAGTTACAATGGTATTAATGTATAGGGATTTAATTACAAATTTTTTAAATTATAAGAATTTTTTAAAAATAATTTTAACTATAAGAATTTAATTAAAAACTCTATAAAACTATAAGCATGATTAATATAACCTATTTTATTTGACTAAAATGTAGATAAAAAGTTTGGACATGAATATGAACATTCGTTGAGTATAAAGGATGGGTAATAAAATTGTTACGCACATGTATAGGAGGGTGAATATGATTTTATTTTTTTTTAAATATAAGTATATATAGATAGAAATATTCTAATATCGTAAGCAAATCTTATTTATTATAATTCCTTATTGTACAAGTGCACTTGAAGCAATCATAAAATACCATTTAAACTTATGTTTTTACGTTACCATATAGAAAAAATACGAAATACTTAATTAAGATTATTTAGATTACTTTTCAAATACTTAATTTTAATTATTTTAAGTATTTAAGTTTGTACATTATACAAGATAAATGTTTGGTTTTTTAATTAAAATTCATAGTAAATAATATATTTTTTAATATAAATTATAGGTTAAATTAATCTGAAGGTCCCTATAATTTTATTGAGTTTTTAATTAAGTTTCAACAGTTAAAAACACTTTAAAAAAGTCCTTATAGTTTAAAAAACTTGTAATTAAATTCCTACATGCTAACGGTGTTATAACTCTTTTAATTTATATTTAACTTAATTGCACTTTTAGTCTCTTAACTTTTCTCTTATTTACAATCAAGTCTAAGTGTAGGTTGTATGCAAAAATGAGAAAGGAATTAATAAAGGTGTTGACGGTGAAAATTGAATCCCCAACTTTGAAGTTCACTAATAACGCTAAAACTACGAGACTAATAATTTTATTTAGTATGCAAATGAAATTTATATTATATATAACTTAAACGGGAGACCAAATTGCACATATATTTATCACTGCTAAATTAAATAATATTAACATAGTATAAACTAATAATTTTAAAATTAATATTAATAAATATAAATTAGTATATATTTATTAGATATTAATAATATTAAAATTAAAATTAATAAATATAAATTAATAATATATACTTGTCAGCATGAATGAAGTTTGAATTCCCACCTTCAAAGTTTACTAATATATATAAATTAGTATATATTAATAAACTTCTAAAATAATTTAAATATATTAGATATGATATAAATATATCAAAAAAAGGTTAATTAGAAATATATGATATAGATATAATTTTTTATGGAAATATATATAAAAATTTATTTCATCAATAATGATATCTTATTTCAATCACTGAAATATGTAGAGAAAAAATAAAAAATTAAAACAACACAATTTTATAAAAATAAATTATTTAAAATAGAGTGATTAAGTTATAATTAAGATATATAGTATTAAAAAGTATAAGCTATGGTCTATTTCGTTTTATAATATTATATTATTTATTTACTAGTTGTAAATATATGTGTAATTTTTGTTCTTAGTATATATTATTAATTTATATTTTTTAATATTAATTTTAATATTATTAATATCCTATAAATATATACTAATTTATATTTATTATATTTCTTAATATAAATTTAATATTATTAGTTTATATAGTGTTAATATTATTTAATTTAGTAACAGTAAATATATGTAAAATTTTAATCTCTCGTTTAAGTTATATATAATATAATTTTTATTTATATATCAAATAAAGTTATTAGCTTAGTGATTTTAGTGTTATTGGTGGACTTCAATGTTGGGGTTATAAATTAAAATTCGTAATAAATAAATATTTTTAAATATATAAATTATATTTTGTATTTATAATAAACAATTTTTACATCTCATAATGTTATTGTACAAATTGTTGAATTGTTGCACATGTAACATATCTCTATTCATATTTGATGTACATATTTTTTAGATTGTTTTGTCTTTCAATTGATTTTGAAAACTATCCTTCAATCACAATAGTTATTATAAAAAATAACTTCTCAATCATGACAATTATTTACACCTCTTAACCATCTTTTATTTTTAATTAAAAAACTTAATTACATATACGACTAAATCTAACTCTAAAAAATGAAAAGTATAGACAGACCAAGCATGGAGTGCTTGTTTTTCAACTAGTGATTATAAAAATAATTTTTAATCAGTTGATAGTATATATTTTTTTACACTTACAACACATGACAATTAAACTCTTAAATTATTTTCAAAATTATATTTAAAGTAATTTCTAATTACTTTTTTTTTTCTCCAAAACCTAATTCTCAAATATATTTTGCTAGATGATATATTTAAACTAACAAGGATTCAAGAAAGGTAGAATGACCTAATGGGTCACGTAGACTTGTGATTAGAAAAACTCAATTAAAAAAGATAAGTAATTATGAGTTAATGGTTTAATTATAAAATTAATATTTTAGTTCGTATATTGTATATGATAAATATTTATTTTTATATAATTAGAATTTTTAAAAAAATATTTTTATTCTATAAATTATATGATCATTAAAAATTATAATAAATATTTTTTTAAATATATAATGAATTATTTAAACTTTGATATAAAACTATTTTTTTTATGTATTGACATTTTTAAAAAAATATTAAAATTTAATTTATAAATAAAAATAAAACATGGCATATTGAAAGTAATTTATAATTAAAAATATTAAATATACAAATATATAAATATAAATAAAATAAAAATAGTTTGAGAATATTAAGATATAATTTTTTTGATCAATTAAATGTATATCTAAAATAAATATTAAAAATGTTTAATTGAAGAAAATGGAGAATAAAAGTCTTATTCAACTTTAAATTATGTATTTTAATTTATAATATAAAAACATGTTCTGAAATTATAAAATTTAATCAAAAATTTAATAAAACTATTAAAATTTGCATATTAATTAGAATTTAATGACTATATATTATTAGTTATAAAATTTTATATTTTTAACCAATTAAAAATTATCGTTAATATAAATTTTGTGATTAAATGACTTGTGGGTGGATAACTTATTTTTTTATTAATCAACTCTAAAAAAGAGCCACGTCGGTTGAAATTAATCCACTCGATAGGCTTTTAGTTAAACGAAGCTCTCTGCCTTCGAGAGCCTTGTGGAGTGCCACGTCTGAGAGCCAACACTCTTCTTGTTCTTTCCACTCTTTTCTTCACCCTCTCTCTTTCTCTCTCCTCTTCACTTCATCGTTACCTTTTAATTCGGCGTTTGCGTTGCTTCCTTGTGTGTGCACTCGGCATTGTACGTTGTCGTTTTGTTTGCCTTCGAGCAAACATGGGGGAAGAGGTGACCCTCACCGCTCTGCGTCATCGAAGCGATGATCAGAGCCTCGAATTCGATATTTACCCTTTGAGTAGTTACTATTTTGGATCCAAAGACGCCGTTCCCTCCAAAGACCCCACCCTAGCTGATCGCGTTCTCAGGATGAAATACAAGTTCGTTTTCTTTGCCCCCCTCTGTTTATTATTTTTATTGCAATTTGTTTACGTCTCTCTTTTCCGGTCTTTTAACTTCCTTTCTTAAATTTTTTTTTTCGCACGCTAGCTATGCTGCCCGTGGAATACGCACTTGTGTGGAAGCTGTCTTACTGGTTGGTTATTCCTTTGGCCACTCCCTTCTTGCTCTGTCTTATTTTAGAATAAATAAAGAAATAAATATGTTTTTATTCCTTATAAAATAGTCTTGATTTCAGTTCTTATAAAAAAATTTCTTTGATTTTTATCTTATAAAACTAAAATCATTGGTTTTTTATTACTACTGTCAAGTGATCATTTTAGGTTGTACTTATTAGTGTCTGTAGTTTAATGTCAGCATATGATATTTCTAAAAAAAATTTAAATTTTTAAAGTAAATATTATTTATTTACCTTAAAATAAATGTTAGTAACCAAAAAATAGTTATTTCAGATTTTAGAGAATGAAAATCAAAACAAAATATTTTATAAAGATCAAAATAAAAAAAAAATTATTTTATAGGAACAGAAGATAATGATTTTAAGTTTTAAAGGGATAATAAAATAAAATAAAATAAATTCTGACGTGAAAGTATTACCTTTTTTCGTAATTAGCTCCTAAAGTAATAAAACTATTTGAGGAATTTCTAAAGTATTGAATATTAACAGTTTAATTTTTAAGATGATTAGTAAAGTTTCGGGACTAATTTAAAGAAATTTTTAATATTTGAAAGACTACTTAAAATGATTTTTTCCTAATACTTTTGGGATTATTTAAGTAATTTTTTTTTATTTTTTATTTACTTTAAAGACCATCTAGGACATATAATTTAAGAATGGAATTGATGCTTTACTCTTTATTTTAGTTCATAATAATTACATATAATTTCTTGTGTATCAAGAGAGATTGGGGAGAGAAAGGAAAGAGAGAGTGAATGAGGAGAAAGAGACAAGAGAGAGAAAGAAGAGAGAGCGGGAGAAAGACACAAGAGTGGGGAGTGGAGAGAGAACTAGAGAGGGAGAGAGAGATGAATTTTTTTTAAAGGGGTTGTCTAATTTATTCCAAATAAAAAATGTGATTAAACAATCTCATAAAAAATGATTGGTGTAAATTTTTATGTATTTAAATATGGTTGGTATTTGATATAACATATAAAATTACATCAATTATTTTTGATGGGATTGTTTAACTCTATTTTTATTTGGGTATATTAGACAATCCTTTTTTTAAGAAAAAGATTATTTGTACAATAACTCATATAATAATTTCTACAACAACTCTTTTTTTGTGTTTATCTTTCTCCAGTACATCAATTATTACATCTCATAATAATACAAAGAGATAGACACAAAAAGTATTGCTGTAGAAATTATTATATGTGTATTACATCTCTTTTTTAAAAACTATTTCACCTCTTTTTTTTTTTATAAAAATAAAGTACTGACATGTCATCTAATCATAAACTGACTTTTACATTAATTACTTGAAAATCATATATATATATATGATTTTTAATTAGTTGATAGTTTTTAATTCCCGGTACATAGAAATATAACTAAAGTAAAAAAAAAAAAAATTTTGTCAAACACAAGTAAGTTCTTAGGACCACATGCCTGGCAATTTTTATAATGGAAAAAAAAAATGTATTCACGTTCGATTCAGTTTAAAGTACATCGTCATTTTCTCAACGTACTAAAATTTAATAGTAGATATACCTTGTTAAAGATATACTCACTTTAGTATAGAGTATAGTTTTGTCGTGTGTGTCTGCGTGGTTCCACTTTGTTCACTTACGCCATTGAGCATAATTTTTACCAATTCAACAGGCAGTGATATTATTGTGTTGATTGTATATGCAAAATTTAAGATGAATTGGACGTTCATAGTTATTCAAACTAATATTTTGAAAACATATTAGACCTCAAGTGCAGCAGTTTTAATCAACTTCAACAAAAACGGGTTAATTTTTAAATTCTTAGAAGTTTTATGGGTATGATCTATCTTGTGTAAACTTTCAATTAACTGTAGACATGATGAAATTAAACCTTTATAAAAAGTCATTTAATGGAGAGGAGATTGTGTGGTAAGTCTCACCCGGAGTAAGTGAATCCCACTATTTATAGGGATGTTTAAAACAATATACAAAAACGTCCACAGGCCTTCTCTTATTAGATTAAGTTCTTAAAACCACTGATTCTGAGACAATGTAGATAGGTTCAGAAGATTGCTGGAAAATATCTTATTCTGTTTGGCAGTAACAGAATTGGACCTGAAAATGAGGTTAAAGTGTAATCTTTTTTGCTAGACAATCAATCTCTGTACCAGTATCAGTGTGAGTGTGATACATGGCAAAATCAAGAACATTGTATGATACAGATGGATAACTCCCTCTCCAGATATTTGAGAGACTTACTCTCCCTCCAATTCCTACTCCAAGTCTAAAACCTGATCACTAATATTTCCCTCCTATTATTTATACCCTGTCTAACTAAACTAACTGTTCCAATTGACTAACGAACTGAAACTGGCTGACCTTTTCACATTCGGGATCTGATGATGGGTAGCTTCATGGAGTGTGAATGTGACTTACTGATCATGGTCACATCTTATGTTTCACCTGTGCTTGTAATTTGTAATTTGTTTGAAACTTAATTGTTGATTTTTTTTTTAAATTAATTTTTTTATATGCTTATGTATTGTGCCAAATGAATGTAAGTCTTATTAGTTATTACTTATAGTCACAGAGAGAGAGAGAGAGAAATGTCTATGAAGAGAAGCATTTGATGATTAACTTGAGGGGTTCTGTGCAAGTATTGACTTGGCAACGGCAGATGGTTTACTTTTATGCTGGTGGTCTCCCATTTAAGTGTTAGTAGTGAAAGTTATATACGTGATTGAGCTTAGAATGTTGCCTTTTTCTCATTCTGTTGCTGATTTAACCTAAAGGCATTTTGTCAGGTTCACTTTCTGTCCAGAAGGGACCAGAACAACGTAGTTTACCATAAGAACTAGCCATGGTTACTTCTAAAGCTAACCATGCCACAATAAAATCTGAGTGCCTCCCCCTCCCTTTAGTTCTGGACATCTTTGATTCTACAAATCTAGGTTATGTGAAACCTAGGCTTTTGGTATTCCACTTGCCATCATTCATTGTCTTCCTTGTTATATTGAGTGTTACAAGAATAATGCCTGATATTCTTTTGTGACCAGCTGACTGGGATTAAGCAACTAGTGGTATAAGAACAAGAAAGCTTTATCACACTAGGTGAGATCAGCTACATAGATCACAAACACCATTGGGCACGATTAAAGACCAAATTTTAGGAATATTATTTACCATGAAATCTCTATTAACAATTTCCTCCAAAGCAACTAGTAGTATATTTTTGCAATATTTTGGATTCTCTTTCAAGATATTCTTCTATTGCCTCTCAAGGTCTATTTTCTGTTCCAAACTTCCTTTTGCAAGTGAACTCATGAAATTTCTTTCTGAAGATTGAGATTGGGGAAGGCATGATTGACTTAACTTTTCTTCAAGTTTCTATTCATAATCTTCATCTTAGCTATTAGGCATTTGATTTTGTTGCCGAAGTGCTAGATATTGTCAACCACCTATGCATGGGTCAAGGTTTTGCAATATGATTCTGAACTGAGAACGCAAACGTACTTGTATCAGGTTGAATTGTTCAAACATCCGCATTTGTTGCTGTTGCAAGTAAGAAACTCCATCTATAAACTTCCCGGTGGCCAATTAAGACCAGGTGAATCAGGTATTAGAGGAAGCTCAAACATTGAAATGAAAAGCTTTGGGAATATTTTTGTGATTTTTTACTGAAGATTAATTTTTGTGAATTTCCAGATACTGACGGATTGAAGCGTAAGCTGGCAAGGAAGCTTTCTGTTAATGAAGATGGGGATGGGTCAGAATGGGAGGTATTAAACTTGTCTTTTTTACTTGTCATTACAACCTCACATCATATAGAGCAGCTGAACTGTAATTTACTTGGTTTAGGTGGGTGAATGCCTTGGAATGTGGTGGAGGCCTGATTTTGAAACATTAGTGTATCCTTTCTTGCCACCTAATGTAAAACAGCCGAAGGTACATAATTCCAAAGGCTTGTTTATACAAGTTCTGATAGGAGATGTCCTAGTTTCATAGTCTTGCTTCGTGGTGTAGGAGTGTACAAAAGTCTTCCTTGTGAAGCTGCCAGCGAGTCGAAAGTTCACTGTGCCAAAGAACATGAGGTTGCTTGCAGTCCCATTGTGCCAAGTTCATGAAAATCACAAGGTGCGGTATAAGAAAATCCATCTGTATGGAAAGTATCTAGGTTGCTCTGATAAGTGATATCATTAAGCCTTCGCTGTGCTATTTGAAATTAGTATATGTGGCTAGTCTGGTGTTTATCTATTTGAGTTCATTTATGTTTATAAATTAAAACCATACTTTAGGATAACAAACTGAAATTATTCAAGGATAACAATTCCTTTTTTCCCCCCTCATTATGGTGATTGTAGTTGACTTCATCTGGGAGTACTATTTTGTTTTCCAGAAAACTGTAAGGACATTGGATGGTTATGGTCTGCCTTATCCAATGTTTCCTATGGGAAATGCTGGAGTGTTCAGTTGATGATTGGCTTGACCCCTTTACCTGTGCATTTTGCAGACATATGGGCAAATTATATCAGGGGTCCCACAGCTGCTGTCAAAATTCTCGTTCAACATGATTGAATATTGATACCTGACTGTAAACAAGTTTATCATCCAGAGTGAAGTGATCTCATTAGGCAGCCAGTCATAATCTGCGACTAAGGCATCCGTTCCTTATTTGGTATCCAGACAGAGACTTGTATATATATCGTAGCTTTATATACGAAAAATGATACTGTAATGTTGAAAATAGCTACATATATCATACTTGCATGGTTAGTGTGAAATTTTCTTCAAAGTAATGAAGTTTGATCGGTTCTTTCATTTTTGCCTTTGTTTTCACTTGTCATGGATAACACATAAACTTGCATAGACATATATAAATATTAGCATTTTGCTTCTAAATTTCTTGGAAAACATAGAATAGAAGGTAAGGAGTTAGATCTTCATTAGTGGGAATTAACCGCTTTAAACTGCTACTTTCATCAAATAGCAGTTATTTTCAGAAACTGCTTCACTTTAACCCATTTACAATTTAGCCCTTTAATTATTTAATTATTTTTTTAGTAGTCCTTGACAAGTCACATGCCTCACATGAGACATTTAAAAGTCTTACGGTTACTTGATACCATGTAAGTGTATTCAGTAAAATACTTTGTACTTCTGATTCTTTGATGGCCATGACACGAGATTGTGACTTGTTTGCATAGAATCTGTAAGACACACCAAACAGGTCGTGAGGTTTTGGCACTTGAGATGGTGTTATGAATGCAAGGATCCAGTGATGCTAGAATGTATGCTTGAGCAGCTGATCTTGCCAATGCCAAATGGAGAGTCTGGACTGGTTTTGACGGGTTAGGGAGGAGCCACTGATGCTGCGAAGGGAAGTAATATTAGTATAGTTAGTTGCAGGATGCTATTTTTGGATCGAGCTTCTTAGAGCTAGACAAGTCATGAAGAGTTTGGATGTACACAATATGTTGAAATAATTAGCATTTGTTAAAATTTACTGATACTTTTCAAAGATTTTTATGCTGATGGATTATAATAGATAACAATATGTATTCCCGTATAATTGCCAGAGCAACAGACAAAATAAGAATATTGAGGCAGGAATTTGCAGATAATACAGTTTTTTCAAGAGAGGTTGTTTCAGATGCATTTGCATAAGATTTGACTTGGTTTTGTGCTTGTTCTTGTACAATTTTATCCTTAACTTGGTTTTCATCAATCAGAACATTAGTCTCCTTGACAGTTGGAGGTTGGTGCCTTGTTCTTTAATCTTTGGTTTGGTTTGGTTCATTGCTGAGTTGGGTTGGGGCCTCCGGAGTGAGATGGTTTGTGGGGTTGCATCAGAGTGATTTATAGTTGCTCTGACATAAGAAAAGGTGTACTAGTGATGTAAATTGTGAGGGTAATTTTTGGGGACAGTTGCAAAATTTACCTCTCTTGTGGCATTTATTTGTCCATCTAGCATCATCTGAATTTGATTTATGACAATTGATTACTACCCGGCACTAACGGCGGTCATCCTTGCAACATAAAAGGAAATAGACCATGGAAATGATTGAAGAGCTCATTATCTGGATCAGAAGAGACCATAAAGAAACTCGGTCTTTAGAGTACTAAAAAGTCAAGAGTCATGCATAGACCTCTTAATTTTTTCCAACCACGTGCTTCTGTGTACTTTTCCTTGAAATGTTATTTATTGACTATATTTGTGATGTGTTTGACGAGGCTTAAAATTTTTGAAAGAAAAAAAAAAAAAATTCACATGGAAAAAAAGCTAGTTGAACACTATTCAAGTGTTTCGCTTTCGATAAGAAAACCAGGTTATGATTTTTTATTATTTCATTTTTTTTCTCAAAAAATTTATTATTTTTATTAAAAAGGGAATTTTTTTTTTCAAATAAGAAATTTTGGAACTTATGCTTAAAAGTTAATAACTTATTTTTTTTATGTAGCTTTTATTTTTTTCCTTTTATTTCTACTAATTGATTATTTCAAATACAAACTCACCTAGTACAATTTGTAATTTTAATATAAATAATGATTCTTTTATATAATCCAAACAAAATGGATTTCTTTAAAAATATTTTCACTTATTACACCAAATATAAGACTTAATCCTTACAATCAATTATCACAAAAATTAAATAAAAATATAATCAATTATTGAAATTAGTTTTTCTTTTTCAAAGTTAAACTAAACACACACTTGATTACTTACGTTCTTTCTCCCCTTATGTTTCCAACTGTTCTCTTGTCCTATCGTGTTGCAATGAAATTTGAAAAGGAAAAAAAATAAAATGGTTTTCGTATAAGATTCATGACTAAATAACAAGTCAGATTGAAGAACAAATGTGAACCGCTTTTTTCCCCCACCTCTTCTACGGTGTTCACTAGTGAAAATCTCAACTAATAGAGCTGTTTGGTTTTTTCGGATGGATTATTCATAATCATCTATTGACCTAAAGTTTTTGGTCATCGGACTCGAGTTTAGTAATCAACCGTGACCATGCATAAAATATAACCAATTCAATGTTGAAAACTTGAAATAACTAGAGTATAACAATTGTTTTAATTATTGGGTAAAATTTATATGATCAGTGTGTGTGTTCACAACAGAGGGGGGATCTGTAGAAAAAGAAGATAACGTATTCTTCTTAAAGTCAATTTGGTGACTTTTCCTGTATAAAGAAAACCAAGTAAAAGCAGTGTATTAAATAATGGATTAGGCAGGTATTAAATATCTTTGAAAAACATAGCAATAAAGATCTTAAAAAAATTAGGTTAAACATATAATTTAATCCTTATATATGTCGCAGATTATTAATTTGATCCCTATACATAAAAATTTATTAAATCAGTCCCTATACATGCAAATGTTACCGGTTTGGTCTCTGCATTCATGACGCTGTTTATGGATACTTAATTTGGTCCCTATAGATGTAGTCCATTATAAATTTGGTCCCTATATGTGTAGAACATTCTTAATTTGGTCTCTATATATGTAGTGCATTCTTAATTTGGTTCCTATAAGAATTAAGAATACATTACATGTATAAAGACCAAATTAAGAATGTGTTATACGTATAGGGATCAAATTAAAAATGCACTCCATCTTTAGGAACCAAATTAAGAATCTATAAAAGGTGTTATAATGGCAGGGACTAAATTAAGAATATGCTACACGTATAGGGACCAAGTTAATAAGTTTTTAAGTATATGAACTAAATTAAGAATCTGCGATACATATAGGGACTAGATTATTAGTTTAACCAAAAAATTATCTTACACTATTTTATAGTATCAGGTACATACTGTCACAAAATCAAGACTAAAAAGATTTAATTTATATAAAGTGAGCGGAACATTTTACAGTCAAAAGTCTGAATTTATGATCATCGAGTAAAACATTCATAGAATAAATTTTAATTATGTCATAACTTGTTATATATGTGCATATATTTTATCATAATTTTAGTCATTGATTTTTCAATCAACAAATATAGTTTAACATTTTTTTCTTCTAAAATATACACAAAGAATCAAGTTCGGAATTAAAATAACGCCAATGATATATACGGCTACTTAATTATTCTTTTTCCAATCCGTAGTAAAAAAAATAAACCCAATGATTAATAGTTATTAACAATTCAACGTTGAAAATATAAGTAATTTAAGTAAATAAATATCGCTTATGACAATTATTTTCATTATTGGATAAAGTTTTACGTATGAAGTAGATATGGTCTTTGTTTTGTGTTCACAAGTAAGGATGGAAATAGGATAGGCCAAAACAAACTTTGGTAAGCTTGAGCATGATCTTCATTAAAAAGATAAAGTTTGAGTCTGGTCTATTTACTTGTCGTAAACCTTTTTAAAAGACTTGAGTTTAACTTGTATAAAAGTCTGACCTAGCTTATAAATATGCTTAAAAACCTATTTTCTTATAAGGCCTAAATTATTTATTTATTTATTTATTGTTTGAAACACTTCAAAAAGAGAAGGAAGAAACAAAAAAGCATGGAACCCACACACTTTAACAATCCTTTCAAATTTGAAGAGAAGGGGAAAGTAAAGTTGATTTAAATAATAAAAAGACACAAGTATCCTTATTTTATGTATACTCTTTTTTATTAGAGATATTTATATCATTTTACATACATATTTTTTTCTCTTTTTTTCCACAACCAAACAAAGGAAAAGAAAAGTTTATAAAAGCATCTCACTTTCTACTTCTTTTCTTTCTTTCTCCTTTCTTTCTTTCTTGTTTCTTTTCTTTCACTTATTTTCTTAAACCAAATACACCAATTAGAGACATTCATTATATTCTCTCTCCTCCTTAATTCCTATGCAGTGACCAAGGAAGAACTAAGATTTTGTTGGCTATTGGTAGCACAGGGATTTGACTAGATAAGATTGCAATTCCATGTTGTAACATCCCGCGTGTTGACAAGGACGAAAAGTGATTGTTGGTACAAAAGAGATAAGGCACAGATAAGGAGCAACTTCTGGTAAGCTTCTAGCAGAAGGGACACATGAATGACTCGAATACACACCAGAATGAGAGGGATCTAGAGGCTATGCAGCTATAGAACTATATAGTTAAGGATAACTTAAAGGAATTAATTAGTATTACATATACCAACAAGATGCATCTGCTTTTCGATAACCTATCACTTAAGAACTCCATGGTTAAGCATGCTTGACTTAGAACAATTCTAAGATGGGTGACCTCTTGGAAAGTTTCTTAGGAAACGTGTGAGTGAGAATAAGACACATTGCAATGCCTTGTGTTAGTTTGTGGGAATAGTCGTTGATCTTGAAAGCAGCCAGGTGTTACACATGTACAATGGTTGTTTCTTTTTATCAACATTAAAGATTAGTGATTGTCTACAAGAGAAAAGTGAATCTCTTTTATGGTAAATTTTGAATCCTTGTTTTCATGATTAATAAAAAATTAGAATGATAAAAGATGCAACAAAAATTTGGAAGAATGTTAACAGTTTTTTCAAGTCTTTAATCAATAGTTGTAGGTAAACATCTATATCATTTTTCTGACTATTTTGGTCTCGACATTATCATAGACAACATCATGTACTTGCGTTTCATACACAATCGAGGATATATGTACATTGTTGACACTTTCACAGTTCTTCAAACTCTTTTATCTATAATATATGTCGCCATTGGGGTAAACATACATCTTATATCCTATACTCATTGAACACAAGACTTCCTTTGCTTTTTTATTTTTATACTTTTATTTTTTATAATTTTTAAAAATATGCATTAATTATTTTAATGGTTAAATAATTTAAATAATAATAATAATAATAATAATAATAATTAAATAACAGTTAAAATTATACATTTAACTAAAAATATAATTTAATTCTTAAATTTTTTATTTTTAAGTTATTTAGAATTTTATTTTCATATTTTCCTTTTTTGCGATTATTAAAAATATACATTAATTATTTTAATATTTAATTAATTTAAATAGTAATAATAATTAATAATAAAATTAAAAATTATATATTTAACTAAAAATATAATTTAATTATTAAAATTTTTATTTTTAAATTATTTTTATTTAACCAAAAATAAAAATAATTAATAATCATCATAGTCACTGTTGCGGTGGCGAAGGAGGAGGTGGGGAAGGTTGAGAAGGGTGTAGGAGAGCTTGTTGGTTCTGGAGAATTTGGTGAAGAAGGGTGAAGATGGGTTGCAACTGGTTTGCAACGTATTGTTGAATGACGGGGTCAATAGGGGGAATGGGGAAAGGGGTAGAAGAAGAGATAGGAAGGCTTGTAAAGGCTTGAGAGCTAGGAGTAAGCGGTGGTAAAGGTGTAGGTGACGGTGGTTGGGAAAGAGTGGGTGGAAGAGCTTTAGAGGGGGGGGAGGAGGTGCTTTAAGACGCTTCAAGTCTTGTACTTCTAGTTGGTATGAACGTGGAGTGGTTCAAGGGTAGGGTGGTTGAAAATTTGTGTGGTGAGTAAAAGTGGTAATCATAGTGTATAGGATAAAAGTTTCTGTACCAAGGAGTGGACGCTCCTTTGCTGGACGGACAAAGGCAACTGAAGAGTCTGAAAAGTGAAATACACGAGCTGGACGCTGCATGACTTCATAGTTCGTTGTAGTTTGGATATCGACTTTGTTGTTTGCTGAACTCCACTACTGGACGCTTCTTGTTCGCATTGGAACATATGTTAATGCCAGAAGCTGTTCAGCATCGGCCTCATCCAAGTCTGTATGAAGACGCTGAGCTAGGAACCATTCATGAGAATGAGTTGAATGTTGTTGAACATCAGCTTTGGACAACAAACGTAGGGACGGTGCCTTGGTCAGAATCTTCTTCTTTTTGCGGTTGTCATCTATGATTGGCAGTCTTAGGCAGACGCGATTTGGTTGGATGCGGATGGATGTGGAAGGTTGGATGTGTTGTGATGGGGGAATGAAAAGTTGAAACTTCAAGGTGGCAAAACCTTTGAAAGTGTTGCAAAACATATGCTCAAAGGTAAAGATGGAAAGAATCCATCTTCTGCTGGGTCTAGAGGTTGAAACTTCAAATCTGCAGGACTTATGTGAACAGTTCGCTCGCCCCCAGGTTTCCTTTGTTGCAGAGCTTGCTCGATGTGGTCTATAGAGGTACTTTGTGTTGAAGTACTCCAGGAGGATGTGCATTGATGCGCCAAGCTTATACAACTCTAGGGTACCTCCGTCTGATAAACCGCTTGAGCGGTAAGTGTTCAATAGGCCCAAGAGGCAGTGCTAGATAAGCTTTCGAAGGTGTATGGACATAGTCGTCCATGTACTTGTCAAGATTAAGTGGAGAGTAATCAAAACCGAAAATAGGTTCAGGGAGCTCTGGACGCAAGATAATAGCATTGTTGTCCATGCAGTTTTGGGGGTTGCCTTTAACAAAGAGTAAAGGCCATTTCTGTTTGTTTTTGATCAAGGTGTCTGGGGGGGTGGAAGATGTAGGAAGGAAAATGATGGTTGAGGAGGAAGGTGATTTAGTAGGCTTGATGGAGAGATGTGTCTTAGATATGCTGGGGGTGGGGATGGTGCAGGTATAGCCTTTGTCACCAGGCAGCAACAAATCTGGTTCAGGTGTGGCTTGTGTGTTGGCTTGTGTTTGGGTAAGAGGTTCAGAAGGTTCAATAATGTTAAATCAACAAAGTCACTGACAGGTTCATCAGCAGCAGAAGAGGAAAGCTTACTTCTCTTAGACTGTGCTTCCCTTGGCAGTGCTTCTGTTGGTCATTTGGATGAGGCAGATGGTTGTGGTTGTGGTTAAATAGGAACATCTATCATGGTAGCTTTCTGCTTCTTGACAAGCTTACCAATTGGCTCATCGTCTTCGTCGTCAAAAGCGACGATCAACCATCTCTTAGCAGGAGCTTGTGCCGGAGTAGGTGAAGGAGCAGAGGCAGCGATAGGAGCTGCTGCAAGAGGAGCAGATGGAGTTGAAGGTCGTTGGGTCTTGGACCTTGTAACTCTGGTTGCTTGTGTCTTGGAAGACCTCCTCTTGGTGGACAGTTTGGCAGCAACTGGATTCACAAATAGTGCTTTGTCGTCCATCGGCTTAGCAAGCTAGACGATTGGCTCAATTGTCTGCAGAGGTGCCATCTCCACGACTTCCTTTCTATCATCCATTAATTTGTACGTAGTCTCCAAAGGCTTCAGCACGAACCCAGCCTTTATCTGTGCAACATTGTTGCGTCCAAACGACAATTGAGTGAAATGATGGCCACCATCCATAATCCTAATTTGGTTTTGCTCTCTAAGAGATAGAGCAAAAAAGGCATGATATACCTATTGTTGCCAGAAAAGTCTGTTAAGGAGAGCGGCGTAGATGATCTGGTCGTGCTCTCCGCGTCCTCTCATGGTCCTGAAGATGTTGCTCAGAATGAGGTGCGGCAGGTTAAACTGTTGGCCTGTGATCATGTGGAACAGCGCGAATCTATGTAGAAAGGTAACATTATCCTTCAATCTAGCCTTGTGAAGGATTCCCTTGTTCAAAAACTGCTGGAATATCTTCCCCTCTTTTGTCAACTTGCTGTATTCTACTGGCCCTTTGCCTTCTGGACCCATCAGAGTAGTGTCTACCGTGTCGTGTCCTCCAAAAATGCTTTCCCAGCCATTCTTGATGCAGGACCTAGCCCGCTCACAGCCAATGGCTTGGGCAATAGAGCCGAGGTCCAGTGTGACCTTAACTCCCAGAGTAGTTCCAATGATGTTCGTATTTGAGAAAACGGCAAAGTTCCAGAACTATCTGATGAGTTTTGGGTATATGATTTTGTTTAAGTGGAAGTAGTTGAGAATTCCACATCTGAGCAAGTTGTCCATTACATTCACACCCATATCCTCCAGAGCTTGGATATCAAAACAGCTTTTGATAAGAACAACAGCCTTGTCTAGGCTTTCCACACGAGCCACGGCCTTTGCAGCAGGACCAGCCTTTTCAGTTGCCATATCTGAGAGCTTGAAAGATTGTTAAGGTTTGAGAGGTTTTGAGAGACTGAGAGAGTTCAGGTGGATTTGAGAAAAGGTGAGTGTTTGATTTAGGTTTGAGTGTATATGAAGAAACTGAAGAGTTTTGCTTTTGGCAGTTCTTTCAATTTCGAAAAGAGAGGTGATGTGCAATAAATGCTGGGTCAGGCGCTTACATTTCTCAAGTTTGGTTATATGGCGCATGAGTGACTCAAACTGGAATAAGGCATTTATTTTAAATCAATTTCAGAGAAATCATAATTAAGTAAGGATAAGGATCGTTATGCACACATAAATGTAAGTTGTTATGGAATGCGAAAAGCTATGCAAGTGGACGATGTAATATTGGACGCTACAACACATTGGACGCTCACATCTTTGGATGGTCAAGGCATGTTGAATAAACTATTTAGTTATAAATTCCATACCAAGAAGATCTCGAATATAGATGAGTTTATCTTCAAGAAGGGGTTTTGTAAATATGTCGGCCAATTGATTTTCAATGTTAACAAATTGAATATCGACAATTCCCTTCTGAACATAATCTCTTATAAAATGATGTTTTATTTCAATGTGCTTTGCCTGAGAATGTAAAATAGGATTTTTAGACAGATTTATAGCAGCAGTGTTATCACAAAAGATAGGAATGTTACTCTCGTAGATACTGTAATCTTTTAACTGATGCTTGATCCATAAAAGTTGTGAGAACCAAGACTCAGCTGAGGCATACTCTGCTTTTGCTGTAGACAGGACAATCGTCCTTTGTCTTTTGCTCGTTCAGGAGACTAGATTCCCACCAATGAGGTGACATCCTCCACTGGTGCTTTTGCGTTCTACTCTATCTCCCGCATAGTTAACATCGCAGTAACCAACTAACCTGTATTCTTTGTTTGACTTAAAACACAAACCAAGGTTAGTGGTCCTTTTTAAGTATCTAAAAATTCTCTTAACTACTGTTAGATGAGTTTCTCTAGGGTCAGACTAAAAACAGGCACATAAGCATACACTAAACATAATGTCAGGTCTGGACGCTGTGAGATATAAAAGAGACCCAATCATACCTCGGTATGTAGTTTGGTCTACCTTTTTAGAAGAGTTGTCCAGGTTAAGTATTGACGATGGATGCATAGGTGTACTCATTTCCTTGGTATCGTCTATCTTATACTTCTTGAGAAGTTCGTTGACATATTTTGTTTGATGTATGAATATGTCATTTGCAGTCTGCTTTACTTGTAATCCTAGGAAGAATTTTAATTTTCCCATCATACTCATCTCGAATTCTGCTGTCATGATCTTAGAAAAATCCTTGCATAAAGTGTCATTAGTAGCACCGAATATAATATCGTCTACATATATTTGTGCAATAATAAAGTGTGATTTAACGTCTTTGCGAAAGAGAGTGGTGTCTACTTTTCCTCTAGTAAAACCATTTTCTAAAAGAAAAGAACTCAGTTTTTCATACCAAGCTCTTAGAGCTTGTTTAAGTCCATACAAAGCCTTTTTGAGTTTGAAAACATGTTTTGGAAAAGTATCACACTCAAAACCAGGAGGTTGTTTCACATAGACTTCCTCGTTTATTATGCCATTTAAGAATGCACTTTTTACGTCCATTTGATAAAGCTTCATATTACTATGAGCAACAAATGAAAGTAAGATGCGGATGACTTCTAATCTAGCTACTAGTGCAAAGGTTTCAGTAAAGTCTATACCTTCTTGTTGAGAGTAGCCTTGAGCTACAAGTCTTGCTTTATTTTTTACTACTTTGCCAGCTTCATCTAGCTTGTTGCGGAACACCCACTTTGTTCCAATGATAAACTTGTCCTTGGGTGCAGGAACTAGCATCTAGACATTATTCTTTTCGAATTGACTAAGTTCGTCCTTCATAGCACTAATCCAGCCATCGTCTAGGAGAGCTTCGTCCACTGTCTTTGGTTCCAGTTGAGAAATCAAAGTAGCTTGAGCTTGCTCCTTGAAGGTAAATCTTGTCCTGACATGATCTTGAACGTTTCCAAGAATTTGATTATCTGGATGATAGGTCTTCATTTGCCAAGAGCATCCAGTTGGTTCCTTTTCTTCTTCTTTTGGATCGTCCATTTGATCTCTGGACGCTGAAGGACTAGCATCTTCTAGCTTCATATATGCAAATGAATCGTCTAGCTCTGATATTTCTTTATCAGGCTTATTGTCATTAAATTTAACATGGATGGTTTCTTCAACTGTTAAGGTTCTAGAGTTGTAAACTCTATAGGCCTTGGATGTTTTGGAATAGCCTAACAGTATTCCATCATCACACTTAAAATCAAACTTTATAAGATTGTCTTTAGTGTTTAAGATGAAACATTGACATCCAAAGGGATGAAGATATGATATGTTGGGCATTCGTCCTTTCCACAATTCATAGGGAGTCTTTTCAAAATAGGTCTTATATAAATTCTATTTTGTAAATAACATGCAATATTTACTGCCTCAGCCCAGAAGTGCTTAGGAGTGGAATTATCATTTAGCATGGTTCTAGCCATTTCTTGCAATGACCTTTTCTTTCTCTCTACCATACCATTTTGTTGTGGTGTTCATGGTACAAAGAAGTTGTGGAGAATTCCGTTCTCCTCACAGAACCCTTGAAAACTTTCATTTTCGAATTCCCCTCCGTAATCACTTTTGATTGAAGCTATGCAAACACCTTTTTCATTTTGAATTCTTTTGCACAAGATTGAAAAGATCTTGTAAGACTCATCCTTGTGTTTTAAGAACATAACCCATGTCCATCTAGAGTAGTCGTCCACTACGACTAATCCATATCGTTTTCCACTAAGGAAGGCTGTTCTGGTTGGACCAAACAAATCAATATGTAGTAGCTCAAGAAGTCTAGTTGTGGAAACAATATTTTTTGATTCAAAAGAGCTTTTTACTTGTTTCCCTTTTTGACATGCATCACAGAGAACATCAGACTTGTAAGCAAGATTTGGAAGTCCTCTTATGAGGTTATGCTTATTTAGCTTTGAGATTAGTCTCAAGCTTGCATGTCTAAGCTTCTTGTGCCAAGTCCATCGATTTTCTTTGATGGATACTAGACACGATACATTTTGATTTGTGAGGTTATTGATATCAATCTTATAAAGATTGCTTTGCCTCTTAACAGAGAATAGTATGGATCCATCTAGATTTCTGACAACACATTTTTCTTTGTCAAAGGAGACATTATGTCTACTGTCACATAATTGACTTATGCTCAGTAGATTGTGTCTGAGTCCTTCAACATATAAAACATTTTCAATGGAAGGGAAGGAGTGCTTACTGATTGTTCCTATACCTGTGATCTTTCCCTTCTGATTTCCTCCAAAGGTGACTCATCCACCATTCTTGGGTTGTAGGCTTTGGAATATACACCTTTCTCCCATCATGTGTCGTGAGCAACCACTGTCTAAGTACCATGATTGGGGTCTTCTTTCGGTTGTCAAGCAAATCTGCAATAGGTATTATCATAGACTTAGGTACCCAAATGGACTTAGGTCCTTTTCTGTTAGTTCTGAAGGCATTGGACGCCTTCTTTGGTGGACGATATCTACATTTTGTTGATTCATGCCCATTCTTTCCACATATTTTATAGAAGGTTGTGTTTTTACTAGGTTTGTAATTTTCTTTAACAAAACCAAGTCCAAGTTTGTCATGAGGACTTCTTCTATAAGATAGAATCTTATTTAGGTTCTCTGTTCCGTTGATAAATTTTGACAAACTTTCTTTCAGATAAGTGACTTCTTTTTGAAGTTCTAAAACTTCATGAGAAGATGTCTCTTCTGAAATGTTCTTTGTTTTTAAAAACTCATTTTCTTTTAAAACCTTTTTATGCTCTTCGTTGAGCAAATTGAATTCTTTCGTTATTTTTGAAAATTTCTTTTTCAATTCTTTATATCCCATTGAGAGAGTTGAGGAGTTAGCAAGCAAATCATTATAGACTTCTTGTAGAGAGATTAAGTTATCGAAGTTTACCTCTTCGTCTTGCTTATTTTCTGAGCTATTAGAGCTGGTCTCCGCCATGAGACACAAGTTGGCTTCTTCTTCTCCTTCTTCTTCTGATGCAGATAGGTCCATGTCTTCCCAAGTAGCCATAAGACCCTTTTTCTTGAGGAACATCTTCTTGTTGTCCTTCTACAAATTGGGACATTCAACTCTGAAATGTCCAGGCTTCTTGCATTCATAACAGATTGAAGGACTCTTTTCTTTTGGTGCCTTGCTGAACTTCTTTGTAAAGTTTTTGGCTCTTGATCCTCCTTTCTTCTTCCACATAGCTTGTATTTTTCTAGAGATGAAGGATATTTCATCTTCATCAGAGTCATTCTCTTCGAACTCTTCCTCAGAAGATTCTTCTACGTTTAGTGCTTTAGACGATGATCCTCTGGGTGGACGCTGGACGCTTAGAGCGATAGACTTCTTCTTCTGTCCTTCGTCTTGCTTTAGCTCCAGTTTGTGGACTTTAAGAGTTCCAAGTAACTATTCTATTGAGAGTGCTGTTAGATCCTTGGAAGCTCTTAAAGCTGTAACCTACGGTCTCCATTGCCTAGGCAAACTTCTCAAGATTTTGTCAATGTGATCATAATTATCATAGGTTTTGCCTAAGGACCTCAGGTTGTTTATTATGGTTTGAAATCTAACCAACATAAGTTCGATAGTTTTATTTTCTTCCATAGTGAAGAGTTCATATTGTCTTACGAGTAAGCTCAACTTAGACCTTTTTACTTGTGAAGTGCCTTCGTAGGTAAGAGCGAGGGTATCCCACATTTTCTTAGCACTTTTTGAGCTATGTACCTTTTCATATTCAGATTCAGATAAGGCACACATCATAGCATTTCTAGCTTTTGAGTTTAGAAGATACCTCTGTTTATGAGATTTTGTCCATTGACTTCTTGGAAGCTCCACTCCATCATGGTCAAAGAGCAAGTAGTCGCCAGTTTCTACTACATCCCACATGTTTATGTGACATGCATCAAAGAATGTTATCATTCTTTACTTCCAGTAATCGTAGTTCTAACCTTTAAAAAGAGGTGGTCTGTTAACAGCTTGTCCTTCGTTTTCCATGAGTGGTCAAGATTGTTTTAACCCCTGCAGTGTTAGATGCTCAACCCCAAGAGGCTGAGCTCTGACACCAATTGAAATAGAAAAGCGCACAAGAAAGGGGGTTGAAGTGTGCATTTAAAAACTTTTTCGAAATAAGTTGATCAGTATGAAAACGTTTTCAAGCGTAAGGATAGATAGAAGAAGAACACAGAAAGCTTTATATTGACTTACTTAACCTGAGCTACGTCCAGTCCCTTCACCAAGAAGGTATTCACTAACCAACCTTAGGTTACAAGTATTGTTCGCAGCCTCTTTAGGCTTTACAACGCAATCACTCTAGATTGCTTAACCCAAGTATTCTTTCACACTAAGCCTCTCCAAGCTTTTACAACACAACAAGTGTTTATACAAATGATATCAACTCACGTAGTGAGGATTTGAAAGATTAGGCTAAAAAACGCTCTTAAAAACTTTACACAATTTTTGCTATCGTCCACTAGACGCTTCTTATCAAAATATTGCTAATATCTTTTTGTTCTTGTTCTTTTTCTTGATCGTTTGTCACAGTCTCTTTGCTATTTTCACTTCAGTTGTATTTTTCTTCTTCCTTGGTGTATGCATATATATAGTCTTCAGGGAAAAGATCTGTTGTAGAAGACTTTGACTTTGTTATGCAATGAGAAGCATGCAAACTATCCTTTCAAAGAGGTCAGGCGCGGAAGCTTTTAGACTTGCACTAAAATGGAAAGTGCAGGACTGCGCTGGCGGTCTGTTTTTTTGAACATTCTTCATTCATCTCAGCAGCTTGATAAGTTGACTTGCTTTATCTGATTTTGCTGCGCTCTTGCACTAGAATGATTCTAATGTTATTTAATGCTTCAAACAATTTGAATGTTAGATCACAGAAGTAGTAATATGTTAGTTTCAAGCAAAATTAGCATAAATAAATTGGACGTTCAAAATAGAACTTAGCCGTTTGAATATTTGTCGTTGGAAGCTTGCATCAGATATTTGAATATGTTCTTTAGACGATCATCTTCATTGGACGATGTTCTTTAAGCACGTCTATTGGACGGTCTTCTTTGACACGTCTACTAGATGGTCTTCTTTGACACGTCTAATGGACGGTCTTCAAAGAGAAGTTTGAGAAGTTTGTATGCTGTAAAGAATTTAGTTCTTTGGCAAAAACTTGAATATTAATAAGTTTGTTATCTTCAAAACTTTGAGGGTCTTAAACGCTTCTACGTCTTTGGGTCTAACACTCTCCACCAATACCGCAAATCATATCCTTTAGTCGATCATTTATATCCACGCAGCTTCAACACTTTTGGACTCAGACTCAATAGGTCGCATTTGTAATGATTCATCATGTCACGTTCATCACATATAACTTTTGCAAAACCTGCCGTAAAGTCCATGCTCTCTTATTTTTGCAACACTTAATCACCTTTGATTAAAATATTTTGCACAAGGATAATAGAACTTCTCATTACTATGAGGAGAATTTCTTTGAAAAAATTTCAAAAACTATTCCACCCTACTCTCATATTCGTCACTTGTGCATCTAACATTTACGATCCATAACTACCTAACAGAAATTACAAGATAACATTCATCCTTGGTTCATATATAATGTTAATTACATGCTTGACACACGTCTATTTTATGCTACATAGAGTGGATATCTATTCTATCCAAGATTGTTCAATTCGCATTAGATTATTGTGTGTATTTTATTTTTCATCTAAGAAAATCTTGGCACCATTTTCCTGTGATTTTCCAAGTACACGACCTAATCAAGGTGATATTGTCACCCTAATTAAGTATGTACCTAGAGAACAATGAGAAATACAATCTACTATTCTTAGACAAAAAATAGAGACATGTGATAATTTATTTTTATGCGAATTTAACAATAACAGACTATCCACGTTTTTTGACAATTCAAAAACTACTTGCATATTATGGAAAACATAATATGCAAGTCTTTTTTAAACATGAAACAAAGGTATATGCATAAGAGTAACTTGATCAAAAACAAGAATAATAATTAAAGAGAACAATAAATCACATAATACGTATGAGTAGAAAATGATGATAAAAAAATTATAGAAATAATTCATCTAATATTAATCTTGATAGAACATAATTCAAATAATACTAATGATACAATTTCCAAGACATTGCATTTGAATAGTATATATCTATATACCTAAAATTACAAATGAGAACATGCCTCTATTAAAAGCACAAGTAAAAAAAAGGCACAAATGTAACGGAGAAAGAAGAGACACAAATCACTAAGAAACAAACACTCTGACAACAAAAGAGAACAAAAATGTTAGGAAGACAAAGAAAAAAAATGGACAAAGATGAAGAGAAAGAGAGATGAAAATGAAGAGAAATGATATCCGCAAAGGTTGTGAATAAGTCAACAAAACCTTCAAAACAAACAAAAATGGCATTAACAGAGGGAAAAACAACGGTTTCAACATCGTCAGGATAAAGAACAAGGTTTCAGAATTGGAATAAAAACAAAAATATGAGCTCCAATTTGAAGGGGGACAATTTATATTGAACTTTATAGATCAATTTTTATAATAGCCGGTCTAGAAAGTTTGGACTTTCTACATTGGTTGTATAAAGAATCAATTTAGAAAGTGTTTTTTACATCAATTATAGTGCAACTGATCTAGAATGTCTTTTTAGGAGGCTCTAAATTTGTAAAATGGTGTCAAGATTTTACATTGGTTGCTAAATAATTGATCTAGAAAACACAGTGACAAATCACTTTCAAATCAACACTAACTCCAGGTTATTACCTAGTTATTCACATTAACATAGGTGTATATGGAGCATATAATACTGTTGATTACATATTCATATCCTTGTCTAAGGCTTTGATTGATTTTTCTCACATGTCTAACTTATCTTTAGTGTGATTGTTTAGCACTCAACCTAGAATGTCTGTCCTAATATTACAAAATTACTATTGTTTCACTTATTACATTAGTTTTCTAGGAACAGATGTAAATTGTCGATGTAAAAAACTTTTTTTTTGTATTAGTGTGACTTTTATAATAACAACTTTAAAAGTCACACGTAAAATGATTTTTTATTTGTTGACCGTCAATGCATAAAATTAAACGCATTATATACATTAAAATAAAAAACAAATTTGAAAGGATAATATTATTTTATACAAATATGGTAATAATGCGTTGGTGGTATCCATGATATTTTTTATATTCTACATCTTATGCACATAAAATTTTATATTTTAATCAAATACTATTAAAGATTTTACCACATATTTAAAAATATGTAACTTCTACAATTTTATTTTACACGTTTAATACTCATGTTTACATCTAATTATATAAATGATTGTGAGTCATTTAACAAGAAAAATTATGTTTTTTTCCCCTTGCAGGTAGACGCAAAGCTTCTTATTAATTATTAATGAAATGAATAAGTCAATAGTATTTTTATCAATGAGTTTGTATAATTGGTTTAGGAAATATATATAGTGAGAGGACTTTTTTAATACGAAGGTAAGTAAATTTTTCACAAATGATTAAGAGCACGTGATTTTTGAGGGATTATATGACATTAAATCTTGACCATTCATATATATAATTATATGAATCATATATGATTCATGTATAATACTCTTACTTTTGTAACCCTTGAACTTGCACCTGCTACACACACACATTAGGATTTTATTTTTATATTTTAATTTTTTTTTATTATTAAACATATGCATTAATTATTTTAATACTTAAATAATTTAAATAATAATAATAATTAAGTTACAAAGTTAAAAAATTATACATTTAACTAAAAAATAATTTAATTCTTAAAATTTTTATTTTTAAGTTATTTAGAATTTTATTTTCATTTTTTCATTTTTGGCAATGATTAAAAATATACATTAATTATTTGAATAGTTAATTAATTTAAATAATAATAATTAAATAATAAAATTAAAATTATATATTTAACTAAAAATAATTTAATTATTAAAATTTTTATTTTTAAATTATTTTCATTTATTAATTTATATATATATTCAAATTAAAATATAACTAATAACTTAATATATAATTTATTTAAAAATATATAAGTAAATTAAAATTAAAAAAATTGAGGCAAGTTTTTTGCTAGTTTTTCCAAACATGATAAAGCCTGGCAAAATTGATTTATATAGAACTAGGCTTGGATCTCCTATGCAAGGTCTCAGAATTGAGTCTTGTAGATAGAAAAATGTAGTTGAAAGGAAAGACTCCACTAAAGGTGACCAGTCAAGTTCTTCGGCTGAAATTAGTTATCAACAAAATTAATAGATACTTCACATTAGTGACATAATAACATAAAAAAAAAAAACCTCTTTCAACAGGCTTCGATGTCATGCTTAATAAAAATAAGGTTAAATTAATCTGTAGGTTTCTAAACTATTTAAGAATTTTTAATTAGATTTCAAAACTAAAAAAATTTGTAATCATGTACCTATACTAAAAAAATAGGTCCCTACAGTTAGTTTTTGACAACTTAAAACTGTAAAAAAAAATGACAATTTATGATAATTTTAAAAAAGTTAGAGGCCTAATTACAAAAATTTTACAAGTTTAAATATTTAATAACAATTTTTTTAATTTAAAAATATTATTAAAATTTTTTAAATAGTTTACGACCTACAAATTAATTTACCTATAAATAATCCTCTGCCCGGTGGTTTTCAATTAATTATTAAATGAAAAATTTGGTCTTTAATAATTAATAGTATTTGCAATTGCACGTGAGAACAGAAGAAGCCGGAGAAGAAAAAGACAGAAGAGAGAGAGAGCGCATGCGACGCGGGTAAAAAGTCTGAAAAGTCAATCCAAGTCTTCATCTTCAAACTTCAAACCATATTGCTTTGTTCCTTCATTAACCACGTCAAGGAGGATGCTTCTTGTTACCAACCTATTGCAATTTAAAGTTTAGTACCATGATCCTTCAGAATATAAAACCTTTCACTCTCAACTTAAATACTTGTACATACTATATATATTATAATCAGTTAGTTGCACAAATATTTTTATTATAATATTACTACTACATAATCTTATTAAAGTTTTTTTTCTTGGAGCCGTGGAACCCAACTAGGAGCACATAATCATGAAGAAAGGGAGCATAAGCTCCGGTCTCAAACTCAATGTTCCTGCATCTGATCGGGGTTCATTTACCAAGTTCCTGTGAGCCTCTCTTTTTGTGTGAATGTGTTTGTTGTGTATGGTTTTGGCTAATTGGAATTGTGGTGTGTGTGGTAGGTCTGAAAGCGCTCAGAACCTGCTTGTCAATGAGGAAGGAGTTCGAATTGTCTCTGAGAATGAAGTTGAAGCTGTAAGATATTTCTCTTAACCTTTTATATTTTGCACTTGTTTAGTTGCTTATTTTAAAATATGGATAAACTGGGTTGGTCAATTGTTTCTCCTCTTTTTGGATTTGATCTTTTGAAACTAATGAAATGCTTTCTTTGACAAGAAGGGGTTCCTGAATTTTCTGTAGTTTGAGGAGTTTCAGGTTTCCAAACCAAAATGGGGCACTGTTTTTTAAAAGGAAAAAAAAAAGACTTTATAAGATGGATAATCTGGTGTTTCGCTCTTACATTAAGATATTCATTAGAAAATTTGGATTAGGATCAGAGAGAGAGAGAAAGAGAGTGGGCGGGGGGGGTTGTAATTGTTAATGAATTTAATTTCTCCTCTTACATTCGTTTTCTCTATAAACAAATGGAGGATAAGCTGCAAGCTGATGAAGTAAAATGTTGTGTTCACTAGACATCATCCACTTCTTGAACTACTAAATAAATCGAGGTTATAATTTCGTTTTGATTCCATCTAAGAAAATCAAATTGTTTTGGTGTTTTCTAGACTCAAGAAAATTGTACAAGATTTTGGTATTCATGAGTTAACCGCTATCACACCTTTTTCATTTTTCCTTGGCGAGCCAGAAAGAGAGAGAGGGTGAACCACAGTAGTGAACTTGATACTTCTCACTTATATGCTACTCAGTATACCCATCTTTATTTAATGAGAGACTTCTTACTCACACTTGCATTTCAATAAATTGGAAAAATTCTTGTTCTTTGAAAAACTATTTATACAACACTTCTGTAAAATTATATTTTTTTTACAACTAAAGAGGGATATAAAAGAAAGAGAGACAAGTGAGAGATAAGATGAGTGATCTGGTGGAGAGAGACAAAGAACAAATGAATTGTAAAAAGTATGGTGAAGAATAATTTAACTCAGTTTTATGGTGGTCAAAATATCTGCAAAAACGGAACCACCGTGATATCTTCTTTTGAGTGATGCTATCCTACACAATGTTATGATCTCAATCTCCATTCATTTCTATTTACAATCAGTTATAACACCGTACCATTGTGGTTTCTGGTACAGGTGGTTTGAATCTTGAACTTCCTGTATAGTAGTATTTTGTTTGGTCACTATACTTTTGAAAACAGATTACATGAAGGCTGAATGCTGATAATTTTGTATTTGAGTTTAATATTTGTGCTGTTTTCAGCCACCCCCAATCAGGCCACTAGACAACCAGTTAAGTTTGGCAGACATTGATACAATCAAAGTGATTGGAAAAGGAAATGGAGGGATAGTGCAATTGGTGCAACACAAATGGACAAATCAGTTTTTTGCATTAAAGGTATACTTGCTGGCTGCATACATACCTTGCTTTGAGTTTGCATCTTCTGTTTCTTTCTTTTTTCTGTTAATTTTTTTGTACTGGCATGTCAACCTAAATCATAATTTCAAAGGTAAAATCATTCTTATTGTCCATTAAATCAATTTCATTGAGCAATCAGGTATTTTCATGCTAATTTAGTTTTTGTGATATTAAAAAAAAAAAAAAAAACTCCACGCAATCGGTGTAAGTCAAGGGATTGATCTCAATTAGAGTTTAACAAATTGATTACTTGTTTCCATAAGGAGTAAGTTCATTACATTCAACTAGTTAGTTTTGTTGCAAGTGGTTTGTTTTCCATTATGTCTACACACCATCTTCTTGTTCATTCAACATTGGACCTTTTAATTTCACTGAACATAAATGACTGAGATGTGGATCTCTTTCTTAGGAACTATTGTATTTTAATCAGTTCAATGGGTCAAATTTAGGTTATGGTCAGGAGACTCAGTACAAAGAAGACATCTGCTACAGTCATAATTATATAGATTTAAATACATTTGTCACCCTTATAGTTCATCTCAATTTTGGTTTTACACAGTATACTTTAAAAGTTTGATTTTTGGTCCATATAGTTTCGTTTCTTTATGTTTTTGCATTCTATAGTTTCATTCAATTTAAGTTTTAGCTCCTATAGTGTCATGCTGGTTAGTTTTTGGTCCCTATAACTTACTAGGCATAGGTTTTGATGGTTGTCTTGTCTCTTGAAGGGTACATGTGATGGTATATTGATGGTAGGAGGGACCAACAATATATCATCACATGTATTTTATTATTAATGCTTGTTTTCTTTAACAAAATGAATTTTATTAGCTTGAAAGTCTTCTGCATCTGTATCATTATATTAATCTAGGTTCTTGTAGTTGTATTAGACTAGTTTCCTCTTAAACGATATGTTCACAACATAAAGTATAAACCCAATCATGTACTCCCATTCCACTTTGTTCTTTTGTAACTTATGATGATTTCTTCATAACTTAGGAAATTCAAATGAATATTGAGGAGCCTATGCGCAGTCAGATAGCAAAAGAGCTAAAAATTAATCAATCAGCACAATGTCCTTATGTTGTTGTCTGCTACCATTCATTTCATCATAATGGTGTCATATCAATCGTCTTAGAGTACATGGATGGAGGGTCCTTAGAAGATCTTCTGAACAAAGTTAAAACAATTCCAGAGGCATATCTTGCTGCCATCTGCAAGCAGGTGAGGAATAAGATATTGTACTTCAGCCTTGCACCTTTAATTCTCTTCTGTGTGCCTAACTAGACTCTATCCCTTTCTTGTTTTAATACTACAATGTAGGTGTTGAAGGGTTTAATGTATCTTCACCATGAACAGCATATTATCCACAGGGACTTAAAACCTTCTAATTTGCTGATAAATCATAGAGGGGAGGTAAAGATTACTGACTTTGGTGTAAGTGCAATCTTGGAAAATACATCTGGTCAAGCAAATACTGTCATTGGCACATACAGCTATATGTCTGTGAGTAACACGTGCGAGTATTTATCATTTTGCTCTAACCAACTACATCCGCCACTATTTCATGGAATATAACTTATCCATCATGCTAATTTTGCAGCCAGAGAGAATCATTGGTAACCAGGATGGCTACAACTACAAAAGTGATATATGGAGCTTGGGGCTGATTTTGCTCACGTGTGCTACGGGGCGGTTTCCATATACACCACCAGATCAACGTGAAGGATGGGAAAATATCTTCCAGCTCATTGAAGCCATCGTGGAAAAACCTTCACCCAGTGCTCCATCAGATGACTTTTCTCCAGAATTTTGTTCATTTATCTCAGCATGGTAAATATTAAGTATGCTTAAGTAACTAAGGGCCTGTGTAAATAAACTTTTCTATAAACACTTATAGGAGAAAAATAAAAAGAAAAAAAATGAAATAAGCTTTTTCAAAAACTAAAATTAGCTTATACTTAAATTAAAATTAGCTTTTGGAGAAGTTAATATGAGAGAACTTCTACAAATTAGTTTATGTATAAGTTAATTTTAACTTTTTCTATAAGTGCTTATAGAAATTTTTTTATCCCAACAGGCCCTAAATCATATAATCTCAAGAATCTTGGCCCACCAAAAGAAAATGAAAACACACACATAGTCTCTTCCCAAAATTAACGGGGATACTTGATGAGCCTATAATGCAAAAGCAGAATGAGTATGTAGCCAAAACATGTAGTGTATCTAATTGTATGAGGCCTTATATTCATATTTTATTATACAGTCTACCTAAATTGTGTGTTAAGCCTTATATTTTATTTTAAGATATCCTATATAATTTCATGGAACGAGCCTCCATCTGTGTTTAAAAAAATCTAAAAGGTTGGCACCTTCAATCACTTATTCTGTTATAAATTTTATGTCACTGTGCATTTTGAGGCTTCTGATCCTCATTCAATCTTCTCTGTGTTTAGTTTACAGAAAAATCCAGGGGATAGACCGTCAGCTCGGGACCTTATAGTATGCATAAATCTTAACTATATGAGTAAGCCATGTAAAATAGATCAAATAGTCGTTCTTACAGTGTATCTCTCTGATTTTAATTTCAGAATCATCCTTTTATCAACATGCATGAGGACTTGAATGTAGATCTTTCAGCTTATTTCTCCAACGCAGGATCTACACTTGCAACCATATAGAACATAGTATGTTTCAATCCTGGACTTTATTCCAAGGTAACTGGTTATTCAAATTTGCGCTATGTGTTACTTCACTAGGTATTTTTGAATAGTTGAATGTAAATTACTATATGAACAGAATGTGTTGATCTGTCACGATCATTATTGCTTCTGTATTGATGGAGAGGTCTGTTAATTTGAACTGTAAACACCAAGGTTTTAAATTGTAGTTGCGGATGTAATTTCTGTGTGATCCTTGATATTACAGAAAATTACAGGCATATGCGACAGATGTGGTTGCAATGTATGTATCTGTGGAGACTGTAAAATCCTTGACGATGCAGCCTAAATTGCGGTCGTAGACTGCTTTTTAGAACCTTGGTAACCACTACAGATGCTCATGCTTTGGTGCTCAGAAATTATGTGACTGAATTCTAATTTTCTATTAAAATGATCCTTTATGTTGAATGCTTGTATTATGCTACTTAGATTGGAATGCTCTTCTAAAGCCAATATCATATCATCCATTTACAGATATTACCTAAACTACAAGTAAACGTGGGATGTGCTCGTTTGCAACCTTCCAAGTTTCCATACTAATATTCTGGACTATATGAGGTCCTCCCATATAAAATACACATAGTTCTGAACAATGAGAGATATGGCATTCTATGTCAACTTGGCAAATGGCAAGTACTACCGTCACTTGGCATGTAACTGCAATTTGTATTTCTTTATTTGTAAAGGATCACCAGTTTCCTATGACCAGAATTTGCAGAATGGAGCCAAGGAAACCAGCTTCTAAAATTATGTCAAAGAATATGTGCTTTGTTGTTGAAATACAGTCAAATATCTAATAATACAAACTCTTAAAGAGAAACTTATGCCTGCTCATTTGAAAACAAATAATAATGTAATTCAATAGTGGTTGTTTTGATTACTTGAGTAGGCAACTTAAAATTTTACATCACTATTCATTAAAAAATAATTTAACTTTCTGATGGGGGTAGCTCTGACAGTGACACCTCATCTTAAGCTAAGGCATCCCTGTGCAAAACAAATTTTAGTATACATAACATAGCCCTGTTTAAAAACTGAAGGGCTAATAAATATAATAAATAAATATGGTATGGACTGAAAAATACTTGTGAAACAGTAGAACATATATGACAAATATTCCAGATGATGGGAGTCTATTTTATTCTTTTTTCTTGAATTTTCTTTGGGCCTTCAAGTCTATAACAATGACAGAGATGTTATCTTTGCTTCCTCTTTGGAGGGCAAGTCTAGATAGATACTCTGAGGAATACTGAGCTGCAGGATCAGCTCCTCGGCCTTGTTCTGATGATACGTTGTTGCCATTCTTCTTATGCCAAAGGAGGATTCGCTTTCGTGCAATGTCACAGGCTTCTTCATTTGTCATGACATCCCATAAACCATCGCTGGCTAGAATGAGGCACTCATCGTTTTTGTCTCGAAGGACACACTGCACTTCTGGGTCTGGAATTACCCATGGTTTCAAGTACCTATCACCTGGTGGTGGACACGAAGCAATTTTACAATTTAGTAAAAATGACTAGAATGTTATCAAGGGTATATATATATATATATATATATATATATATATATATATATATATATATATATCTTGGAGCATTTTTTGATTGAGAGCTTTTTTAAGAATTTTTATTCATCTCTTATTTTTTTTAATTTATCATTTTCATTTTTATTTTTAAATTAAATTTCAATATATTTTTAAAAGTAATTATCAATAGTTAAAATAACCTTATATTATAATATAAATTGTTTATCGTAAATTTAAAATATAATTTATATGATTAAAAATATTTATTTATTATAAATTTTAATTATAATATAATTTATATATTTATAAATATTTATTTATTATAAATTTTAGTTATATAAAACAACCCAAATTAAAATACTAGTGTATCATATAGATGATAAGTATTAAGAAAAGGCATTCAAAATGGTTCCGTAAAAGAGGGTAGGGTCGGATTACCCCCTCCCCCCTCCTCTTTTTTTTTTTTTTAATGATTTTGTATATAGAATTTACCTTTTTAATGTAAAAAATAGACATTTTATAATTTATTAATTAATATATGTTAATGTTTGTTACTTTTTATCCTCTCTTACATGTTTTCTAAACCTGGTCCTATATTATTATATAGGGACTGAAATACTTCATGCAGCCTTGCATGTTCACGTAGATCAATGTTGGGCTTAGTGTGTGTTTGGATTTTCATTTGAAAGTTGCTAAACAGACATTTACACATTCCAATGCAAAAAACAGAGAAGTAACTCTTTTGTCTCATTGGAGTGAATGTGAGTTATGTTGAACTTAATTCTTTTACAAATACCCTTTAGTTTGTTCGTAAATAAGGAGGTTAAGAACTTTTTTATAAGCTTATTTAAATAAAAAGATGAGATTTTATGCTTTTAGAAAGACCTGAGAATTATTATTATTATTATTATTATTATTACACTTTATTAAAACTTGAGTCTCTCAAAAGTTTGTAATTTTTTCATTTGGTCTTCTATTTTTAATTTTTTTAAACAAGTTTTTATAAAATATTTCTTTTACCAAATGGTCATTCTGTTAGTTTTTCAATTAAGTGTAGTTTCATTTTGTATGTAATCTTTCTAAATATCACAACTTTCCCATTTAATCCTTCTAAATATCACAAGTTTTGCATTTGATCCCTCTAAAACGGGACAGACTAAATTCAAAACTTGTAATATTTAGAAGGACAAACAAACAAAAAGAAAATAAACGGAAGACTAATGGAAAAACAATATGATAACAATTTTTTTTTATGGAATATACATTTAAAAATATTAAAAATAAGAGATCAAAAGCTCAATTAAACATTATTATTATTACTACTTTTACTTACTGGCTATTGGCATATTTAAATGCCTAGTAATCTATTTAAATATCTTGGCCTTTTATCTTATTAAAAGGCTCATTAATTCAAAAGTTTTATTATAAAATAAATTTTAAACAAGCTTTTAAGTTATATCAAACTTATAAAAACACGAGATAAACATGTCAAATTCCTTATATTTAAGATATAGGTCAGATTACTGGGTAAAAGGTTGACTTGAGCTAGCCCTTTCCACTCCCATAAATTGACAAGCAATCTTCTGAAGTGTCATTATTTTATCAGAGTACTTTTGGATGGCAAATTCACGGATCCCGTGGGGAAAAATCTAACAAGATTGCATTAACAATGAACAGAAAATGGTGTTCTCCTCCCCTCCATTAATTTGACTTTAGCACAAAAAACCATGACATATAGCAGCAAAATTTACGGGAAAAAAAAAGGTAAACAAATTGATTTGTTATCAAAAGAGAATATTACACCAACATCGGTATAGTTATATCAAGAGAGAATGTTATTATCAAGAGAAAAAAATTACTTTATTATTGCAATCTTTGTAGATTTGTGTAGAAAATTTTTGATGTGGTATTGCAAAATCAAATGACCCAGAATCGAACATAAATAAACTTTTGTACCTGTGTAAATTGGTGCTCAAAAACAACGCAATAAACACATACCTATGGACCTTGACACCGCCAAAACACCTAGAACTCGGTATCCATTCCATTGTATGACCCTTCCTCCTGCAGCTTCTATCCTTTCCAATTCATCATCTCTATTTGGCTGCAAAAAGAGGAAATAAAATTTCCTCCATCAGATAACTTGAGCTTCTAACTAATAGTACGGTAAACAAATTGAAACAAGGACAAAACTTAGTTATAGTTCTTTCAGTGCTTTGGTACTATTATCCAGTCAAAATTGAAATTTTACCTCGATATTCAATGTTGACATTAAATGTCAACTGAGTTACCAAGGTGAAACTCCAATGTTAATTGGAGAACAATGCTAAAAACACTTAAGAAACTGTGTCTAAGTATTGTTCTTGAAACAAATGCCTTACCTTGTGGTCATGAGACAATGGCAGCGCTTCTTTTCCGCGACACAAGACAGCTCTTGAATCTCCACAGTTTGCAACAATTATGTGAGTTTGAGTCAAAATGGCAACCACAGCAGTGGAGCCAACGGTCTCAGAAGCAAGAGGTTCAACACTTGCACCATTACCTTCACCAACTCCTCCAACCTCATCATCTACTTTGTGAAAGCAATTGGAGAATGCTTTCTTCCATTGGTCCTCCCAGTTGTCCCTCCCATTTTTTCCATCCAAACTTGATTGTGCAGCTTCTATCTCATCAACCAGCACTGAATGAAGATGTTCCCGGCAGTAATTGGCAACCTATGAAAACATCACCCTCTATGTGACATAGAACGGAATAAGGAGTAACTTCAATGATACAACAGATTGTATAATTGAGAGGAAGTATTTTAAGGCATACCTGACTGCCCCCATGTCCATCATAGACACCAAAAAAGTGGGCTGGTGAGTATTTTGAGTTTTCACTGACATGATCATCCATTACCATCCATGAAGTGACTTGAAAAAGGTGAGGCCTGGCAGCAATAGCATCTTCCATCTCCTCTCTCCTTCCACAAACTGATGAGCAACCCCAAAGTGGGGTAGTACTAGTAGTACCACTCAATTCCAAGCATGTTGGCTTCTCTGACATCTCATAAGGCACAGCAAATGGTTTTTTATCAGACTCATCTGATCCACGTCCATCTTCATTCTCATGTTCCATAGCAACAGAAACCATGTTCTGCGCTGGCTCTAGCTCTGCACTTGTCTTGGTCAAACTAGACTTTCCGTGAATTATGTTATCATCAACCTTGATGGTAATAGGTGAATTTATTTCACAACAATTAGTCCTCAAAACAGAAGATTCCTCCCTACAAGGACTGCTTTTGTCACCAGAAGCAGATTGAGAGATATGCACACACTGAAAATCATTAGCTAACATGGATTGATTTTCATTTCTTGCCTGGTTTTGACTTTCAGCATGGAAACAAATATTGTTAACCATTTCTGAGACAAGGTCAGCTCCAACCTGATTCCCCTTTCCCTCTACAAACACTTTCATTTGGGGTTGTGGACCAATATCTGTGTGGTTGTCACGTCCAACAGTGTAGGACTGACAACCCTCAATTGCAGGATTTAATATCAAAGCTGATGCTGTATTTGCCCTGAGTTTAAGACCAGTTATCTCCATGTGGGTTGTCACTGCTGGCTCCTTCTGTATTAAATTCCCAAGTGCGAATGGCACTGCAACCGTCGAAGTTATTTCCTCCATAGGTTTTAGTTTGCTTTGTAGCAAATAGCCTTATCCTCTAGAATCCTACAACTGCTAACCTCATCAACCCTCTTCTCTATGACAAGTTCAATTGGCTTGTACACACCAAGAAGACTCCTACAGCAAGAAATTGAAAGGTCTTAGTCTCCTCTACAGTGTAACAATCCCCGTTTTAGATATCAAAAATTCAAAATCAAAGGTTATATTGAAACAGTGAAGCTAGATGCTAGACTAGAATAGCCCTCTAGACCCTCTCTTAATACACCTGTTTTGGACTCTATTTAAATCACAACAGTTAACAGGGAACAGGACACTGGTGGTGTTCTAAAATCTTCAATTTCTCTACCCCTGCACCAATATTTCATTAATTCCTGGAGCAGAAGGCAATAGATGATTCAAGAAAACCCCAAATCAAAATAATTGTCAAAGTCAGTGCCTTGTCTCTCTAGCAAACAAGGAGACAAGGGAAATGGGGTCATTAAAAAAAAAATTAACAAGAAAACAAGGACAACAACTAATAGTACAAATGAGAAGAGAGGTTCCTTGGATCTGAGGGAAACAACATCCACCATTGAAAATTAATCTCCCTGGGTTTACCTCTTCTGTTCCTTTCATGTGTCAACTACAAAATGGCCACCCCTCCTCATTTCAACTTCCACCTACTTTATGCCATTGCTATCTATAATAAATTGTGCCTACATTTCTTTCTTGAGTGCATTGAGATTAATCTCTTGAAACAGTAAAAGCACACAGTTGCTTACCTTCACAAAACGAAAAAAAGGGGAATAAAAGGAGGAGCAGAAACATCAACAAGTGGATGCCATTATTGACTATTTGTATCAAAGTTTAAACAATGAAACATTTGTATTTTCTTCACCCTTTTCTTTACTTAAAAAAATAAATAAAAAGGACTCAACCTATGAAAACAAACTAATAACAGATGATTCACGATTGATTGCCTTTTATCTTTAGGAAAAAAGTGAAAAAAAGAAAAAGAAAAAGAAATTCTTACACAAAATCTTTTCTTCACCAACCAAAAGAGAATGGGAAAAGAAATTGTAGCAGGCTTCACACTAGTTCCCTTGTTTAATGATGCAAGAGTTTGACACGTAGCGCTTTCGTTTCGTTTTTCAGTTGGTTGGTTAGGTTAGGTTACATCATTCCCTAACAAATATCTAAAAGGAACTCTTTCTTTAATATCACGATATCCACCCAGGATATTGGACGTGAAAGTCTTTCTAATCTCAATCTCTCACCCACTTCGAATCTTTTACAAACGTGCTTTGTTTTTACAATATTGTTACTATAATCTAGGTCAAGTTTGAACCATAGCCAACACAACATTTTTTATGTATTTATATAAGAAAAACAATTCGCAAAAATGGTGAAAGCCAATAGAAGGAGAGCACGTAAGAGAGAAAGATGAGTTCGAGGACATGTGCGTGAAGATTAAGGGAAGATCCCCAAGGCCAAGGGGAGATGCACGAAGGGAACAAACCTTGGAATATGATAGAGTAATTAATCAATTACATGCGGAATATATGGGTCAGGTGATATTAGTGACTAAAAGGATTAAAATTGCATCAGAGGTCCTTAAATCGTAATTTGTAGATTACGTTAATATATCAATTGAATTTAATGGAGATGATGTGTCATATTAAATGTACATTAAATGCACGTGCTAAGGAATTTTTTAACTTCTCGTCCTTTGTATTGTTATTTTACATGTAATCTTTTTTTTCTTTTAACGTAAAGGTAAAAAAATATGCAATCATTGAACATGTAGATGAATTGGTTTGAGGTTATCTAACTTAATTAATAGTCTCATTCTAGATATGCACAGTTTGAGTGGGATTGCCTCTCATAAAGATTATCTATGGTCTCTACAAAAAAGGATAAAAATGCATTTATTTCTTTCATTTTTCTCCACAAAAAATTAAATAAATACTAATTACATCTTTCTTTTTTCATGCATTCATTTTTAGAAAAAAATATATATTTATTTGTTTGTCTATTTAAAAGCTTGAGACAACTAAATTATTATCAGCAATTGTATCCTTATCTTCACCCAATTCATAAATATTTTACATACTAATTATAAATGAAAGAGAAATAATAGTGAAATTTATATTAAGAGGTTAAAAATAATTTTAATATAAACAAAAGATTAATTATATATTTTGTTGTGTCTAAAGTAGGACTGTTAACCTCAACTGAACTCTAAATTGCTTTAATTGAAGCGTATTCCATGTTGACCAAAATCTAAGGTCTACGGACAACAGTACCACACTCACGATTAAGATGTCATGAATAAGGGATGAGTACCTAAAAAAGACACTCCAATGCCCAAATTAGTAATGCTTTATTAGAGTAATGGTGTGTAATAAATATTTACCCAACATTGGGACGTTAGTTGTATTTATAAGGGTCTGATATGAGCTGAATTCTTCAATACGAGACTCAAGGCCTCTCAGAGGTAATGTTACCTTGGTTTGGTGTAGCAACGAGGTAACTTTACTCCAAACCAAAGTATGTTTTACTTCACAAGTGTAATGTAGGAATCCTGCGCCTAATGTTGACTTCAGTCAACACTTAACAAGCTGAGCTGGTTCGTTACTTTGAGTCAAGGTGACTTGTTACACTCAGATTGGACTCTAAGCCTAATCCAAAACATATTTAAATCTATATGTTATCTTAAAAAAAATGAATAAATAAAAAAATAGAAAATTACTGTTTGAGACATTTTTTTCATTATTGAATAAAATTTATGTCAAATTCAATAAATGATATAGTTTTCACCCTTATTTGAGAAATTTCATTTGCACTAAAATCTACGTAAACTTTAATCATTAATCAATAATTAAAAGTGCATCACAAAAAAGTATATTATTAATATTTTTAATTAACCCAAACCCCTCCTATAGGAAATGGCTAAAAGGCCTAGTCGCCTAAGGGATTGTCACTTTCCCGACTTTCCCTTACCCAAAACCAAGGGAAAAGCCTACATAGACAAGAACAATGAGAATAGAACTGTCACGTAAAGCGGTATACATTAATGACGAATTAGGCAACTCACGCCATTTGATAATGTCATCATCACTACTAAGTATTCCCTTGCTACAATGGTTCCAAAAACATTTGCAACACCTCAAGTCCTCTGACCCGAGCAAAGGCTTTTTTGTCCTTGCCATGTTAGCAAGTCTAGCTTTATCAACATCATGGAAAATGGGAGGGTAAAAAGAAATGCGTTGTTTGACATTTCATAAAAAATGATGTCTAGAGAGTGTGAAGCAGGAAGAAGAGTCATATGTTCATTGGTATCACTACATGTAAACTTGTGTAAAACACAGGATGAATTTAGAAAAAATTATAATAAATTAATTTTAAAAAATGATTAATAAAATACTTTATATATAATTAAAAAAGGGAAAATTCTCAACTTAGGCTCCATTATAAGTGGTTGTAATTTTCCAATTTTTGGTTTTCAAACTTAAATTTGAAAACAAAAATTGTTTGGACAAAAAGGGACTAAAAATGTTTTTAAATCAAATTAAAAATCATTTTAACACAATTTTGGAAATAGAAAATAAAAAAGATTCCTAATTCTAGTTTTAAGTTTTCAAAAGTTGTCTTGTTTCTTTCGATATTTTCCTTCATTCTTCTTTGTCTTTATCTAACTCATCTGTTAGAGGGAAGTCATCTTAGAGAGAAATGAATCAATCTTTGTGAATATGAATATTATATTCATTCCAGCATCCCATCGAATATAAGGTGTCTTCTTTGTTTGATTGTTTAATTGGAAGACAATTACTTTTTAAAATTCAAACCTTAGTGTCCCATATGCAAGGTTCATTTATGGTTTCAAAATTTGTGATAAGACAAATATATTAGTCGCATTTCTTCGTGTCGAGTCCTTTGTGGTTCCTTATAAGGTTTGTTATAAACTATGATCAGACAAAAATAGGCTGGGGCAGGCTAGCCTTCCTATCGATTGTGGGTTCAAATTTTTGGCCTGCCTCATTTAGGGGTGGGTTACCTGCCAAAAATAGAAAATAAGAAAATAAGAAAAAATTTAAAAAATAAAAAACTAATAAAAATAGGCACAATCAAATTGGATTAAAATTACAATGGTTAAGAAAAGAAAGGGGGCTGAAATGTCGAAAATCATACCCAATTCTCACTTTCCAAGCAAGTAATAATACAATAGTGAGTCATGCCCCTTAATCCATGATTATCAAATAGACAAAGACAAGTCATCACTTCTCTAATCTCTCCATCTTTTTTTCTTATGTCCTTACACATATAATGGGATAATTTTAAAGACAAGATATCCTTCAAATATTAAGTTGCAAACTATTTACTACTTAAAACCATGTGTATACTTTAGAAAATAAGGTCATATTAACTAAAACATATATAAATTCTTAACTACTGAATTAACTTATGATGTGTCCAAACTATAATGGTTGTGTTTTCCTGATGAAAGAATGATGGATCAGGAGAGAATACATAGGATCAAGTTGTTTTTGGTCTCACAGAAAAAGATATTTTACATTTACATCAATATAACATCTTTTATTTTTTTATTTGAAAACTAATGTTTTTTTTATATTGATGTAAACGTAAAACATATTTTAACCATTTAAAAGCAACATATATTTAAAACAAAAATGGCCTAATGGACCAACCTGCTCCAAATCAGTAGCTCGTCGAGTTAGGCAGGTTGGTGGGCTGAACTACCTATTTTCTTAGCCACCCCTAGTTGCGCTATGTATAATATGTGTTGTTGTATTAATCTTTTAAAGATTTATTTTGTCACTAAATTAGTTTTTTAAATATTTAAAATGCCACTTTATTCATATTTATAGAAGACTAAAGTGGTGATAAAAAGAATATGGGTTAATGATGTTTTCGGTCCCTAAAAATGTCTCACCTTTGGTTTTAGTCCCCAATTTTAAAATCATTAGTTTCAGTCTCTATATTTCTGAATTACCCAAACTTAACTTCGTTAAGTTAACTAATGATGTGTTTAACGAAAGTACACATTAGTATTGTACATGTGGACACCTTGGGTGACTAACAACATCATTTACTTTCACCTTCACCTCACTAACAACATCACACAATATTGTTTAAACCATTATTAGGGAATAGGGGTATCAAAATCTCCAAGCCACATTGCCTAACACCCTTCAAAACATAACAAAGTTTCAACATTTGGCTCTCTAATTCAACAATAATTTATGCAACATATGCATTACAAACATGTAATGATCTTTTTAGAATCATCATTATCAACTTCAAAAGATACAGTTATGCAGGAAGTATTTAGGCTTAATTCTACTTTTTGTTTCTAAAACATCATGATTATGCAATTTTGGTCCTCTCATTTTTAGTTACGCTAATTGGGTTTTGGTCCTCCCATTTTCAGTTGCGTTTTGGATCTTAGAATTTTTTTCTCATGTCACAATTGAGTCCTTAGTGTGTCATCAATTTTCTAACAAATTTTCATGACATAGCTTGTGAGAAATTACGTGGCACTAACATGCTAACATGACAATTGACATGGTAGTCTAACACAAATGTTGACATTGCACTAGCATTGTTGACATGACACTAACATGGTACTCGAAAATGGGTTTGAAAATTAAGAAAAGTACTGTTCAAAGTGGGGTTTAAACCTACTATCCTATGCTTTAACACTATGCATAAGAATTATTAGGACACTTAGCTTGTTTGGCATATGTGTGAAAAATATATTATATATAACTTAACAATGTGTTGGGACCAAAAATGTACGTGTATTTATTATTACTAAACATATAACATAATATTATAAAACTAAACAAACGATATCTCATACTTTTTAATATTACATATCTTAATTATAACATAAAAAGCTTGGTATTAAATCATTTCTTTTATAAAATTGTATTGTTTCAATTTTTTTTTCTTTGGATACTTTAGTAAGTAAATTAAGATATTATTATTGATGTAATAATTTTTTGTTTTTGACAATTTTTTTTGATAAATATAACTATATTTCTATTATTAATTTTTTGAAATAATGTATTTAATTTAACACTAAAAAATTTATATATTACTAAAATTTTAAAAATGGTTATTTTAGTAACTAAAATAAGATATTATTATTGATGTAATATTTTTTTAGTGACATACAAAAATTGTTATTATTAATTTTCAAGATATTATTAAAAATGTTATTTTAATTTTAATTACAATATTGAAATACAAAATAAAATTTCAAGATGTTATTCAAATATTTTTTATTATTACAAAATTGATTTTAATTATATGAAAAATTGAAATGTAAAATAAATTTTCAATATATTATTAAAAAGGTTTTTTTAATTTTAATTTTTTTGTGAAATAAAAAACTATTATATCAATAATAATAATATCTTATTTCATTCACTAAAGTATCAAAAGAAAAAATAAAAAATAAAATAATGCAATTTTATAAATAAAAAAATTATTTAATATGGAGTGATTAAGTTATAATAAAGAAATATAGTATTAAAAAGTATAAGTTGTTTGTTTGGTTTTATAATATATTTTGCATACATATACCAAACAAGTTAAGTGTCCTAGTGATTCTTATGCATATTGTTAAAGCATAGTGGTAGTGGATTCAAACCTTGAACACTTTTCTCAATTTCCAAATCTCATTTTTGAGTGCCACATCAAAATCTATGTCAGACAATCATGTTAATACCATGTTAGTTGTCACGTCAACATGTCAGTGCTACATCAGCTCTAATCAAACATGTCAACAATTTCGTTAGGAAATTAAAGAAACACTAAAGGATAGACTCAATTGTCACATTGAAAAAAATTCTAGGCAATTAAAAATTGGGCAGGGGGGAGGGGGGATTGCATAATTGTGATACTATAGAGACTAAAAATGGAATTAAGCTAAGTATTTAGTAAACTCATGTTTAGAAAGAGTACTACTCATAAAGTATAATAGAATGCGCCAACATAACTTAGAAAGCTCATTATAGAGGTTAATGCAACATTTAGAAAGTATATTTATTTTTTAACTTTAAAGGCATAAATGCATGTAGTTAATCTTTTGCCTAAAGCAAGTTCATACAGAATTAAATATACATATTCAAAAGACGATTGGAATCTAGTTTAACATAAAAAACAATTATTGATCAGAAAGTGACCTTTCTAACCAGGTTTCCAATCAAATAATGAGTTTCAAAAAGCTCCTTATTGAGCTTTTTGAGTCAACTTTCTCAGTGGCTTAACTATTAGTAACAACAATCAGCTAAGTGGAATCGATGCAAGGTAAATGATTGCATATTAAAATGTTTGATGTAGAAATCACTTAAACAATAAGATTATCTAATAGTTTTCAAAAACAAACTTGATGAATATAAGTTATGCAACAAACTTGAGTTATCTCGAAAAGTAAATAAATGAATGGTTTGTAAATATGTTTCATGCACAAATATGATTAATGTAGAGACAGAGAAAAGAATCAGAGAAAGAAAAGGATTTTATCCTAATTAACCTAAACAATTCTTGGGCTACATCTAGTCCCTACACTAGGTGAGATTTTTTCACTACTTTAAGTATTAATACAAGTATTTTTCACATAGCCTCTTTAGGCCACTTGAATATTCTTTTCCCACAACCTCTCTAGACATAAACTATTGTTCTTTGGCCACATCTTCTACAAGCTAAATGAGTATTCTCTTTCCCTTAACCACTCCAAGCTTCTCACAACAATAAAAACTGCTCACTATGACTTCTCACAACACAAATTCTCAAACTAACACTAGCACCCCTTGCTAGTTTAGGAGAAAATAGAATAACAACCACAATCATAATGGGTAAGGTTTAGAAAATAACCATTCACTATAGTTCATAACCCAAACAGTATTCTTTTTCCTTCATCCTCTACTAGTTTTTCACAACAAAAACTCTCAAACTAATCCTAGCACCCTTTGCTAGCTATTGAAAATATGCCTAAATATATTTATTTTAAAAAAAGAATAAGTTAGTTTTTTTTTTTAGGATTCTATTATTTATGTTTCAAATCTTTGGGATGTTATTTAGATTTAAAAATATTATCAATTTGTTTTAATTAATTTAGGATGTATTTTTTCTTTTAAGAATAAGATGTTATCAATATTTGAATTTTGAATTACAGTTTAGCTCTATATATAAGCCAAGAAATAAAAGTTTAATAATCTCTTATGCATAATATATCTCCTCTTCTTTTGAAAAATATTTTTTACAAAAGAACCCTAACAATTGATACCAAGAGTTGGGGTTCTTACGAACTTCTAAAGATGGAAGTCGAAGCAAGTTTTTCACAAGTTGCTCCTCTTATATTTGATGGAAAAAGCTATGATCTTTAGGCAATAAAAATGGAGTCATACCTAGAGGCTTTAGATTTCTAGAAAGCCGTGGAAAAGGATTATGATATGTCTCTGCTGCTTGACAATCCTTGACCTAGATAAAAATTCACAAAGAAAAAAATCAAGAAGGCAAAGGTAAAGACATGTTTGTTTGCTAGTGCCTCACAAACCATCTTTACCAGAATCATGGCTCTCAAAATAGCAAAAACAATTTTGGATTACTTGAAGGAAGAATATGCAAGAGATGAAATGATACGAAGCATGCAAGTGCTGAATTTAATGAGGGAGTTCGAGTTACAAAGAATGAAGGAAAATGAAACAATCAAAGAATACTTAGACAAATTTCTTGGCATTACTAATAAGGTAAGGTTACTAGGCACTAAATTTCTTGATTCCAGAATTGTAGAAAAAATTCTTGTAACAATACTTGAAATATATGAAGCTTCCATAGCTGCCTTAAAGAACACAAAGGATCTGTGTAAGATCACTTTGGCAGAAATGTTACATGCATTGCAGGCGCTAAAGTAAAAAATGCTTATGAGACAAGAAAGAATTGTGGAAGGTATAAATTTAGCCAATCCATAACAACAATGGTGACAAAAACAAGAAGAAAGAACTGTTTCAAGATTTTAGAAAGGGCAACCAAAACAATAACACTTAATCTTTTCCACCATGTCCTTATGGCAAAAAACCTAATCATCCACAAAAAAGATGTTAGCGAAGGCCTAGCACAAGATGTTACTATAGTGGATCAAAAAGTCATTAAAAAGGGGGTTGAATAGTGACCTTTGTTAATTTTGTCCCTTTTTTGCACTATCTAGAAATAGCTTCTGACTTTGTATGCTCAAGGTGCTTCTTGGTAGTTAGAAGTTGGTTAGTATCAAAGAAGAAACTTTCACACACTTAACTCTAAACAATTTGTTAAAATAACTTAAGTGTTGAGAAGGTAATATTTGAAAACAATTTTTTCAATCTATAAGTTTCAAATTTATATCAGAACCTAGTTTTCTGATAAAATGGGTAATATTGTTGCTTATAAATTAAGTAAAACAATTTTATATCCTTTAGACTTGATAAAAATTGAGTTTAATTATGAATATGTTATTCTTAAGCAGTAGTAAAGCACATAATGAAAAATAAATAACAATGAGAAGCAAGGGGAAGGGATCTTGCACACAGTATTTTATACTAGTCCACCTTTTAACATGGGCTACATCCAGTCCTTACAGTTTGTAGGATTTCCACTAAAGAAACACAACCAACTATAGTAGGTATTCTTTGTCCTTAAGCCTCCACAGGCTTTCAAATAGTATTCTTCTCAAGCTTCTATAGGTTGTATAGTATTCTTCTCATGTCTCTACTGAAATAAGAAAAAGCACACAAGAAGGGGGGGTTGAATTGTGCGTTTAAAAAACTTTTCGAAAAAGGTAGATCAGTCTAAACAAAACGTTTTTAAGCGTAGGGATAGAGAGAAGAAAACACAGAAAGCTTTATACTGGTTTACTCAACCTAAGCTACGTCCAGTCCCTTCACCCAGAAGGTTTCTACTAACCAATCTTTGGTTACAAGTATTGTTCGTGGCCTCTTCAGGCTTTACAACGCAATCTACCCAAATTGCTTAACCCAAGTATTCTTTTTACACTAAGCCTCTCCAGGCTTTCACAACGCTCAAAAAAATATTTTTGAGGAAAGATCGACTCACGTAGTGAGGATTTTAAAACTTAGACTCATGATCACTTTGAGAATAATTACAAACAAAATGACTATCGTCCACTGGACGCTCTTGACAGAATATCACAGAAGAAAGCATGTGTTGTTGTTTTAAACAAAAATCCACCTATCTCCATTCTCTATTTTGCTTTTTGTTGATACGCGTATATATACGATCTTCAGGAAAGAGATCCATTACAGATATCTTGTCTCTTCACGTGATGAGGCGCGTGCAGACTATCTTTTCAGAAAAGTCAGGCGTGGCAGTTGAAAACTTGCACTACAATAGAAGTTTCAAGGCTGCGCTGACAGTCTGCTCTTCTGAACTTTCTTCATCTGTCTTGTCGGCTTGATAAGTTGACTTGCTTTATTCATTCTACTGTGCTTTTGTACTGACTTGATGTTGATGTTTCAAACCTTTTTGAACGTTAGCTCATTGGAGTGATACTGTGTAGGTTTCAAGGCAGATAGACATGATTGATGTTCATACTGAAAAACTCAGTCATTTAAATATATAAATACTGGAGATTTAGACGATCACCTTTGGTCTATTCATCTGGATGGTCTTTGATCGCGTCTTACTGGACGGTCTTCAAAGTGTCCATTGGACGGTCATTGTTGCATCAGCTGGACGGTCCTTCTTGGTGAGTCTTTGTCTTTCGATGTGATAGGGTTAGTTTATACACACAAATATAAACATTAATAAGCTTTGTTATCTTCAAAACATTGAGGGTTTAGACGCTTCTACGTCTTTGGTTCCAACAATCTCCCCTTTTTTGATGATAACAAACCTTATTAATTTTTTTTTAAGTAAAGAAGCGTAAAACGAAGTTTTCGAAAGACTTACTATGCTCCCCCTGAGTCGGATATACCAAGTATTAAGCATATTATATAACAGATGGAGCAATATGTGAAGTAAATCATATCAACTTTTTATTTAACTATTCGGAGCATAAAATCTAACAAGAATATATGTATACACAAAAAAATAAAAGCTATATATATAAAAAAAACTTCCATAATGCTTTCTCCCCCTTTGTTATTATCAAAAGAAGGAGTCGTCATCACAGTCACTGTGGCGGCGGTGGCGGAGGAGGAGGTTGAGAAGGATGGAGAAGGGCTTGTTGGTTCTGAAGAATTTGGTGCAGAAGAGTGAAGATGGGTTGAAGTTAAGTGGCGACATATTGTTGAACGGCAGGGTCAACAGGTGGGATGGATGAGGGGGCGGTAGTAGAAACAGGGAGGCTGGCGGAGGTTTGGGAGCCAGGAGTAGGCAGTGGTGGAGGTGTGGGTGAAGCTGGTGGAGAAGGTGGAAGAGTTTTAGAGGGAGAAGGAGGTGCTTATAGGAACTTGAGGTTTGGCACGTCAAGTTGGTAGGGGCGAGGAGGGTTCCAAGGGTAAGGTGGTTGGAAGGTGTTGATATGCATAAGAGCAGCAATCAATGTATATAAGATGGAAGTTTCCGTACCAAGGAGTGGACGCGCATCTGGTGGACGGACAAAAGTAGCAGAAGTGTCCGAAAAGTGAAAGACACGAGCTGGACGCTGCGTGACTACACAGTTTGTTGTAGTTGGGATATCTGCCTTGTCGTCTGTGGAGACGCCACTGCTGGACGCTTCTTGTTCCCATTGGAACATATGTTGATGCTAGAAGCGTTCAGCATCCGTCTCTTCCATGTCTGTGTGAAGACGTTGAGCTAAAAACCATTCACGGGAATGGGTTGGGTTATGTTGAATTCCAGCTCTGGACAGTAGAGGCAAAGACGGTGCCTTGGTCAGAATCTTCTCGTTCTTGCGATTTTCATCAATGATTGGCAATCTTGGGCATATTTGGTCGGGTTGGATGCGGACGGTTGTGGAAGGTCGGATATGTTGGGATGGGGGAATGAATAGCTGATATGTCAGGAATGCTAAGCCTTTGAGAGTGTTGCAGAACATATGCTCAAAGACAGATTGAAAGAATCCATCTTCTTCCGGATCCAAAGGCCGAAACTTCAAATCTGCAGGCCTTAGTTGGATAATTCGTTCGTCCGTTCGTCCCCGTTGTTGTAGAGCTTTTTCCGTGTCTTCGACTGGAAGTACTCTGTGTTGAAGTACTCCAAGAGGATGAGCATTTATGCGCCAAGCTCGTACAACTTTCGGATACCTCCGTCTGATAAACCGCTTGAGCGGCAGGTGTTCAATGGCTCCAGGAGGTAGTGCCAGGTATTGCTCAGACGGCTGATGGACGTAGTCGTCCATGTACTTCTCTATATTAATTGGAGAATAGTCAAAGCCAAAGTCTGGCTCGGGAAGCTCTGGACGTAGAACGATTGCATTGTCATCCAAGAAGTTTTGAGCATTTCCTTTAACAAACAACAGAGGCCAATTCTTTTTGGTTTGTGCCAAGGTTTCTAAGAGAGGGGTAGGGAAGGAGATGATGGTTGAGGAGGGAGATGATTTAGGAGGCTTTATGGAGAGGTAAGTTTTGGAGATGCCGGGAGTGGGAATGGTGCAGGTGTAACCTTCATCACCAAGTAACAACATTCCTGGTTCAGGTGTAACTTGTGTTTCAGTTTGTGGTAGGGTGAGAGGTTTATATGGCTCATCAATAATGGATTCTACAAGAACATCTTCAGGTTCATCGGCAACAGTAGGAGAAGAAAGCTTACGTTTCTTAGACAGTGCTTCCCCCGACGACATGTCTGCTAGTCGTTTGGGTGAGGTGGATGGATGGGATAGTGGTTGAGCAGGAGCAGCATCAGTGGCAGCTTTCTATTTCTTGACAAGCTTGCCAATGGGCTCATCGTCTTCGTCATCAGAGGCGACGATCAGCTGTCTCTTTGCGGGAAGAATGGTTGGTGCAGCAGATGGAGCAGATGCAACAACAGGAGCAATTGCAAGTGGAGCAGGTGAAGCTGAAGGTTGTTGAGTTTTGGACCTTGTAGCTCTGGCCACCTGCGCCTTGGATGTCCTCCTCCTGGTGGACGGTCTGGCAGCAATTGGATTCTCAAATAGTACCTCGTCGTCCATAGGTGCAGCATGCTGGACGATTGGCGCTACTGTTTGTAGAGGTGCCATCTCAACTGTTTCTTCTTAGACGTCCACAAGTTTGGACGTGGTTTCTAAGGGCTTCAACACGAACCCAGCCTTCATCTGTGCAACGTTGTTGCATCCGAACAGCAGTTGGGTGAATCTATGTCCACCACCCAGAATCCTTATTTTGTTTTGCTCTCCCAAAGACAGAGCAAAGAAGGCATGGAATACCTGCTGTTGCCAGAAGATTCTGTTGAGAAGGGCAGCAAAGGTGATCTGGTCGAGCTCTCCGCATCCTCTCATGGTCCTGAAGATGTTGCTCAGGATGAGGTGCGGTAAGTTGAACTGTTGTCCGGTGATCATGTGGAACAGCGCGAACCTGTGCAGGAAGGTGACGTTGTCCTTGGATCCAGCTTTGTGAAGAATTCCTTTATTCAGAAACTGCTGGAATATCTTCCCTTCTTTCATCAGCTTGCTGTACTCGACTGGGCCTTGTCCTTCGGGACCCATCAGTGCAGCGTTGACTATGTCATGCCCTCCAAAGGTATCTTCCCAGCCATTTTTGATGCAGGACCCAGCCCGTTCACATCCAATGGCTTGGGCGACGGAGCCTAAGTCTAGAGTGACCTTGACTCTCAGGGCGGTTCCAGTAATATCTGTCTTTGAAAATACAACAGAGTTCCAGAACTGTCAGATGAGTTCTGGGTAAATGATTTCGTTCAGATGGAAATAGTTGAGGTTGCCACAACTGAGTAGATTGTCTTTTACAAACACCCCTATGTCGTCGAGAGCTTGTATATCGAAGCAATTCTCGATGAGAACGACAGCTTTGTCTAAGCTCTCCACATGAGCCACGGCCTTTGCAGCGGGACCAGCCTTTTCGGTTGCCATATCTGAAAGCTTGAAGAGAGGTTTAGGGTTTTGAGAAAATGATAAGTTCAGGTGGATTTTGAAAAGAAGTAAGTATACAGGTTGGGTTTGAGTGTATATGAAGAAACTGAAAGGTTTTGCCTTTTTGGCGGTTCTTTTACTTTCAAAGAGAGAGGTGATGTGTAATAAATGTTGGCTCAGGCGCTTACGTATCTCGAGGTCAGTTATACGGCGCATGAGTGACTCAGACAAAGAAAACATTTATTTCAAATCTTTTTCAGAGAAAACATGATTGAGTACTAATAATAATGCACACACAATTTAAAGTTATTATGGAATGCGAAAATATATGCAAGTGGACTATGATGTATTGGACGCTATGAAAACATTTGACGCTGTGAATTTATTGGACGCTACTGATCCTTGGACGATCAAGGCATGTTGAACAAAACTATTCATTTATAAATTCCATACTTAGAAGATCTCGAATATGGATGAGTTTATCTTCAGGAAGGGGTTTTGTAAATATATCTACCAATTGATTTTCAGTATTAATAAACTAAATATCGACAACTCCCTTCTGAACATAATCTCTTATAAAATGATGTTTTATTTCAATGTGCTTTGCCCTAGAGTGCAAGATAGGATTTTTTGACAGATTTATAGCAGTAGTATTGTCACAGAGAATAGGAATTTTACTCTCGTAGATACTGTAGTCTTCTAACTGATGCTTGATCCATAAGAGTTGTGAGCAGCAAGACGCAGCTAAGACATATTCTGCTTTTGTTGTTGATAGGGCAATTGTTCCTTGTCTTTTGCTCGTCCAGGAGACTAGATTTCCACCAATGAGATGACATCCTCCGCTGGTACTCTTGCGTTCTACTCTGTCTCCCACATAGTCAGCATCGCAAAAACCAACTAATTTGTATTCTTTGGTCGACTTAAAACATAAACCAAGATTAGTGGTTTTCTTTAAGTATCTAAAAATTCTTTTAACTGCTGTTAGATGAGTTTCTCTAGGGTCAGACTGAAAACGAGCACATAGACATACACTGAACATAATATCAGGTCTGGACGCTGTGAGATATAAAAGAGATCCAATCATACCTCAATATGTAGATTGATCTACCTTTTTAGAAAAGTTGTCTAGGCTAAGTATTGATGACGAATGCATGGGTGTACTCATTTCTTTTGCATCGTCCATCTTATACCTTTTCAGAAGTTCGTTGACATATTGTGTCTGATGTATGAATATTCCATTTCCAGTCTGTTTTACTTGCAACCCTAGGAAGAACTTTAGTTCTCCCATCATACTCATTTCGAATTCCGCTGTCATAATCTTAGAAAAATCCTTGCATAACTGGTCAATAGTAGCTCCAAAAATAATGTCATCTACATATATATGTGCAATAATGAAATGTGTTTTGACGTCTTTGCGAGAAAGAGTGGTATCTACTTTTCCTCTAGAGAACCCATTTTCTAAAAGAAAAGAGCTTAGCTTTTCATACCAAGCTCTTGGGGCTTGTTTAAGACCATACAAAGCCTTTTTAAGTTTGAAAACATGTTTGGGAAAAGCATCACACTCAAAACCAAGAGGTTGTTTCACATAGACTTCCTCGTTTATTATGCCATTTAAGAATGCACTTTTTACATCCATTTGATAGAGCTTCATATTTTTATGAGCAGCAAACGAAAGTAAGATGCGAATGGCTTCTAGTCTAGCTACTGGTGCAAAGGTTTCAGTAAAGTCTATACCTTCTTGTTGAGAGTAGCCTTGTGCTACAAGTCTTGCTTTATTTCTTACCACATTTCCAGCTTCATCAAGCTTGTTGCGGAATACCCACTTTGTTCCAATGATAGACTTGTCCTTGGGTGCGGGAACTAGCATCTAGACATCATTCTTTTCAAATTGACTAAGCTCGTCCTTCATGGCACTAATCCAGCCGTCGTCCAAGAGGGCTTCGTCTACTGTCTTTGGTTCCAGTTGAGAAATCAAGGCAGTTTGAGCTTGCTCCTTGAAGGTCGATCTTGTCCTAACATAATCTTGAACGTTTCCAAGAATTTGATTTTCTGGATGATAGGTCTTCATTTGCCAAGAGCGTCCAGTTGGTTCTCTTTCTTCTGTTTTTGGATCGTCCATTTGATCTCTGGACGCTGAAGGTCTGGCATCGTCTAGTTTCATATCTGCAAAAGAGTCGTCTAGCTCTGATATTTCATTATCAGGCTTTTTGTCATTAAATTTAACGTGGATGGCTTCTTCCACTACCAAGGTTCTGGAATTGTAAACTCTATAAGCCTTAGATGTTTTAGAATAGTCTAACAGTGTTCCATCATCACACTTTGAATCAAACTTACCAAGGTCGTCCTTAGTGTTTAGAATGAAACATTGACATCCAAAGGGATGAAGATATGATATGTTAGGTTTTTGTCCTTTCCACAGTTCATAAGGAGTCTTTTTCAGAAGAGGTCTTACGAAAATTCTATTTTGTAAGTAACAAGCAATGTTTACAGCTTCAGCCCAGAAATGCTTAGAAGTTGAGTTATCGTTTAGCATGGTTCTAGCCATTTCTTGCAATGACTTGTTCTTTCTCTCTACCACACCATTTTGTTGTGGTGTTCGTGGTACAGAGAAATTGTGGAGAATTCTGTTCTCCTTACAGAACCTTTGAAAACTTTCGTTTTCAAACTCTCCTCCATGATCACTTCTTATTGAAGCTATACTAACACCCTTTTCGTTTTGTGTCCTTTTGCAGAAAGTAGAAAAGATTTTGTAAGACTCATCCTTGTGTTTTAAGAACATCACCCATGTCCATCTAGAGTAGTCATCTACTATGACTAGTCCATATCGTTTTCCGCTTAGGGAGGCTGTTCTAGTTGGACCAAACAAATCAATATGTAATAGTTCAAGAGGTCTAGATGTGGAAACAGTATTTTTTGATTCAAAAGAACTTTTTACTTGTTTCCCTTTTTGACAAGCATCACAGAGAATATCAGACTTGTATGCAAGATTTGGAAGTCCTCTTACGAGGTTATGCTTATATAGCTTTGAGATTAATCTCAAGCTTGCATGTCCAAGCTTCTTGTGCCAAATCCATTGATTTTCTTTGATGGATACTAGACAAGATACATTTTGATTTGTGAGGTCAACTGGATCAATCTTATAAAGATTGCTTTGCCTCTTGGTAGAGAATAATATGGATCCATCTAGATTCTTGACAGTGCATTTGTCTTTGTCAAAGGAGACATTGTGTCCACTGTCACATAATTGACTTATGCTCAGTAGATTGTGTCTGAGACCTTCAACATATAAAACATTTTCAATAGAGAGAAAGGAATGCTTACCGATTGTTCCTATACCTGTGATCTTTCCTTTCTGGTTTCCTCCAAAGGTGACCCACCCACCATTCTTGGGTTGTAGGCTTTGGAACATACACCTTTCTCCCGTCATGTGCCGTGAGCAACCACTGTCCAGGTACCATGACTGGGGTCTTCTTTCTGTTGTCAAGCAAATCTGCAACAGGTATTATCATAGACTTAGGTACCCAAATGGACTTGGGTCCTTTTCTGTTAGTTCTGAAGGCATTGGACACCTTCTTTGTTGGACGATATCTACAATGTGTTGATTCATGCCTATTCTTTCCACATATTTTGCAAAAGGTTATATTTTTACCAAGATTGTGGTTTTTTTCTTTAACAAAACCAAGTCCAGATTTGTCATGAGGACTTCTTCTATATGATAGGATTTTATCTAGATTTTAAGTACCATTGACAAATTTAGACAAACTTTCTTTTAGATGAATGACTTCTTTTTGAAGTTCTAGGACTTCATGAGAAGATGTCTTCTCTGAAATATGTTTAGTTTTCAAAACTTCATTTTCTTTCAAAACATTTTTATACTCTTCGTTGAGCAAATTGAAATCTTTTGTTATTTTTGAAAATTTCCTTTTCAGTTCTCTATATCCTACTGAAAGAGTTGAAGAGTTGGCAAGCAGATCATTATAGGCTTCTTGTAGGGAGATTAAGTTGTCGAAGTTTACCTCTTCGTCTTGCTCATTGTCTGAGCTATCAGAGCTTGTTCCTGCCATGAGACACAGGTTGGCTTCTTCTTCTCCTTCTTCATCTGATGAAGATAAGTCCATGTCTTCCCAGGTAGCCATGAGACCCTTTTTCTTGGAGAATGTCCTCTTTTTGTTTTTCTGTAAACTGGGACATTCAGCTCTGAAATGTCCAGGCTTCTTGCATTCATAGCATACTAAAGGAATTTTTTCTTTTGGAGTTTTGTTGAATTTCTTTGTGAAGTTTTGGGCTCTTAATCCTCCTTTCTTCCTCCACATAGCTTGAATTTTCCTTGAGATGAAGGATATCTCATCCTCATCAGAATCGTCTTTCTCAGATTCTTCCTTAGAGGTTTCTTCTACGTTTAGCGCTTTGGACGCTGATCCTTTGGATGGTCGTTGGACGCTTAAAGCGATGGACTTCTTCTTCTGTCCTTCATCTTGCTTCAGCTCCAGTTCGTGTACTTTAAGAGTTCCAAGTAACTCTTCTATTGAGAGTGTCGTTAGATCTTTGGAAACTCTTAAAGCTATAACCTGCGGTCTACATTGCCTAGGCAAACTTCTCAAAAATTTTGTCAATATAATCATAATTATCATAAGTTTTGCCTAAGGACCTTAGGTTGTTTGTTATGGTTTGAAATCTACCAAACATTAGTTCAATAGTTTCATTTTCCTCTATAGTAAATAGTTCACATTGTCTTACGAGTAAGCTTAATTTTGACCTCTTTACTTGTGAGGTGCCCTCGTAAGCAAGAGACAGGGTGTCCCACATTTTCTTGGCACTTTTTAGACTGTGTACCTTTTCATATTCAGATTCAGATAAGGCACACATCATAGCATTTCTAGCTTTTGAGTTTAAAAGATACCTCTGTTTGTGAGATTCTGTCCATTGACTTCTTGGGAGTTCCATTCCATCATGATCAAGGGGCAAGTAGTTGCCAGTTTCTACTGCGTCCCACATGTCTATGTGACATGCATCAAAGAATGCTATCATTCTTTGCTTCCAGTAATCATAGTTCTGCCCTTTGAAAAGAGGTGGTCTGTTAATAGCTTGTCCTTCGTTTTCCATGAGAGATCAGGATCGTTTTTACCTCTGCAGTGTTAGATGCTCAACCCCAAGAGGCCGAGCTCTGATACCAATTGAAATAAGAAAAAGCACACAAGAAGGGGGGTTGAATTGTGCGTTTAAAAAACTTTTCCAAAAAGATAGATCAGTCTAAACAAAACGTTTTTAAGCGTAGGGATAGAGAGAAGAAAACACAGAAAGCTTTATACTGGTTCACTCAACCTAAGCTACGTCCAGTCCCTTCACCCATAAGGTTTCTACTAACCAATCTTTGGTTACAAGTATTGTTTGTGGCCTCTTCAGGCTTTACAACGCAATCTACCTAGATTGCTTAACCCAAGTATTCTTTTTACGCTAAGCCTCTCCAGGCTTTCACAACGCTCAAAAAAAATATTTTGAGGAAAGATTGACTCACGTAGTGAGGATTTTAAAACTTAGACTTAGGATCACTTTGAGAATAATTACAAACAAAATAACTATCGTCCACTGTACGCTCTTGACAGAATATCACAGAAGAAAGTATGTGTTGTTGTTTTAAACAAAAATCCACCTATCTCCGTTCTCTATTTTGCTTTTTGTTGATGCGCGTATATATACGATCTTCAGGAAAGAGATCCATTACAGATATCTTGTCTCTTCACGTGATGAGGCGCGTGCAGACTATCTTTTCAGAAAAGTCAGGCGTGGCAGTTGAAAACTTGCACTACAATAGAAGTTTCAAGGCTGCGCTGACAGTCTGCTCTTCTGAACTTTCTTCATCTGTCTTGTCGGCTTGATAAGTTGACTTGCTTTATTCATTCTACTGTGCTTTTGTACTGACTTGATGTTGATGTTTTAAACCTTTTGAACGTTAGCTCATTGGAGTGGTACTGTGTAGGTTTCAAGGCAGATAGACATGATTGATGTTCATACTGAAAAACTCAGTCATTTGAATATATAAATACTGGAGATTTAGACGATCACCTTTGGTCTATTCATCTGGATGGTCTTTGATCGCGTCTTACTGGACGGTCTTCAAAGTGTCCAGTGGACGGTCATTGTTGCATCAGCTGGACGGTCCTTCTTGGTGAGTCTTTGTCTTTCGATGTGATAAGGTTAGTTTATACACACAAATATAAACATTAATAAGCTTTGTTATCTTCAAAACATTGAGGGTTTAGACGCTTCTACGTCTTTGGTTCCAACATCTACAAGATACAAAACCAATATTCTCACCTCTATAGGTCTACACTGATTATTCTCACCTTTCCATGCCAGTATTCTCACCTCTACAGGTTTTGGACTAGTATTCTAACCTCTACAGGTCTACTCAACCCAAGTATTCTTTCACAGACCTCTCTAAGTTTCAACCCACTAGCAAACTTGTTGCTAACACACACACCTAACTCAGTTGTGCTTACAACACACTTCAAAAGTACCAATCCTCTAATTGATCTTTTGAGTTTCCTTCATAGGTTTTGTTTGGACAGACTATATTGTTTACTTTCTCAATTCTCAACATGAGATTTACAAGAAAGGAGGCTTACATACACTCTTTAAGATGGACACTATAATTGACACAAGGCTTTTGGCTAAGGAGGACTATTCTATCGGAAGCTAGATTCTCTCTCAGATTCTGAACTTTACCCCCCTTGACTACTTTCCTTCCTTGCAATGAGCTCCTTTGAATGAGGGTCCTTATATAGACTTCAAAGTAGTCGTTTATAGCTATTCAAGAGAATTCAAACTCAGTCAAACAATGTATGAGTTGTCCCTTTCATACAATTGTTCTTATGATTGTCATCTCTGTCTTTATGTAGCTTTTGGAGTCCAATTCAACTAATTTAAGAGTCTTTCTTTCAAGGACTGCAAGCACAAATTCAAATTTGAATTTGTGACAATTGGTGTTGGCTGACTCTTTAATGATTCATTCCTGACAACTTCTAGATCTTGTTAGGAATGCTGCTTTTGAAGACTAATTTTTGCAAGACACTTCTCAAATTTGCTTCTAGTAATTGCAGTGTTTGTGCTTTAGTCTTCTCTACTTATGGTTGCTTTGTTTTCATTATAACTTGATGATCTATGCAGGTTCTAACTTCTGAATATCTATTGATTTGATTTTGAGTTTGAATTTGTTTCTGTTATAGCTTTTGAACAATGCAAATATATATATATATATATATCCCATTCTTTGTTTAGAATTACATCTTTTGATGAATCTTCTGGTCATGTATAACTTTTGGTCATGCGACCACTTGGTCTGATTCACCTTCTAAACATGCTACTGATCATATACAACCCCTAATCTTATTTCTCTTTTATCTTTTGATACATGGTTAGCCTTGCATGTTTTTGATCAGCTTTCCTTCTATTAGGACTGCTTCTGATGGATAAATCCTATTTCTAAAGGCTGATATACTTCAGATTGATGTTTTTTTACCTTCTTTCATGCTTCTTAATCAAGCCCCATTCTTATAGGCACAACTCAAAGCAAACCACTAGTAATTTCAAGTCTAGAAGACTTAAAATTTGCTTCTTAACAATTTGTTGTCATTGAAACTTCATTATATGAGGGATTTGACCTTGATAGTTACAAGTATGGCCAATTAGGACACATGGAGAAATGTGTGGTTAATTACAAGATGTTGGTCATTTTCTCACTTTTGCCTCCGTTTCTCATCCCCAAAACTGTGGACTCTCTTCTCCACTCCCCCATCTCATTTCTTTCATTTTCTTACTCCAAAATCTCTCTTTAAGTCTCCAAACACCAAAGTTCAAGGTGGTTCTTCAAGTGAAATCTTCATCCTTCTTTTCTAGTGCTTGGTTCCAAAGCTTTTTTTTAAGTGAGAAATGTAAATTCCTCTTGTTCTCTTGGCTTGTCCAAATGATTCTCTTCCTTTCCTGACCCATTTTCTTTAATTTTTTTGTCCATGGAAATGCTTGTTGGTCTTATTGTGGTGATTATTTCAAAAGGCTTGCTCCAAGGCTCAAAGTTTTCTTCATTTCTCTTCTCCCAAAGGCTTCTAAGTTTGGTTGCTTCAAGAATAAGGAAAGCTTACCCTTTATCTTTGGTTTGACAAAATTAATTGCGTGTTAATATGAGTATATGTTGCTTATGTTGAAGTGGTATGGTTCTCTTGTGGTTATGTTGATGTTTTAGGCCTTAAAAGGCCAAAAACTTTGGATCGATGTTGTGACTCTTTGTAAATTTTTTATCTTTGCTAATATGTGACTTAAAATCTTTGAAAAATTCATGTCATTCTTAGATGTATATGTTGCTGAAAAAGGAGAATTTTATGGATCTTCTTTGTCCTGTACATTTAAAAACATTTAGATACAAGTTAAAAACTTATTTATTTTCCTTGTTAAATCAAAACACGTGAGGGGCACAAAGAGTCCTTTGTTCTAACAAATATAATAAGAACTTCAAAGAAAAAATAAAGTTTAGAGAAGGCCAACCATAAAGCAAGATTAAAGTGATTTGCTTTGGCTGTAAGAAGTTAAGACACATCAAGGTTAAGTGTTCAAGTTTAGAGAAGAATTTCAAGAAATTCCTTACAAAGAAGAAGAAAGACTTGATGATCACCTAAGAGGATCTAGATCACAACTTGGCTGAGTATGACGCATCTGAAATAGCCAATCTCTATCTTCTAACCAACATAAACATAAACAACAACACATTAGAGGTAGATTATGAACTTTCTGAACTAAATGCTTATAAGCTTCTCCTTAAAGACTCTAATGCTCTCATTACTAAGCTTGCAAAATTAAGAAGAGAAGTAAGGATCTCACTAAAGATCCAATTTTGAAAAATGATGAATATAAAAAGTTCAATGATGAAACATTAGATTCAAAATTGATAATAGTGTCTTATTTGTTAAAATTACTAAGGTTGAGGTCCTAACTAATGAAAAAGCAATTGCTAAAGTCAAAAGCCTTCAAGAAAAAGTGAATGAACTCATGTTGCCAAATTTGTTAATGGGATTGTGAATTTAAACAAGATTATGAAAAAACAAAGTCATCCTTCTAACAAATTTAGTATAGGCTTTACAAGTGAGAAACTTGGTCAAAACCTTCTATTCTTAGCATAGACAAAAGGAATTTAGAAAAAGGTATTTTTGTTACATCTCCTTTTTGCATGCAAGCACAAAGTTAAAAAAAGGATAATTTGTAGTTTAGTTGAGTCTTGAGTAAGTAGAAACATATCAAAGAAGCTTCACCTTTATAAGGTTATTAAAACTTTACAAGTAGTCTAGCCATGAAACTAGGTTTCTTAAGATGCTTGTTGACTCATGATAGTAAGATATTTGCTTCCAAAATGCTTATTCATTAAACATTATTTATGATCTCTACACACTTGATAAATATCATCATTCTCTTTAAATTCATCTAATCATTAACTATTTGTTTTCATCAAAACCAAATGGTAAGACATTTTAAACATTTATTTGGTTACATTGTAACCCTTAAGAGGCAAGAACTTGTGGCAGGCACCATAACATTTATCCTACACCTTTGATTCATTCTTTAGTTTTCATTAGCGATGGCAAAATAATCCATTTATCCGTGATCCATTTAGTTGATCCATGTAAAATCCAACCCATCCAGTTGTTAAAATAAAAAATAAAAAAAACTTGGATTAGATTAGATGGATCATATAATTAAATAGATGGATAACAATCGATCCTCTTTTATTTTCAAATCCAATGGACCATTTAATTAACACTTAATGGATCAAAATCAATCCAACATATTTTTCATATTTAATTTTTAAAAAAATTATTAAAAAATTTACGCCTATTTTTCATTAATAATGGATGTTCACGAGTCAATTTAGTTTGGTTTTAAGAAATAGAAACTAAACTAATCAAAATTGTTTGGTTTAGTTTAGTTTGGATTCATTAATAGGGGTGAAATTATTTTGGCTGAGGTCGAGGTGAAGATACTTTAGTTGAGGCCAAGGTGAAATTACTCTAGTTGAAGCTAAGTTGAAGATATTCTAACTGAGGTCGAGTTGAAGATATTTTGGCTAAGGCTGAATCGAAGATACTTTGGCTGAGGCCAAGGTGGAATTACTTTGGTCGAGGCTGAGTTGAAGATGTTGTGGCCGATGTCAAGTCAAAGATGCTCTAGCCAAGGCTAAGTTAAAGATGCTCTTGCCGAGGCTAAGCTAAAGATGTTGTGGCTGACACTAAGTTAAAAATGTTGTGGTCGATGTTGAGTTGAAATTACTTGGTCGAGGTTGAGCTAAAGATGCTCTTCCTGGGGCTGAGCCAAAGATGTTGTGGCCGAGGCTGAGCTAAAGATGCTTTGGTCAACGTCAAGCTGAAGATGCTCTAATTGACGTCAGGTGGAAGATGTTAGGCTAAGGCCAAGTTAAAATTACTCTAGCTAATGTTAAGTTGATGATACGTAGACCGAGGCCAAGTTGAATATGCTCTAATCGTAGCCAAGCTGAAGATGCTTTAGTTGAGCCGAAGATGGTCTAACCAAGGCTGAGCTGAAGATGTTCTAGCCGAGGCTAAGCCAAAGATGCTCTAACCGAGGCCAAGCAAAAGGTGCTTTGGTTAAGGCCAAGTTGAAGATGCTTTGGTCGAGACTGAGTCAAAGATGCTATGGTTGAGGTCGAGCCATAGATGCTTAGGCAGAGGTCAAACTGAAGATGCTCGGGTCGAGGCTGAGTTGAAATTACTTTGACAGAGGTTGAGTTAAAATTTTTCTGACCAAGATTGAGTTGAAAATATTTTTGTGGACAGTTGAGATAAAGCATTTTTGAAATAGTCATAATTTTTTATTTTTTAAAAATAATTTTATGGATGGATTAGGTATCCATCTATGCAAAATTTGTTAATGGATGTATTGGATGAATTTATTAAATGGATCATAGATGGATTGAATTTTTTTAATAAAATTTTAATGGATATAAATGGATTGTTTTTAATTCATCCATCACAATCCGAATCAAAATTTACCTAATCCATCCATTTGTCATTCCTAGTTTTCACAAATCCACTTGCTACCAATGGAAACACATGATGCTTATCATCTTTAATTGTCTCATCAACAACTGCGTGGTGCTTGTCCTACAACAATAATGATTTGTTCTTAGATGAAGATGAGCTGTTCATTTGACTCCTATCTATCTATCGATCGATCGATCTATCTATTTATTACTTTGATGCGTAGCATGATGCATCAACTTCTGGTGCTCCATCATCTTTTTGTAGCTTCTCATTTATCACGACCATAGTAATGACAGACTTACAACCGTACATCTTGAATTTCTTTAATAGTGACTTAGTGTATTTCTTCTAAGAGACAAATATTACTTCCTTTTATTGTCTTACCTCTATGCCAAGGAAGTAATTCATCAAGCCAAGGTCAATCGTCTCAAATGTCTTTATCATGTCTTCTTTGAATTCATTTATCATCTTCAAATTGTTTCCTATGTAGATAAGATCATCTACATATAGGGAGACAATGAGAGTATCATGTTGACCTTACTCCCCCTGAATCCTTAATTAGTGAAGTACTGATCAATTCTTACATATATATATATATATATATATATATATATAAGGTCAGGATCTATTGATACTAGGTGTCAAAGTTAGTCAAATGACACTTTTAAGAACTTTTTGTGAAATGTAAATTTAACCAATTTAACCATTCAATTTGATGTTCTTATTAATTAGATTAAGTATACAAAATTTCATACAATTCCAAAATTATTTAGTAGTTTATCACATCACTTTATTTTAACGTATAATATGATATTAAAATATATGTCAATATTCATTGTTAGATAACATATAGAAAAGTCTAAATTATGTAAAATTTGATATACATAATTATGCAGATAATATCACATAAGTCAATGATTGGATTGATTAAATTTACATTCTATAAAAAGTTATTGAAGGTGTAATTTGACTAATGGATGCTTATATATATATATATATATATATAGGGGTTAGGATCCATTGATAGCAAACACCAAATTTAAGCAATTAATAATAACCAATCCAACTATTATTGATAATTCAATAAAAAAAATGAATGAAGTAATCGCGTGACTCAATCCTTTTCACTGGGCAATTCCAATTTTTCGTGACTAAGGCAATGAAGTGGTGTCCCACCACCATTATTTGCATCAAGGCCTAGAGATTTTTATCTCAACGATTCTCAAGATTTTTCTCCAACCTTTAGATTTGCTAATATGAAATTGTTCTTGCTACGGTGTAGTGAGTTCTCCCTATTGCGATTCCTTTTTTTGTTGTGGTTGTAGCTTGGTTCGTGATTTTTGACCTCTAAGGTGGCTTGGTTGGCGATGAAATGTGTGAACTTAACGTAAGGGGACAACATGTCCGTTAGGTGAAGGCGTGTTCTCCACTAGTGGTGTTATGAGCATCCACAATGCCATCTAGAAGATCATGGAGGGTGTCAATAAAATCTGCCTCAAGCCTCTTCATGTTGGTGTTATGGGTGAAGGACACCAATTCGTTGAGCTGAACCAATATTGCTCAAGCCATGTCATGGCTCTTGGTATTGCCAATTAGGGCACTCCATCGCCGCCATTAAAAGGTGCTCCAAGCGAAGGCCCTTCTCGTCGTCACATGTAGGCATGGCAAGTAAATTCGAACCCATAGGTACCCATCCGATCCCAGCTCGACTTTGACATGAAAAACTCATTTTAACCAGGTTCGATTTCAATTTTTCCCCAGCTTGTAGAGTTGGGTTCAAGTTTAGGTTTGGGGATGTAACTCCCTGCCCTACTGCATTCTTTTTATAATTATTTTTTGTTATATATATATATATATATATATATATTAAGATTTTATTTTTATACTTTCATTTATTATAATTATTAAACATATAAATTAATTATTTTAATTGTTAAATAACTTAAATTATAACAATAATTAAATAACAAACTTATAATTATACATTTAACTAAATATAATTTAATTCTTAAATTTTTTTATTCTTAAGTTATTATTTATTTATTAATTCTTATATATTGTTTGAATTAAAATATAATTAATATCTTAATATATAATTTATCTAAAAATGTATAAAATTATTAAAAAAATGTGGTAGGTTCTTCATAAGTTTACCTAAACCCAACAAAACTCGACAAGGATGGGTTTAAAAAATAGAAACCCCTTTTAAACCCAAACCCAAACCTGCCCACCTTTTGTGGAGATGGGGATGAAGAGAGCAAAACCTGCTACCAACCCGCCTCGTTGCCATGCCTAGCTACACACGTCATCGCTTAAGTCTGATCCTTCAACGCCAACTTGATCTAGGGTAAGGATGACAGTGTTGTTGATGATGGAGTCAATGAAGGCTTGGAAGTCGTCTTGCCCAATAGTAAGAGATTCCCAGTTGACAAGATTGGGCCAAATGTTCCAATCGTAGGCACCATCCTTGTTGGAGGTAAAGGTGGTGGTGCTATGATTAGAGAAGTCAAGGAAATTAGGGTGGTAGTGTTGTGATTAGAGAAGTCGAGGAAATCAGAGTTGTGATCATCCATGATCATGTCCACAACTAATAAGCTGAATAAGCTTATCATGAGAGAGAGAGAGAGAGAGAGAGAGAAATGTCTCTCTAAAGTATATACTTTCTCTCTCTGATGCAAATGACAGTGGTTGGATGACCATTCTATGCCTTAGTCATGATAAATTAGAACTGCCGAGATGATATGGGTTGACACGTAACTACTTGGTTCACATTTTCTATTTCTTTTTTGAAATATTACAAATCGTTGGATTGATTATTATTATTATTATTATTATTATTATTATTAACAACCTAAATTTGGTGTATATCTAAAAACTTACACTTGGTGTCAATACACACATACACACACAGGAGATCAAGTTACTTTAAGAGTAACTTTTGATAAAGTTACTCCACTTAATAATTGTTGATATATATTAAATTTCATCTATCACACACATAGGGTACTAAGTTACTTCAAGAGTAACTATTGATAAAGTTACTCCACTTAATAACTCTTTATATATATTAAATTTCATCGATTCAACCATTGAATATTTTGATATTATCTCAACGATCATGCACACCAAATCTTAGATAAATCAAATTTTTGTAGCTAGTTAATCTTATAGTTAACATTTACTTATAATTTAAAAAAGTATATTATACGTTAATTTGAATTTATTTAATAAAGTATCAAATTGTTTTCAAACTTAATAAAAATTTGTAAACTTAATCTACTCAATAAAATATTTTAATTTAATAGTTAGATCGTTGAAATTTGATAACATATATATATATATATATATATATATATATATATATATATTAGAACTTACTTGAATGGGCCAGGCAAAAATTTAATTCAAACAGACTGCCATTTTGATTTTCTAAACCACTCTGCCCTTTCAAATACCAACAGGTGCACAAAAGCATACAAGTATGAATTACAGCTTTATAAGAGGCCAAACAATCATAATGGGAATTTTTAAGACCTCGATCAACGTCAATGAATGGGGGAAATAACGTGCGCAAGGAGGGGTGGAGACTGTTACTCTATTATTCTGTACCTTACTGCTTTCCAAATTTATTTATCAATTTATAAATTCTTAATTGATCCCGTGATTGAGAAAATTATATTTAAAAAAAAAAGTCAATAAACCATATGGTGTTAACAGTAAAAAAAATGCACATTAAAATCTAGAATGATGCGAAGTGGATCATACAAAGGAGGCAAGCCCAGAGGTAAGACCGAAAAAGGTAAGGGGGCTCAGAGATAAACGTACTTTCAACTCGCATGAATTGCGACTATCTTATTAAATCCAGCCACCCGTTATTGAATTTGAAGCTGATGTCCACAGAAAAATAGAAACAAATCAGTATTAAAATCACACATGCACGCAAAAAGATTCAATTTTCACATCAATTCTCAACATAATGCAATACTCTGGCTCTGCCAAGGAAAAAAAAATAAAAAAAAATATATATACATATATACACACACACACACACCGACACAGAGGACGGCAGGCTTAAGGAAGACAATCATACACGTGTGCGATTAGTCATCCATGGATAATATCCAAGTTATTTTGAGCAGATATCCGAAGGAATTTTACTACAAGATCTACAAATACAACATAAGTGTCAGGAAGGCCGGGAAAGATTCAAACTTCAAAGCTTACCTCCCTACGTAAAATGAACAGCTCAATTCAGTTTTAATGATAAAATTCCTTTGCATATTAATCTCTCAGAAAGGTGGATCATATCAAGAACATTTGAGATAAATTTCAACAAGATGCCCTTGCAATCTTCACAAAGAGCTTTGCAATTGCAGCTAATAAATCAGCCATTAGATAGCCAGAGTGATGATAGATAACCAAAATCTGTGTAATATATGCAAAGCAGGACAGCCACTGTCCAGAGAGAAGAGAAGTACTCATTATCTGATGAAACACACAAAATGGTCACATTTACATCAGTTACCAAATTTTCCCTGAAAGCTTCATAAGGAAATCTGCATAAACACCTGGATGAAGCCCAGTAGACAACTTGAGCAGCATCATACTGGGGAACTGAACCTGCAAAACACAAGTAACAAAATATAGAGAGTAGCCAGGCAGAGGTCATTTCAGTAAATGAAAGCTGATTTTATTAGAAATATTAAATGTATGTACAAAAGCTTTTCTCTGATTTGTAAGAGCTACAATCAGGATAGTGTTTGCTAACATATATTACTAGGAATACTAACTTGTACCTAGAACAAAAAGATCTTTACAGTGGAAGTCATGAACTTCATCACGAGCAACATCCAAAACAGTTGGATAGGTCATTAAAAACAACTTGGAGTAGTCTACCAAAGAATATATATAACCTAATTGAGGACAGGATTAGCCATAAAACCATCCTATGAAACTAGTCATTTCTTAAAGGTACTTTGTTTCCTTTGTCATTGGTATAATGAACAGTACTGTACAAAGAAGGCAGTTTCAAACCATCATATTCAAGTCTGAAAGGTCATCCATGGGAATTTCAAGGCCCATAAAGTCATCATCTTGCAATCCATCGTCATCAATATTCAACCATGAACCAATATCCTGACCTTGGTCACCAAGATCATCAGGAACACCAAGCACATCCATTCCAGGTAGTTGCAGGTTGGACAAATCAATAGGCTCATGGTCATCAAATTCACCCATGCCAAACTCATCTTTCTCCTTAGCAGTGTTGTTAGTAGACATTTCGTTAGACTTTGAAACAGAAGGCAAAGCTGTTTTAGGTTGCTCTGATAGCTTGCCAAGGAGGCCATTTACAGAAACAGAATGCTTAGTTGCTTTCTGCTTAGGCTTTGTTTTGGGTTTCCTTTCTCCCTTAGCACTAGATAATGCTGGCCTACCAACTTTTGTAGTTCCATTTCTGGACAGCACTTCTCTGCTCTGCCCTTTCCCATCTCTGTCTCTCTCACTCCTCTTTCCTTTTGTACTATTTGATAGAGAACTTCCAATGCCTGATGGAGCACTTGAACTACCAATGGTACCGCCAACATCATCAAGGGACAATTCCCTTTTCTTCACCCTGTTTGACCATAGATCTTCCTTCCCACTAGTTTGTTCAGATGAACTATTTATAGCAGGAAGAATATCTGATGAATTGAGATCATGATTACTCATATTCTGACTTAATTGTGAAGGGTTCTGCTGTGAACCCATGGAATCTGCTGATAGAAAAACATGAATTAAATATCAAATTCCAGCCTGTACTCCGGAGCAAAAGAGGGGGGGAACAATATAACAGTTAAGATAAAAAAGGGATTCTAATCATCTGTCCCCTCCCCATGCCCCCAATTCTGTACCCAATAAAATATTGGCAACTAAAACAAAAATTACACCTCTCTTAGTTGGCAGTTACGTCTATCTTCGCAGGCAGTACTTTTTCCTTTAGTTGGCAGTATTTTAATGTGGAGACAGGATTGGGGACAAAGGGTTCAAGTCCAAATAGAAGATGGCATATAAAGTTAAAGCCATCTGAGAAATTTGGCTAAAATGCTCATACAGAACATGGCTAAGACAGAAAATATATTAGAACATTTCTTCAAGAAGGGAATGAGGATGATACCAGTTCTTGCTTCCAGAGAAAAGGAAGAAGCGTAAGGTTTTGAGGATTCAGCCTCCATGCCATCTAATTGCCGAACAATACTTAGCTGGGAGGAAGCAGAAAGGAAGATATCCTTATACAAAGGCTCATTGAAGCAGCTCTTGCCTGTATCTTCAAATTGATGGCATCGTTCCAATGTTCGTTTAACAAATCCCAAAGCAGCTTGCTTAGCCATTTTGTTGCTTGCATTTTTTCCACCTGATGGGCTAGGACCCCAACAAGCCTGCCAGTCAATTATTGTCAATTCAATCAGCCACACAACCTATTTATAAAGTAGAGAACACTTACTAATATTAACACAATGGAGCATTCAACTTTTCTTCCTAGACAATTTAAATTACCCATAGAAGATAATAAGGAAGAGCATGAAGTTTGGTTTCTCTGATAAAAGTAAACACTAAAAGAAGAATAGGTCAAAGATGTCACAAGTCTGAATTAAAAGGCAGAGCACGACATGGTTGAGAGTTGCCATTTCCAGTTGGATGGTAAGTTTTCATGCTGTTGTTACCTCAACACCCAATCCAAGTCTTATAAGGACATTAAGATCACAAACAATTTTATGTGTGTGATATCATTCTAGTACCTGCATTTAAGGCTATAGACACACTACTACACAACAAAACATGGCCCTACAGACTTCCTTATGTGTGTCCTTTCTACTTCCCCCATTCTTATACTTGGATAATCAGAGTTATAGACTATGTCCCAACTCTATAAATACTACTCATTACTTTTTTATAAAGATCCCCAGCCTTTTCAACTATTCTAATACAACTCTTGGTCTTGGAGATAGTTGACTAGAATGCAAAAGTTTTTTTCGAAAACTGTAAACCTGATTATACACAAAAGTGATATTGAACAATAAGAAGTTTACCATGTATTTCTCATAAGCCATCACAACGAGTTTGTCAAGAGCACGTTGTTCAAAATCCCTGTTAATCGAGATATTGTATTTCCATTCAGAACAATGAGCCACAAAAGTTTAAATTAAGTAAATAATCAGGGAATAAATGGTAGAACATTTACTTCTCTTGAAGTTCCTTTGTCACTGAAGCAGATTTCAATAATCCTTCTAGCAAGCATTTCCTCTTGGACATCTACAATATATATGAAAAAAAAATCAAAAGGTGAATTATGTAAGATAAAAAATTTCATTAGGTTCTATATTATATCTATAAATCAGATACATGAAACTTGGAAAGCAACATGTAAATATCTATGTTCTGAAAAGTTACATAACAGATAAAAAACATTGGGGAAAGAACACTTAGATGATTAGCAGTTAGAACATTATAGCTTGGCTTAAGCAACAGTTGGTACCTGTCCTTGGTAATGCTCCTCTAACCTAGTGATATCCTCACAAATTTCTTCATCATCTGATTGAGACATTTCAGGCTTGAAAAACAAAATTAAAAACAATAAGTATCATACAAACCTACAGCAGATTTAACAATAACAGACAGCAGAACATCTTGAAATAAATTCATTAGGTCAATTGATAAGTAGACTTCTGAAGGAACTACAGAATAAACTAGAACAAAATAGTGAAATCAAATCTGATATTGATTCATCATAGTTCCCCAATATTGAGATTTCATGAAAAACAGCACAAAAATTCTTAGGAAAGTAAGCTAACCACCGATTCTGGGGCAATTCCAATACTTTGAAGCTCCAAGAGAAGCTTTTCATTCATACTCAAGGCGTCATATTGCAACTCTGAACAGGTCAAGGTAGGCATGTTCAGGCTTGAATTTAACCCAGTTGATGGGATATCAACTATATCACTTTCAATCTCATCATGTCCTGACTTCCTAGTTATCCTATAACCGTTGTAAGCAGAATGACAAGCAAGATGAGAATTAGATCGAGAGTGGTGATCCAAACTGCTCAAAGCCAACTCTCCATCTGCCTCAGATTCAGTATCATATGCATCAAACTTGATATCTTCACTTTCGCTGCTACACTCCTCTGAAAATAAAGCAGATATTAGCCTTTGACAGAGGGGAATTCCATTAGAATCTCCTTTAGCTAGCTGTAACTGTTCTGCTACAATTCCAGCACCCATTTGATCAACAGGTTCAAAATCTCTTTCACAGCTAGTTAACCCAAACCCATTAGCAACAGCTTCACAATCATCTATATATGAAGGAACTGGAGTCGGTGTCAACCCACTTGATTCAAGATTTATCTGAAAGATGAAAGAATAATTAAAGAAATTTAAATAATTTATTTCCATGATAGGTATGTCTAAGAAATTCGGCTCTATTAAATCGAGCTTTAATCATCAATATTAATAAAACTATAATTTATATAAGATTGGTTGGGAATTTTTTAATATATATCGTACTCTCCGTGTGTCTGTGTGTGTGTGTGTGTGTGTGTGTGTGTATGTAAGGAATAAACATAATAGATAATATAATGGCAATAATTCCATACAGCATCAAGAAATAGAAACATTTATAGTAAAAATAAATTCTAAGTCCAGAATAATCAACCAAAGGATGCATCAATGTTAAATGAGTAAGAACACAGAGACATATTGGACTAGAATCATGTGTTTGAATACACCACGGAAATGCGTTTATATAGGCTTATTACATTAATTACACATAAATAGATAATATTCAGTTTCCTCTAAATTGAAGATTACATGCCTATAAACTACAATAAATACAGAATATTTTATTCTGATTTTCAACACCCCTCAAGCTGGAGCATATAAATCATATGCACCCAGCTTGGTACATATATAGCCAATTCTTGGTCCCCTCAAAGACTTGGTGAAGATATTGGTCAGCTAATCACTAGAGTTGATGAAGCTCATGGTAATGTCTCCTGACTCGATCTTCTCCCTAATAAAATGACAATCAACCTCAATATGTTTGGTTCTTTCATGGAAGACAAGATTGATGCCATATGCAAAGCCGCTTGATTGTCACAAATCAGCGTCATTTGCATGGACTCTTCAAACTTGAGTTCCCTAAGAAGCTGCTTCAACCATATGAGTTCACAAGCTACTAAAGCCATGGCCCTGTATTCTGCTTCAGCACTAGATCTTGCTACAACATTTTGCTTCTTACTTTTCCAAGATATCAAGTTCCCTCCAACCAACACACAATACCCAGAGGTGGATCATCTATCATTGGGTGAATCGGCCCAATCGGCATCTAAGTACCCAACTATCTGAGTGTATCCCTTGTCTTCATAAATGAGGTCTTTACCAAGAGCACTCTTAATGTATTTGAGTATCCGAATTACCGCATCCCAATGGTCCTAGCAAGAAGAGTTCAAGAATTGGCTTATCACACTCACAGCAAAGACAATATTTGGACGAGTGACTGTGAGATAATTCAACTTTCCAACCAGTCTCCCATATCTCCCAGGATCTGATAAGGGCTCCCCCTGATTGGTTAGCAGTCTAACATTAGGATCCATAGAAGTGTCCGCTAGCTTAGCATTTAATAGGCCAGTTTCTTCCAGGATGTCAAGAGCATATTTCCTCTGAGAGATCACCAAACCATCCTTGGATTAAGCAACTTCGATACCTAGGAAATACCGAAGTATACCTAGGTCTTTAGTCTGGAATTGTTGGGAGAGGTACTGTTTCAAACGGAGAATGTCATGCTAATCACTGCCTGTAATGACAATGTCATCCACATAAACAATGAGATAGATGCATCCCTGAGGTGAATGGCAATAAAAGACAAAGTGGTCGGCTTCACTTCGAGTCAAACCGAATTGCTATACAACAATGCGAAAGTGGCCAAACCAGGCTCGAGGGGACTGCTTAAGTCCATATAGGGACCTACGAAGCTGGCACACCATAGTAGAGGACTCCCCCTGAGCAACAAACCTTGGAGGTTGCTCCATGTAGACTTCTTTATCAAGATCGCCATGCAGGAAAGCATTTTTAATATCAAGTTGGAAGAGAGGCCAATGGCGAATGGCAGCCATAAAGAATAGGAGGCAAACAGACGCCATCTTGGCTACCGGAGAGAAAGTATTGGTGTAGTCTTACCCATACACCTGGGTGTGTCCTTTGGCCACCAGACGGGCCTTGAAACAATCAATGGTTCCGTCAAGGCCAACTTTAAGAGTGTATAGCCAACGACACACCCAACAGCGGATTTTCTAGCTAGAAGAGGAACCAAATCCCAGATACCACTGCTCTGAAGTGTACACATCTCGTCAATCATTGCTTGCCGCCATTCAAGATAAGATAATGCTTCACCTGGAGAATTAGGGATAGACACAAAAGACAAAGAAGAGAGGTAGGTATAATGCAAAGGAGAAAGACAGTGATAACTGAGGTTAACACAATGAGTAGACGGGTTGCGAGTAGAACGAATACCTTTTCGTAGAGCAATGGGCCAATCAATGTCAGGGGGCAGGCCTAGATCCGGTAAAGAAGATGGCGCCAAGGAAGAGTCTGACAAGGCTCTACTATATCGGCAGGAGCTGTTGCATGTGTCGGTGTAGGAAGGTCAACAGGGCATTGACAATGTTGATATGTCTGAAGAGGTCGCACGGCCAGAGGCTCAACTGGAACATCATGATTCTGCACAGTGGCATCCAAAGAAACAGACGGAAGTGGGACATGAGTAGGGGTACCAAGAGGAGCGAAAAAACACATGCCAGGAAGGGAGGGAACAGACTCAAAATAAAGGATAGACTCAAAAAATGAGACATCGGCAGAAATGAAATACCGTTGAAGGTTAGGAGAGAAGCAGCGATAGCCTTTCTGCGATCGATGGTAACCCAAGAAGACACATTTGATGACCTTTGCAAAGAGTTTGTCAAGGCCCAGAATCAAGTTGTGGACAAAGCAGGTGGAGCCGAAGACCCGAGGAGGAAGCTCATGAAGTGTTGAGTAAGGAAAAAGGACAAAATGGGAAACCTGATCATTCAGGACAAAGGATGGCATGCGATTGATGAGGTAGCAGGCTGTGAGTACAGCATCACCCCAGAAGCACAGGGGGCCATGACCATGGAGGAGAAGAGTCCGAGTGGTTTCAATGAGATGTCTGTTTTTGCGTTCAGCCACTCCGTTTTGTTGAGGAGTGTGGGCACAAGATGTTTGATGAAGAATGCCTTTGGATGCCATGAAGTGCTGAAACTGATGCGGTAAATATTCACGAGCATTATCACTACAAATAGAGCATATAGGAATACCAAACTGGATTTTTATTTCATGATAAAACTTTTCAAAGAGGAAAAAAAGTTTGGATCTGTTTTTCATTAAACATAACCACATACAACATGAAAAATCATCAATAAAATGACAAAATACCTAAAACCAGAAGAGGTAACAACACGAGAAGGACCCCAAACATCATAATGGACTAAGGCAAACGGGGACATAGCCCGTTTATTGACTCTATCATGGAATGAAGTACAAGTGTGTTTTCCTAATTGACAAGACTCACAATGAAGACTAGACAATTTAGAGAGACCGAGTACCATCTGCTGAAGCTTCGATAAACCAGGATGTCCCAGCTAAGCGTGGATGGTCATCGGAGAGACTATGGTTGAGCATGCTTGCGGAGACACAAAGAGATAGTAGAGGCCATGAGACTCACATCTGATGCCAATCATCCGTTCCGAAATCTGGTCTTGCAAGGTAACAAAATCTTTTAGTAAAGGTAATGACAAAGTCATGAGATTGGGTAAGATGATGGACAGAAAGCGGATTAAAAGGGCAATCAGGGACATATAACACAGACTTGACAGCTAAGGAGGGAAGGGGATGTGAGATGCCAATGCCTGTGGACTTTGTTTGAGAACCATTGGCAGTAATCGTGGATAAATAGCCAGATGTAGACAGAAGAGAAAAGGGAACGATTACCAGAGATATGGTCAGACACACCAGAGTAAAGCACCCAAGGACCCAGGAAAAGAGATTGAGAGATGCAAGCAATAGAATTACCAGTGTGTGCAACGGAAGCAGTAGTGCCAAGGTCTGACGAGTCTCAAACCACTTGATAAAATCCTCATAAGTAGCCATGGTTAGCATAAAAAAAGTCAAAATAGCCAGCACATGAGCAATACCAGACGCGCAGGTAGAAAATCAGGGGCCGTAAAAAATTGCTTGAATGGAGGCAAAAATCGAAGGGTGAGGTCACTTGGGGGGCGACAACCACGCTGGAATCACGGCCAGAGAGGCGTCGTCACGTGCCGATGAAAGGCACCGTTTGGCTTAACCGCAAGACACCGTGGGACCCCGGGTGGGGACGCTGTCAACGAATCTGTGGAGATCAGTGAACGACGATCCAAACGATGGGGTCGTTGGCCGGAAACGCCGCCAGAGTAGAGACAATGGCCAAAGATATTGGAACAGGAAAAAAATGGTGCCGGAACAGAGAGGACAAACCAAAGACATACACGGTTCGCCAAAAAATTTGTTTCCGGGGACAATAGGTCCACCGGGCAGGCACAGTCCTTGTTAGAATATGTAGTGCGGGCCCAATGGAAGAGTGTAGATTGGGCTTAGATGTGTATCAAGGATAAGAGGTATATCACCCAAAAGATTCGAACCAATTGAGTTTGATCTTTCTATCCTTATATACACTTTGACTTGACTTTATTTGTTCAATGTGAGACTTTAGTTCTCTAACACTCCCCCTCAAGTCCAACTGGATTGTTCCAGTTGTGACTTGCGTACCATCATTGAATAGGCCATAGATCATTTTTTTTTTTATTTGAACTTGGCTTCTATCTTTTTACTTCTTTTTCTTTTGGCTTGTACTCAAGTCAGCCTCAGGTCTATGCTTTTTTTTTGTTAGCTGCCTGGACTTATGCTTCTTTAGTCTCATAGGCCCATTTTTATTTTTATTTTTAATTGGTACGGACTGTTACGTCATTTGGATTCTGATACCATGTTAGAATATGTAGTGCGGGCCCAATGGAAGAGTAGTAGATTGGGCTTAGATGTGTATCAAGGATAAGAGGTGTATCACCCAAAAGATTCGAACCAATTGGGTTTGATCTCTCTATCCTTATATACACTTTGACTTGACTTTATTTATCCGATGTAGGACTTTAGTTCTCTAGCAGTCCTTGAGATGCCTCTGTCAGGCTCTGGATACCATGTTAAATGAGTAAGGACACAAAGACATTGGACTAGTACCATGTGTTTGAATACACCACAGAAATGCATTTATATAGGCTTATTACATTAATTACACATAAATAGAGAATGTTCAGTTTCCTCAAAATCGAATATTACATGCCTATAAACTACAGTAAGTATAGAATATTTTATTCTGATTTTCAACAAGGGCTATATAATATTATGGACATAAGCATTGTTAAACTACCTTTTCTTACATACGAAAGCACCATATTTGAAGTGACAAGAGTCATTCATGCTCATCATTGATGTAACACACTCTTAAAAAAGATATGCAAAAATAACTGTCACCCATAATCACCAATAGGGAAAAGATTAATACCTTTTGTTTCCAGTAAGCAATATTCTCCTCAATTATCAAACCGAAGAAAGGCTCCATCTGCCTCCAGAATTGGCTGGAAAAAGCATGAGCTGCAATAATAAGAAAGGACAGAACTACTCCATCAGATAAAAAGTATTTAGGCTACACAGTTAGATAATATTTAGTTAAGATTCATACCAGAGTTGATAACACCCTTTACAGCAGCCAATAATTCTTCATGTCCATTTTCTGATCCAACTAAAACAATGAACCCAAGAGCAATTAATGATATACTTGTATTACATATGAAAAGTTGAGTTCACTATTCTTTTCTAGAAGCTGAAACTAGTACCAAGAAAATCTGATGATGCACTAATTGTTGTATGTCTTTGACGTGCATATGCCTTACGATCAGAAAGTTTCCTGGTTGGTGGACGACCTGCCCTGCTGCATGGAACTCACAGAAACATAAGCTTTAATCTGTGTGCCCAAACAAATAGTCAAACCTAAGCAATACATATAGATAGAAGTATTGTAACCTTTCACTCTTCTCAAATCCTACTCTTGAACTTCTAAGTTGCTTTACAGTCCCTATATTTCCAAGCTTCGCAGATGTCATTGGCATCTGCGACCTTGCAGCAGGAAAATTGCGTCCTGTCCTACCTTGCCTTCGAACACCATCTCCATGTTCTTCCCCAGAGACAAGCTTATTTTTTCTTGTTGGAAGGGCCATGTTAGAAACCTTTTGAACATTTTGTCCAACTTTCTGATCTATCTCCTCTGGTTTCCTGCCCTTCTCTTTTGGTTTAATCTCAGCCACCCCTGACTCTTCACTTTCAGATAAGGCAGCTGGAGTTAAAGAATCACCTTTTAATTTAATTTGCTGAGGAGAATTGCCAGCCAAACGTCTGACAAATCCCAACCCAATATCATTACCAGTCACATCAGATACAGAATCCAAAGCAGAGGAATCATCATTACTTGAGACAATGGGCACAAAATTTGTTCTTCTAGCAGTACGGGAGCTCTTTTGTGGTCTCTGCCAGTGGACAACAGGAGGGGAAGATGATTGTGCCGATGCCACACGCTTGCGATTGTTAGTGCCAACACTGGCAGGGGGCTTAGTCATACAATGAGAAGGCTCCCAATCATTAGGAACAGCTGCTCTATGGACACCTGGTGTCAACTTCGGGGCAACTCCTGAACCAGATCGTGGCGCCCGAATAGATGTATTCATTTTTGCACTTGAATTAGGGCTTGCTGAATTAAATTCATCACGAACAGTTGCCCTGGGTATAGAACAATTGTAGAGACAAAATCAATTATCAATTATAGAAAACATTTTTTATTAAAACAGTAAATTTATTAACTCAATTAGAAAAAAGCAGGATAAGAAATCATCCTTAAAAAGAGAAGAAAAAGAAAACAACGAATAATAAACATCGACATAATAAAGCTACCACATCCTTCATGTTATTTACATCATATGGAAGTCAAATACCTAATCTTATCCTAAAGCAGTTGCTTATCCCAAAATGCCTAATGTCCTAATCAATTATCAATTACAGGATACATATCACAACAAAAAAAGAGTTATGAATACTAATCATAATACATTAGGATCCATAACAGAAATGGAGTAAATAAACAAACCATCAAAACAAAGAAATCAAGGAGAAAGCAACATGAAGGGGGGAAAAAAGGTTTTCAAGGATAAAAGTAATTTTCTTTTTGAAAGAAATAAATCATAATAAGAAGAAATGAGCTCCACGGTTTGCTTACTTGTTAACAGCTCTGAAATTTATCTTTTCCTTGTCTGAATTAACAGGACGATCCCGCCTATCATTGACAGAAGAGTTATTTTCTAGGTCACTTCTTGCGGTAGAGACACGTATGCCCAACCCTGTTTGTTGAGAGACACCATCTGATTTTCCAGCTCCAACAGTTCCATTAGAAACCCCCGACCTAAACAAAAGATACATGAAAGTATTATGTGATAGCCTATATTGAAGAAAGATAATCAACAAGAATTTAAAAAACAAAATTAAAGAAAAAAAATCTCGTTACATGATATCTTCCATCAAAGATCCCTGAAATCGGAGAGAATTTAGCACAATTACTCACAACTATATTCTCTTGTTACTTCAGCTACAGATAGGTTTGAAGCCTTTCACTATTTAACACAATATGTAGAGAAAACCCCAACGGCGTTCTCATTTATTTTCTTTCGTTTCTTTGTGTTATCACAATATAAGGTAGAGATTCAATAAAGTACCATTGGTAGAACAAGGGAATTATATCTATCCAAACAAATAATATGTGATTCTTATTATGTTGAGTAGTTATTATCTAGCATTAGATGTTTATAGCGCCGGTAATAAATTGCTACTATGTAATAATGATAATAGAGAAGGAAGTAATTTAAAATTTAAATTTGCAAAATACAATGTTTACAATGAATGAGTAAAGACATTGTTGTGCACTGTTATATCAAGTCTAAAATCTAAAGCACAAATTTTTAACAATAATTGTTGATATAAACAGCTCCATTAATTATAGTTTCTTAGTTAATCTACATATTGGCATTGGATAAATAAGACATAAAGAACAAAGATATAATCAGTAATTACATTTGATTAGTATATTCACTATAAGGCAATACTTGAACCTGCCCTGCAATGAAATTTAACCACAAAAACTTCAACCCTAAGAACTAACACTGAAGCTTTCCCCTCAAGACTTAAGTTCCAAAGCAAATCAAAATCTTCTTTTGGAATGAACCAATGGTATCACGCAGACAGCCAGAGACTAATCCCTTCAAGCCACAGAGATCACCTAAATGGATTTTGTCACTCCCAACAAAATATTCTCCATACGCATGGCCACGAATGAATGCTGGCTAGCATGCTCAAGGGATCCAGCTATTTGCCAATTATGACAGGCTTTTGTCGGTAGATACATAAATAAATTTATGGTTAAATTAATAATTTAGTCTCTACACCTGACACAATTTTTTGATTTAGTAACTACTTGGGAAAACCAACATTTTGGTCCCTAAATGAAAAGACATTTACACATTGGTCCCCGACTATAACAGTGTTAGATTTGGTCCCTATACTTGACGAAGGTTTAGTCCCTATATGAAAAAAGTTTACACTTCATTTTGGTCCCTAAAAAAAATCCATATTTAAGTCACTATATGAAAAAAAACTCGACACCATTTTAACTTTGGCAAACAACAAGTATAGATTCGTAAACATCTTTTTATGTAGGAACCAAATTGTAGAGCTTTTTCATGTAGGGACTAAAATGAAAAATATGTTGGGTATAGAGACCATATTTTTAATTTAACCAAAATCTATTTATTTATTGTTACATGAATTAAAATATAGACATGGATAATGGGGTAGAAAATTTATTGATACATAAATATATAAATGGAAAAAAGTAACAAGTAGATATTCCCCATATTCTTGTTTTGCTACTTTCCTAAATCTTCAAACCTTTTAATCATTTTATTTTTCCTTTTCATTTTCAGATATAAAAACCATGAATTCGTTTATTTATCACTTTACTTACTAATAGTTAAATCTGTATTATTCAATGAATGATTTACAGCATGTGTACCCATTATATATAAGTAACATGCTATCTAAAAGATAAACTAATCTTGATCCTACAATTTTGGATCAAGTAAATTATCCTATCAAAGGCTAATAATAAGAAAACTAAGTATCTGATTACAATCAACACTAATAAATTATTATAGGGAAGCAAGAGAGCATATATAAGCTAATTATGTCAAAACAGTATAAATGCATACAAATACATTCATACCTGAAAGAATGAGAATCATTACTCAATTTTGATCGACCATCAATGGCTAGTCTTTGTTGCATTCCGTGTTTAGTTTCCTGGAAAAGGTTAACAGGTTTTGTCAATGCTGTATTTGGAGACCCATCTGGTTTGATGCCAGAACGCTTCTTCTTCATTTTTGACTTTTCCCACCCATCACCGCCAATGGGTAAAGTTCGTTCCTCACCATGAATTGCACCACTATTGGCGATCCGTAACATTTCTTTGTCTCTATCTACAGTCCCAGATGGCCTGACATGAGAATTAGTCCGTATATCCATCTAGAATTTATCAAACATAAGTCAGTTTTGCTCAACAGATTTTAAAGCAAACCAAGGTAATCTGAAATCAGACTCTTATCATATTAAAGAGAAGTAAAAACAAAGTTGTAAAGCCACAATCACAAGACATACTCATGCCTTATTAGACCAGAAAAACTGCACAATAAAACAGAATACTCTGTAAATTGACAATTTCATAGAAGCAATGAGACACGTATAAAAAACCTAGAGCTCATGAAAGACAAGCAAAATATATATATATGGGTGGGGATCAACCAATCAAGTTACTCTTAGAGTAACTCTTGGTAGGGTTACTTCGTTCAATAAATCTTTGATATATTAAATTTTTGTAATCCAACCATCAAATTAAAAGTTCTTATTAAATAGATTAAGTCTATAAATTTTTATAAAAATTTTAAAACTAATTAATACTTTGTTAAATAAATTCAATTTAACATATAATACACTTTTTAAAATTAAAAAAATGTCAATTATAAGTCTAATTTATCTAAAGTTTGGTGTGCATAATCGTTGAGATAATATCAAAATATTCAATGATTGAATTAATAAAATTTAATATAAACAAAGAGTTTTTGAACAAAGTAACTTTAAGAGTTACTCGTGAAGTAACTTAATCCCCACCCTATTATGTATATGTTCAAAAGAATTCATAATAAATTTCTACACATAAGGTGGTATCTCTGAGAAGTGAGAACTGAGGGAAAATTTTCTAGTAGGCAACTTTTGTAAAAGCAAATTCGAAACAGAACTCCATGTCACACAAAGATATAACAAACACTTTGAATATTACAACTAAGGGATGTATATATAGTTATATACTATTTAAAACCATGAAGTATTTACATGAGAACAGCATGAAATTGAATAAGTTACATTAGGAGGCATAAAAGGAAACGAAATATTGTGTTGATACTAGCAAACAAGCACAAAGAAAACAAAGGCACATACCCTTACATCAACCAAAGAAGTTCTAGTGCGCTTGTTTGGAACATTTTTGGTTCTTTCTTCCAACTTCGGCTGGTCATGTTCAAAACCTCCTGTGACTGCATGACCTTGAACTCCAACCTTACCTATGCTTGTTCCCAAAACTGATCGATCACTTAACATGAAACTAGAACGTTCATTAGAAAAAGTTTCAGCTCGAGACCTCTTCTTTGAAGTTATATTTTGGAAATCTTTATTGAATCTAGACAAGGCTTCACTAAACATTTTAGCACGGTCCCTGTTGAAGAATACAATGTTATTAAACAGATCTAAGTTCAATGCCAGTAGGAAAACATACAAAGAACTACCTTGCCCTCCTAAAATTTGCATGTAAACTCTCTCCGAGTCGTTTGATATCTTCTGGTACTGGGGATAATAGTTGCTTGCCTTTGGCAGAACTAGATGGAGATTCATCGGGAGAAATTCCAAAAGCAGCACTGACAAGTCGTTTATAATCTGTTTGACGATTAGACTTATGCTCTGTAGCCATCAACTTTGGATTAAAACGCACACAATTGAAGAAGCTCACCACATCCCCTTGTGTTGCTGAAGAACTGCTTCTTGACATGCTTGGAAGAGAAGACAGAATTGGATTTTCCATGCTTTCACAAAAGCTAGATGATCTATCTAATGAAGGAGCTATGTGGGATCCACGCTGCCCGGTGTACAATGGTCTATCTGGACTGCTGGAAGATATATCAAACTTGGTGGATGTTGCCATTGCACTAATTCCCACACATCTCTTGAACCAAATGCACAGAACAGAGATTGGTGCATGACAAAGATGTAGCACTATACTGACTATAGCACATAAAGGGCAAATCTATATTACAAGGGAAACAATTGGACAATGTACCTGAAAGGATCAAAATTATAACACAGAAAAATCAAACTTTATAGGCTGTGATGTAGAAATATTCATGTGCACACTAAAACACTTGTGATAGCAAGTCAGGATTCATGCTCAAAAGCACCATAAATTTGTATGAACACAAAAATTTTCAAATTCATCAAAGGCTAAGGCATTTGTAACACAGCACATAGAGTTTGTCTGAATGGCTAGATTCTATATCATTATCCTAGTCCCAACTTGTCTACATCGTCAATGTAAAAAGGAATAATATATTTCACATGTAAACTAATTATTTATATATATGACAAAAACAAGTGTACAGAAATCTCCAAATGCAGAGGAAAGAAAAAACACTATCATCACCAGCATTCTTATAAAAACTACTTAAAATATACAATCACAAAAAACACCAAAGAAAAAGGCTTCATCAGATGTAATATATTTTTCTTAAGTCTTAACAACAATTACTACCATGAGACAACCTTTTGATATAATGCAGATATTTTTGAAATGGCAGATTATTGAATGACGAAAATTTGATGTTATGACCTCCATAGAAAAATGTGGAATTGACCACGTGTAAGAAACCTTCCTATTCTGCCTAAGTCAAGTGTCAACAATGTGCTCTACTGACAAGTTCATCTCAACTCTCAAGCAAGTGACCTTGATTGTAACCATGGATCAAATTCATATACAAAACACAAACAAACTTGTCTTATGCAAATCAGATTTATTTTACTTTACCAAGCCTAATTATTACATAAAGAAATGTAATTTAATAGACATAAATGCTCAATGTTGCAACAAGATGAAATCTACATGATTACAAGTTACGACAAATGCTATGAAGTCTTTGTCAACAACATACTGTATGAAACCAATTACTTAAACTTACTGTCTCAACATCAAAGACCAATTGCTATACATTCTCGACTTCAAACACCAATTACTATGACTAGTGACCTCAAACACCAATCTTGGGCCTATGAACTATACTCCGTTGTCAATTTACCATATTCTCAGCATAAACAGGTAGTCAATATACAGGCGAGACAACTACTGTTTCTTTCAATTAGAAATAATCAACAATTTCTAACCGTCACTTTAAAAGTAACCCGATCAAGACAATTAAGTTTTACTCCCAGAATTTGTCGCCCAGTGACAACAGATGCACAACATTGTTTACAAACTCCCCTTCCTACACTAACTCCGGTCTACTCCTACTCCTACGTTAACCCTCAATTCAATGCATTATCTGCCAATATAGAGGAAATGGCCACGCAGTAAAAAATAAAAATAAAAAATCCTATGCCCACTCAACTCCAAGCATGCATTTTATCATTTTAAATTTCAGTACACAAAATATTCTATTAAAAAGCCAAACATAAAATAAAATTAGAAAGATGTATCTATCAACAACTTAATTAAGTTTTGTTTCAGAAGTTCTGGCTGGCTACTCCATGCATGCAGAAACTCTTTCTCCTCTACTTCCTCAATCTCAGTTCGTTCGAAAGCTCAACAACAACAAAAAAATTACAAACAAAGCACGGACATGGAGCAGCAAGAACGTGAAGAAACCCTAACGGTTGAATCAATGGCAAAAACGAAAAATCAAAATCACGAACCATCCTGTTAACGCGGAAAAGCACTACGAACTCCAAAACCAAAACCCTAGAAGTTGAACAAAAGGTGAAGGAAATAACACCAAACTCAAAAAATTTTGTTACATCGAAATATACCTCGAATCTTGCAATGGTGCTTGCTATTGGTTTTGTCAATAGCTAAGCGAATTGGGAGAAGAATCGAAGGGTGTGTTAGAATTTGATAATGCTGTGAGCTCCAAATCGAAGTTCGTGTACGAAGCCACGGTGGAGAACGATGCACCGGTGTTTTGATCGGCAATGAATTGGACTAAGGTGATTTTACTATTCTGCCCATGTTTTTGTAATTTTGGGAAATTTAGGACCCGTGGTTTGGCAGGGGCGTTTTCGTCAGTACAATGTTAGATACGGTATGACTGGCATTGAATTACATGTGATTATACTATCATCAATAATGTACTATAAATATAGCCAAAATAATATTATTAATAATAATTGTTCCTATTATTCTTATAATAATAATAATTTGCTGCATAATATGTACTGTGCAAAAACAATATATACGTTGTTGTTATTATTATTAAGAATAATATGAATGTGATTATAAATTTTTGTTCGTTACAATTTACTAAAATGATGTTAACGGATAAAAAATATAAAAAGAGAATTGAATTTTATTTTATTTTGCTAATTCTTTTTGAAATCCTTTTATCGAAATAAAAGAAGTTTTTTTAATAACTAGTTTAAACAAGCATTTGAGTTGCCTTCCAAAAAACAAAAAAGCATTTGAGTTAATCACATGAAAATTGCCAGAAATCTCTTTGAAATTATAGTTTGAAAAACTTTTCACAAATAACCTTTTCAAAAGAAAAAATTTTAAATTAAGATCACTACAAATTTAAAGCTAGGTCCAATTCTTGACTAAATTAGTCAAGAGTTTTTGTCATAATCTTCATTGTACAAAATGTGGATACTTCACCATCCCAATGTTCTTATATAAGTCTCTCAAGACTAACAATCCAAGTATTCTTATACTAGTTTTTTTTCGAGCTTCACTTCTCAAATTCTCAAAAAAGAAATTTAATGTCATCTTTAAGGTTTACATGGTAAGCACAATGATAGCTAAAAAAAATGAAGGAATGTTATAAAATTGTATTTGTGAGCTTTGTATGAAAATACATTGTGATACAAGATAGTTGAGGTTTATAAATTCTCCATTCTCATATAGCATGAACGTCCTTCTAACTGTTAGAGATGAAGTTGGTTCATCTCAAAAAATACAAAGTGGATGTTAAGTCATACATTTAATGTAAATATATGTTATTGGTTTATCTTTGTGCAGGAAAACTATGTAGTAGTAATATCCTTTACTTTATAACTTTCTTAAGTAAAACTTTCTCTTTTGAGTTTGACATTCTAACATTTGTCTTTACAATTCTATGTGTCATATTTCTTTTTGAGACAATAGTGCATTTTTTAATAAAAGTTTTTGGGTTAAATATGTTTTTGATCTCTAAACTTTTCTCGATTTTCATTTTTAGTCTCTAAACAAAAAATTAACCTGTCTTAGTCCCTATATTTTTCATCCGTTAACATTTTTAGTCCCTGTCGTCAAGTATCACTGTTAAGTGATGATATGGCAACCACGTTATCAACTTGTTTGACGTGATAGCCATGTGTAATTTTTTTAGTAAATTATGTTTTTAGTCCTTAATCTTTTCACAAAATTCATTCTTAGTTTCTTAACAATATTTTGACCGATTTTAGTCCTTCATCTTTTTATGAAATTTACTTTTAGTCCCTCAACAATTTTTCAATCGATCTTAGTCCCTTAACTATTGTTTGTCATTGTTTTTAGTCCCTTCCATCAAGTATAATTGTTAAGCGATAGTGTGACAACCACGTTGGTAGCCACATGACTTGCCATGTGGACGAAAAGTTTGACGTAGCAATCATGTGATAAAATGTTGCTGGTTCAAGACATTTTTAAGCAGTTATAAGGTGCTACAAAATTTCTAGCAGCGTAAAACTACCAGAAAAAGTGTTTAAAAATTTGAAAAAAAAAACAAAGAAGGAGATGCAGTAAACATAATCAACAACCTTCAATACACAAATTAGCATCCTGCTAAACCATGATCCAAAATACAAAATCAATAACCCATGATAAGCAAAATTAGCAAGAATAAGCAAAATCACAAACCACTGAACATAAATCAAAACCCCAAGCACCAAAACCAAAGAACCCCAATCTTTGAACCCTTTTAAATCCCAATCCTCAATCCCACTTCTCAAACAAATGTTAAACCCTTCTATTTCAATCACATTCCCATGAATCTTTTTGCTCCACATGTAACATCATACACTGAGGATAGACACAAGATGGTGATGGTGGCAAAAAAGCGAGGCAACGACAATCGGTTCTAATACCGCGAGAATATTTAAGTGAATTATTAATTTGTGTATTGTGAGTTGTTGATTTTGCTTACTGCATCTCCTTCTCTTTTTTTTTTCAAATTTTCAAAACCTTTTTTTTTAGGTTTTACATCACCAAAAAATTTGTTACGCCTTAGAACCACTAAAAAATGTCTTGAACCAACAACATTTTATCATATGATTGCTACATCAAACTAGTAGTCCACATGGCAAGTCATGTGACTGCTAACTTGACTGCCACATCATCACCCTTAACAGTGATACTTGATGAGAGGGACTAAAATTAATGATGAATAATAGTTAAGGAACTAAACCGGTCAAAAAACTGTTGAGGGACTAAAAGTGAATTTCATAAAAAGATAAATGACTAAGACTAGTCAAAGAATTATTAAAGGACCAAAAGTGAATTTTGTAAAATGATTAGGGACTAAAAGCATAATTTATCAAAAAAATTTACATGTGGCTACTACGTCAACACTTAACGATGATACTTAACGACATGGACCAAAAATGTTAACAGAAAAAAAGTATAGAAACTAAAACCAATCAATTTTTTATTTAAGGACTAAAAGTGAAAATCGAGAAAAGTTTAACGACTAAAACCATATTTAACCCAAAGTTTTTTCTAATTGGATTTGACTTCATATATAACATATCATTTAAGAATTGAAGAGTCATTAGACTCTTCTACTTTTGTAAGACATTTTGGCACATAAACTCTTGAACATGGTCTTATCAATCACTTCATTTTTTTAAATTGTTTGGAGACTCTACATACTCAATAAATACATCATTTTTTCATTTAAAAATTCATCCTAATCTCATACTTTATTATCTAGTAAATATTTAGGATGTCAATCATTTCAACTCTAACAAATATAGATGTTATAGTCACAAAAAGAAAATTAGTACATATTTATAATGCTTAAATTTAGAAAAATAATTTCTTATTTTTCAAAAACTTTCTTAAAAAATGGTAAAAGTACGTGATTATTTTGTTTCTTAAAAATAATTATTATTTTAATATAATAATAAGAAAGTTTCTTTAAAAATACATGATTGTTTCTTTAAACCCATTATAAACTTTCTTAAATGGGTTTATACACAAATATGCAAGCTAAATGACCAATCTGCATAGGCCCACATTTATATAAGATAACTTTTGTTGAACTCAGGCCCTACGGGCTATGAATTGCATTTATATGGGTAGTAGGTTTTGGTCACACGGTGTGTAGCTGACTCGTGTGAAAAATGGTATGTTGTTATAATGGAATGCTGATGTTGGATGTGAGTTCGTAGAAGGCTAGAACTTTGGATTGTTGTTCATGTGGGTAGTGAGGCTTGGTCACATAGTGTTGGGTGGGCTCATGTGGAAGATGGTGCCCTGTAATGTTGGAACAAGTTAGATTTAAATTCTTAACATCCATTTATGGGTAATAGGTTTGGTACATAGGTGACTATGTGATGGAATAAGTAGATTAATTCTACATCCATTTATGGGTAATAGGTTTTGTCACATAATGTTAGGTTGACTTATGTGGATGATGGAACATTAAAGTTAGATTTAAATTCTTTACATCCATTTATGATAGTAGGTTTTGGCTACAGTGTTGTGTTGACTTATGTGAAAGATTGTGTGTTGTTATGGTGGAACGTTAAGGCTGGATATGGGTTTGTAGAGAGTTAAAGCTTTAGATTGTTGATCATGTGGGTTTTGGTCATGTAGAAGATAAAACTTATGTTTTTGTCCCTCTAAGTATACTCAATTTACGTTTTAGGCCTTACAACTACACTTAGTTTTTGTTTTGATCCCTTTAATATACCTAATTTTTGTTTTAGTTCCTCTAATTATATTTTGTTATTGATGTGACATATGTGTTGACATGGCATGCCAATGGGTTGTTGACATGACATAATTGCTAATGTGGCATGCCAAATGGGTTGCTGATATAACAATTCCATTACACTTAATGGTTTATTGTAATGACAAAGACCAACACAGTAAAATAAAATATTAAAAGAACTAAAACTAGATGAAAAACATAAAATAGGTATAGTATAGGGACTAGAAACATATTTATGCCTATGAATATTCTTAATTGCTACATTATCATTAATAACATATCATCATCATCATCATCATCATCATCATCATCATTATTATTATTCATTGTAACAATATATACACTATTAGTGGATTAATAAATTGTGATGAATAAATAGGGTTGTCCTTAGAAATTTGGAGCTTTAGGCTAGGGATGACAATTCTTTTTAGATTCTATGAATACCTACAAAAAATACCAATAATGGATAGGTAAATACCTACTCAATAGGAATGAGGCTAAGGTCAGAGATTTACACACAAAATTTAATGGGGATAAGTGTAGGTATGGGTACTATAATACCCACCCTAGCCCATATCTACACCACAAACACACACACCCATGTATGTATATTGTCAAGATAAAGACCGAATAATAACCCTCAATTGGTTTTGATTATGTCAAACAAATTATGTGCTCTTAAATAGACCAAACTCGCGTTTTCAAAACAAAATGATGCTTTAGTTATAGAATAGATGAAAAACCTTGCGTCTTATGACCAGATGAAGTGTTGTGTGCTCTTATGATTTATTTTAATAGATTATATGCTAGTCTAACCTCTTTTCAGGAATTCTCGCGCCAACTTTATTGAAAAAGTAAGTAAAGTATGTCAACGTACCTACCGTTCTAAAAAGTTAATCTACCTACCAAAAAGAAGGCACAACAATGTGCGTGTTTGTATAAAAAGGCAGAATATGTTCACTGCCACAAGATATGGTATGAAGAAAGAAAGATTAGTGGACTGCTTTATCTTATCAAAGTGACTAGTTGGTGAAAGACATTTAATAATGTATTTAATACCCCAACGGACATGTTCACTAGCTGTGAAGACTTGTACAAAGAAGAAGTCAGAACTGTTGAAGCTATTGAGCATGCTTTTAGTTTTCTTAAGCTTTTTTGCTTTTAATCTTCTTGAAGTTCTTCCTGTACTAAGTGTGATAAGTCACTAAGTTTTAGACTAGAACTATATCTTGTACATCTATATGATAAGACGAAGCTTAGTTAGTGAACCTTACGCTTAACCATTTCGAAGTGAAATTAGTGAAAGCTTGAAGAGACTTTGATTCAAAGAATACTTAGGTTGTTTGCTTGGAAAGACAAGTGAAATACTACTTGGGTTGAGCCTAAAGAAGCGTGTACAAAAGAATACTTGTAACTTTGCATAAGTTATAGTGGGACTTAGTGGTATTCCAAGAATTGGACGTAGTTTCTGAGGTAAGATGAATTAGTATAAAAACCTCGTGTTTATATCTTTCTCTTTGCTAACTTATTTACATTATTGATTTGTGTTTGAAAAGTTTTTGTAAATCTAACTTAAACTTTTTTATAGGAGTTTTACCTAGGGTCTATTTCTAAAACTTGTTTTTATATATCATCTTAAGAACAAATAAATACAGTATTTGCAAAAAGATCTGTGAAAAAGTTTTAAAACACAATTCAACCCTCTTCTTGTGTTTTCCTATGTCTTATATATATATATTAATTATTAAAATATCCCAAATAGTTAGTTAATGACACGTTGCTCAAGATGTTTGCAAATAGTAGTCTTCAACTCATCTAGTCCTTCCTTGTAACCTTTCCTTTTGAATTCCAATTCTTTGTATGCTTTCTTCATGTCTTCTAATTGAGGTCAACATCAACGTGCAAAATAAAAATTGTAATGAGAAAACTCAACACTTTAAGAGACATGAAAAATGAACATGCCATAAGAAGAACCTCATGCACACATTTCATCCACTGCTTTTTTCATCTTATCATGCTCACATTTTGCTTCCTTTAAGACATCTCAATGTTTGTCAATCATCTAAATATGATTTATAGTATAGTAATGTTTATATGTTATTTTATATTTTAAACTTTTTTCATGTAGTAATGTTTAAGAGTGATTTTTCAATTTAGTTGTACTAATTTTTTTTATTGATTTATTGATTTTATACTTAATTAAAGTACAAGTAGTGCGTATTGGTATGAGTATATAGGTACCCAATGAGTATGACGATGGAAATTAAAGTTGCTACCTTGCAAGTATAAGGTTGCGTACGATTAATTTTTTAAACGTGGGTACGAGTATAGGTACTATAGTACCCTAACTATTGTCATCCCTACTTCAAGCAAGTGTTAGAGAAGCTTTATATATTATAAATTTTTAATCCTCATATTATTATTCTAGTATTTTGAGCTTTGAAATTATTTATCAAAGTTCCATAATCAAGTAATTCTAACATTTCACTTTCAATAGATAATATAGCTAACTCATTCAATTTATTTTGAAATATCATTAATCTAAGATATGATTTAAGCAATTTTAATTTTTAAAAACTTCTTTCAGTAGAAACAACTATTACAGCATACATATAAAAAAGTATTTAAAACCTTGATATAATTTAATATTTTTGTTGGAGTATTAATTTATTTTGTTAATGCTTCTCTTGATACTTTCAATTTTGAAAATAAATCAAAATCATTAATATTGAAATGTTAACAAAATCTTGAATTTATTCAAGATTAATACAATTTTTTTCGCTTAATTACACATCTTGTCCTCTATCTTTCACGATTTTGTGAATTTTGTCACCCAACTTTTTTTTTGCACATTTTCCCCCTAATTTATAAAGTTTTGCAAATTTTGTCCTAATGTTAGTTGACTATTCGTTGTTATTAGTTGATTCTGACATGGCAATATTAACCGTTGATGTGACGCTATGATGCTAATGTGACAATGCACATGACACTAACATGAACTATTGATGTGGCAGTTGATGTGACAAGAAAATTAAATTGCATTTTTGCCCATTTTTTTCAAGATTTTGCACATTTTACCTCCTACTTTCAAATTTTCACACATTTTGCCCTTTATTTTCAAAATGTTGCTCATTTTTCCCCTAAAATATAATCAAGTCTTTAGAAAAGACAAAAAGTGTTGGAAGTGGGGTTTAAATCCTTGACCACGTCCTTCTTCATTGCCATCAAAGTCGCTAAGTCATTTAGCTTATTTGGTTTATATATAAAAAATATACTATATATATCATTACTGCATTTGTTGATTATAGTTTTGGTCTCTTAAGTGTATGTTTATATTTATTGTATGAAAAAATATTAAAAATTGAGATGATAAATTTATTTAATAAATATTTTCATTTTAATTATACAAATTTATAAATTGTATAAATTTATTCATTAAACTATATAAAATTATTTATTAAATATCATCACCCTAAGCACATCTATCCTTTGCCCATGTCTTGATCATCTTCTACAAACTTTTTATTTTTCTTTTTGAAATTAAAAGTGTGAAACCTACCGAACATTCCTACAATTATAGTTAAATTCCACCATTTTTGCACCAAAGTTGAAATCCGTCTCCTTCCCTATAATTAAAAAATTCTAAAGAATCATCTTAAGTTATTATAAATTAAGGTGACATGAACTTGATCCCACAAACTTCATTTTTCGGTGGGTTGGTTGATATTAGGAGAATTCTCCAAATGATTTATAAGAGGTAGATATGCACTTATTGCCTTAAGGTTTTGGATAAAATATGGTGTCCAATTCATTTGTCTGATTATCATTAATGTCCCCTTGAAATTTTCATGGTGTTCTATTTTGATCTAGTCTAGTGAACATGATTGTAATTTTGATCATCTGCTTGAGTTTGGATAAGATTAGTCAAATCCAAAAGGTTAAATTAAAAATAAAACTAAAATTATTTAGTATTTTTATAATTTTTTAAATTAAAACTGATTGTAAAGAAAACTTATAAAAATACTTTTATATAATTTAATAAATAAATTTATAAAAATTATAAATTTGTATAATTAAAATAAAAGTATTTAATAAATAAATTTAACACCTTAACTTTTAATATTTTTTTCATACAATAAATATAAACATGCACTTGAGAGACCAAAAGTGCAATCAATAAATGCAATAATGATATATATAATATATTTTTTTACATATAAACCAAAGAAACTAAAGGGCTTAATGGCTTTGATGGTAATGAAGAAGTACATGGTCAAGGATTCACACCCCACTTCCAACACTTTTCGCTTTTTCAAAAGGCTTAATTGCACTTTAAGGGCAAAATGCACAAAGTTGTCATGCTGGTTGCCACGTCATAATCAAACTGCCATGCCAGCATCGACAGTCAACTAATCTTAGTGCAAAATTTGCAAAAAATTGTAAATTGGGAGGCAAAATGTGTGAAAAAAAAGTTAGGTGGCAAAATTCTCAAAATCGTGAAAGATAAGAGACAAAATGTGCAATTAAGTCTTTTTTTTTTGGGTAATTCATCCTTATCTAAAGTTTTAAATGTTTTGGATTCAAATATAAAAAAAAATGGTTTCATATTGTAAAAATTATTCAAATGGGGTTTTAATAAAAGAAATACTTAATAGCACTTTTGTCCCTAAAGTTTCATAATCTCACGAATTTGTCCCTAAATAATTTTTAAATATATTTTTTTGCAAAATTTGTCCCAAAATTTACAAAATATCATGAATTTTGCCTTCATGTAGAAAAACCGCCACAATTAAAACAATTTTCTTATGGTTTTTCCTTTAGAATGTGTTTGATACGCACTAAGGTACAACACATGGATAATAGCACAAGACAAATACTTAAGTTACAAGATAACTTTTTATCTTGTACATTATTTGACACAAGCAAAATAGTGTGAGATTTACTACAATACCCTTTTTAATATTAATTATTTTAATACAATTTATATTAATTATCTTAATACAACGACGATGGTGGTGATGGTGGGAGTGGCAACTGCAATGGCAGTGGGGGTGTTGGGGAGGGACAGTGGTGGTGGTGGTGGTGGTAGCGACGGTGACGGTGGTAAAGGTATAGTGGCGATGACGACAATAGTGGTGGAGACAACAACAGTAGTGGTGGCAATGACTACAATGGTTGTGGTGGTGATAGTGGTAGTAATAGTGACGATAGTGGTGGTAGTGGTGGTCAAGGTAGCTGCAACGATTGTGGCAGTGACAATAGTGGTGGTAGCGAGGACATTAATAACAATAGTGGTGGCGACGGTGACAATGGTTGTGACAGTGGTTGCAATGGTAACGACGATGATGGAATATTTTTGTTTTTGAGTATTTTGCACTTAGGACAAAAAGTTGTCCCATGGTTTGTTAAGTAAAAAAAGTTTAGACTTTTGTCTAGTCCTATTCTCCTTATTTTGTATTGTCCTCTGACCATTATTTTAACTAAACACAGGACAAATGCTTTTGTGTTGTCTAATTCGATGAAATTTAGCAAAACAAACAGACCTTTAAACTGCCACAATTAAAATAATTTTGTGGCAAATTTTCCTTTGAACTGTCACAATTTTCTATGTGGGAAAAAATTTGCAATATTTTGTGATAATTATTTTATAATTTTCCATATGTGGACAAAATATTCCGTTCAACACCTTAAGTATTGCCTATTACTAGGATTATCTTTAAGAAAAAATAAAAAATTTACATTTTGAAAGAAATAAATCCTTTTCGATAAAGTATGTCATATGTCCAAATTTTTTCTTGGTTAATGCTGCATGGTATTTGATTGTGTGATGTTACTTAGAGGTTGAGTCTTAGGCATTTATTTGAAATTTGGATCATGAGTAAAGGAGTGGAGGAAAAATGTGCAAAGAACAAAGTGTAAAAATCCCACTTTCCTTGGTTTGGACTAGAGCTGTCAAGATGGCCTAGCCCGTGGGCTAGGGCCAAAAAAGCCTGTAGGCCTAAAAAGCCCGCAGGGCCAAAAAGCCCACAAGCCCATATAGGCTAGAGTTAGCCCATGGGCTTTAAATTTTAACAATTTGACCTACTTTTTTAAAACTCTAATTAAGGTCGACTTAAAGTTACTATTGATAAGGTCGAGTTAAAGATACTTTGAACGAGACTAAGTTGAAGATACTTTGGCCGAGGCTGAGTTGAAAATATTTTGGCCGAGATTGAGTTGAAGATACTTCGGCTGAGATTGAGTTGAAGATACTCTAGCTGGGGTCGAGCTAAAGATTCCTTGGCCGAGGTCTAGTTGGAGATGCCCTGGTTGAGCTAACGATGTCCTGGATGAGGCCGAGCCAAAGATGCCCTAATCAAAAATATTTTTTTAAATAGTTGAAAAAAAGCATTTTTAAAATAGTCATAATGTGTAGGCTAGCACCCCTTAAGCCTTGGCCCTGACCCCTTATTAATTGGGGCTATGTGGGTTGGGGGGTTTTATTAGGTGGGCTAAAAAGCCCTAAGGCCATTATAGTGGACCAAGTGGGCTGACCCTAGGGGTTATGGCCAAATTGACACCTCTAGTGTGGACCATACATGAAAATGAGTGAATACGAAATTTGTACAATGAATCCTACATGCTAGGAAGTAGGAAATCAAGCGTGAAAATGAAAAGAAGAAAAAAAATTATCTAAAGCATCAATTTCGCTCTTTATAAGAAATAAATTTATAAAATTTTATTGATTGTATATAAATTACAAAATAGTAATCATCTTGACACTCATTTTCATTCCTCTTATTTTTCTATCAATTTAAATAAATAGAGAGTTTTTCCCTTCTCCTCTGTAGAACACAAAATAAACACAAGAAGGGAGGGGTTGAATTGTGTTAAAGCCAATTTTGCAATTCTTTTAACTAAGCAACGTAAAGATTGAAATAAGATTAGAAAGATTTTCAAAACGTTTTAAAAGATAGACAAAAGCTTAAAGATCAAAACTGAAAGGCACACAGATTTTATATTGGTTCGTCTCATCCTAGAGACTACGTCCAGTTCTTGGCAACAATCAAGTTCCACTAACTTTTCAAGTTACAAGTATTCTTTCCACAAGCCTTTTCAGGCTCAGCCCAAGTAATCTTTCACTTGCCTCTCCAAGAAAACACCCAAGTATTCTTTGAAACAAAGCCTCTTCAGGCTTCAACCAATCTCGTAAAAAATGAGGTTTGTGTGAGTTTACCTTACTAGGTTTAATGTCCCATCAGACTGTAAGGCACAAGCTAAACACAAGAAGGGGGGTTGAATTGTGTTAAGGCCAATTTTTGCAATCCTTTGAACCTTTTTCAAAGAAGCTTAATAAATAAAACTGGATCAGAAAGATTTTCAAAACGTTTTAAAGAAGGCAGACGAAAGAAGAAAGAACAAATAAAATGGCACACAGATTTTATATTGGTTCGTTTCACCCCAGAGACTACGTCCAGTTCTTGGCAACAACCAAGTTCCACTAACTTTACACGTTACAAGTATTCTTTCCACAAGCCTCTTCAGGCTCAAACCCAAGTAGTCTTTCACTTGTCTCTCCAAGCAAACACCCAAGTATTCTTTGAAACAAAACCTCTTCAGGCTTCAACCAATCTCGTAGAGAAAGAGATTTATGTGAGTTTACCTCACTAAGTTTAACGTTTTATCAGACGAATAAACAATGAAGTTCAACTACAGATATTCAAAACTATTTTTGCAAAGGCTTTTTTGTTTTATCAAAGCAATTATGAGTATTTTGATTCAACAGCAAATATATCAACAACACTTGTAAATTTTTGAACAACAGCTTGAAGAAGGTCTCTTCTTCTATTTATAGCTTCTCCAAAAGTATCCGTTGAGTATTTTGTAGGAGACAGCCTTCGTCTGATGAAGAGAGTCGTTGGAGCATTAATTGTTGCATTTAATGCTTTTTACCAACTTGTCATATGATAAGATATAGCAGTCTGCTTATCTTTTCTATTCTTGTACTCAATCTTTTAGCAGTTGTCATGTTCGTTTTCCCGTTCTGTCAATCGCACACATATTCCTTCTTTTTCGTTAACTTTCCTCGAGAGTAGGTGTATAGGCTTTATACATATTGAGGTAGCTTTGCACTTTGATTGATATGCGGATCTTTTTAGAGCATAGACATCGTCTGTAAGCTTTGTTATTTAAATAGTTTATACATATAAAGATAAGTCGACATTCATTTTTAAAAACATCATCAGACGATATACTGCAAACTAGAGATCAAACGATAATGTGAGCGCGAGATCAGGCGATAAAGTGAATTCACACATTTTTAACTGTTTGTTATTATCAAAATATTTACGGACTATAAATTTGTCTTTTATTTTAACACAGACGAATACATATATTGAAGTACACAACAGATTTTTAAACTAAGTTTACAAAGACTTTTTCTTTTCTCAAAGCAGCTATGAGTTTTTAGATTCAGCAGCAATTATATCAACCACACTTAAAATTTTGACCAACGCTCGAAGGAGGTCTCTTCTTCTATTTATAAGCTTCTCCAAAAGTATCCGTTGAGTATTTTGTAAGAGACAACATTCGTTTGATGAAGAGAGTCGTTAGAGCATTAAATACAGCATTTAATGCTTTTTACTAACTTTGTCATATGATAAGATAAAGTAGTTTGCTTATCTTTTTTATTCTTGTACTTAACCTTTTAGCAGTTGTCATGTCCACTTTCCCGTTCTGACATTCGCACACATATTCCTTCTTTTTCGCTGACTTTCCTTGAGAGTAGGTATATAGACATAATACGTTTCAAGGTAGCTTACGCTCTGATTATGTAGATTATTTTAGACTGCTCTATATCGTTTGTAAGCTTTGTTAGTTACAAAGTTTATACAAATAAAGATAAGATGATATTCAATTTGAAAAACGTCAGACGATATAATGTGTACTAGAGATCAAACGATATTCAATTTGCAAAACGTCAAACGATAATGTGAGTGAGAGATATAATTTTCACTATTTGTTATTATCAAAATATTTAAGAGCTACAAATTCGTCCTTTGTCCTAACATCCTCTTAATCCACATAATTAAAAAAGTACTTACTTTTCTTTCTTTTCTCTTCATTTTTTTTTATTTTCTTTGCTCTTATTTTCATTCTCAATCCAAACATAATATAAGCATCTTAGTATTTTAACCTTCAAATCTTTCTTTTTTAAAATTTTTACGTAGTTTAAGTCAACTAATTCAAAAACCTAAAAAAGATAAGGTAAAAAGTATATATTTTTGAGTGAATTCAGGATATTTGGTTGAAAAGGTATTGAGATTCAATTAAATGGCTAACATTTTTTAACAAATGTTTTTTCATATATATAAACTTGAAAATCGAAATTCTGACCACATACTTAAATGACTAAGTTATTTGCCAACTGTCACACTATGATAGTGTAAAAAGTGTATAATGGAACCATTTAATAGCAATAATCCTTTACTACGATTAGATATACAAGTCAATCTAATCTGTATAAGCCTAGTTTGTAATAGACTACTATTATACGAGTCAAACTACCGTTGCACGAAGCACACTGGATTGACCATAAAATAAATGGGCTCATAAAATCATTGATTTACATTTTGTCTACTTTGACTTGCAAGTTAGCGCTTAACAATTTAATTGATAAGATATATAAAAAGATTTCAAAAAAGTTGGTAATGTAAAGTTAGTAAAATTAACTAAAAAAAATTATGTGTGTGTGTGTAAGTTGACTTATAACTTGCAACCCAACTCATTTAATTACAATTTAAACGAATTAGGCAAAAAAAAAAAAAAAAACACTTGCTGTTAAACGGATCTATGTTTTTATAAACCTATGCAAATTGTGCTTTAAAAAGGAGCTCGCAGGCTTAAACTCATATACACCAGCTCTATCCCATACCTTAGTGCATGTTTAGTTTATTTTTTTTTCAAAACAATTCTTTTGTTATCAATTTTCTAAAAAAAAACACTTTTTAGAAACTAATCAATTATCTTTTAAAAAGTAAATCATACCAAACATGAGCTTAAGGCCCTTTGTTTTTAAGTTACTTAAAATTGATTTTGATAAAATTAGGACTTAATTACATTTTTCTCCCTATACTTTAGTTACGTACGATTTTCATTCTCCTAGTTTTAATTATTCGCATTAGGTCTCTCATTCAAGTCGGATCTCTCATTTCAAAAATTTATCTAATAATTAGCAAATCTCTAAGAGATTTGATGTATCATTAATTTGAATAAATAAATAGAGAAAAAATATATGCAATATTTAAATAAGAATAAAAAATAAAATGTATTTAAATAGAAGGATATATAATATTCCTCCTAGTTTTGTATCTTTAGTTTTGATGACAGATCAACAACTTTGTATAGTAGGTAGTTTTTTTAAGGCTTAGGCCTCGTTGTTACATGGAAAAAAAAACTTTTATTATATTTGTGTTAATTATCAGATAAAATTTTTAGACAAAAGAATTTAATTTAAATAATTGAAAATTCACGAAGAAAAATGTGAGTAATTAAAACTAAGAGATCAAAATCGGGTAAAGGAATTGAAAGTACAATTTTGAATTGTTGAACAAAATTGACATGTGTGATGAAATTAATTTTAGTAAAAATATTTATATTAAACATGTACTATATTGATATGAATTCATTGAGCATTTCCTAATTAGGCACTTAATATAGAAAGTAAAATGTCAATTTTGACATTAAGGGCATATTTGGTGATTATGATATAAAATATAAGATAAACTATTATATTTCATTTTAGTCCATTGTTTGATAGGATAGGATAAACTTATCCTATCTTATTCATTAATTCAAAAGTTATCTAAAGTGAAAGTTGAGTTATAAATAAATAAAATGTGAAAGAATTTTTTTTCTCTTTTTATTGTCTTACATTATGCAACATTTTTATTCCACCACTAGCTTCACCATCATTACAATTATTGTTGTTATTACCATCGCTATAGTCACCCATCATTGCCATAACTCTCATTATTACTACAATTACTACTATCGCTGACATCCCCTCAACCACTACCATCTATGTATGTTGCAATTACTACAATTGTTGCTACCATTTCCATTCTAATCACTACACCTATAATCACCATTACTCCACCACACCACCACTATCAGCACCACCATATTGCCATAATCAATGTTGTCACTGCTATAACCATTTCATTATTATTGCTATTATCATTGTTACTAGCATGCATTATCATTGTACCTAGTATCATTATGTCACCACCACTATTACTATTGTGGTTGCCATTATCATTATTACTATCACTATTACTATTATCACCACTACAATATCTGCCATCGTTACCATAGCTAGCATCTTACCACCATTGCTTCCATTATCATTGCCTTATCATTCCTACCATTATCATTGATTCATTTTTTCTGCCATTACCAACACTTTTTGTAATATATAATTTATATTTATATTGTTATTTACTAAATTATCTAATATACATTAAGCATAAAGTAGGCTAAAAAGTTATCTTATTTTCTTATTCCTATCATATTCTCTTATTCTATTTATCCTTATCGAATCTCACATAAATTAAATAAATCAACGAACAAAAGTCCCTCGTTGCTCAACTCTTTCCATTGCTTGGCGCTTTTTAATTTTTAAGGCTTCCTTCGTCGCAACCCAAATCTCAAAAGCGAAACTTCTCCGCTTCCCTTCCATTCCGAGTCTACCTTTTCCTTTCCCCAACGTTTTTCAAACCCACAAACTTCCAAAACAAACAAATACATAGCTTTTTTTTCTAAAAAAGAGACCCCCAAACCAATCCAACCGCGTAAAAAACCACGCTTCCCGAGACGCATATAATCATTGTTTTATGCTCCCAAATCCAAAGCCCCAGGTCAGAGTCATCGTCAAAGCACCCCACACATCGCGTTCACACTTCCGCACACGCTTCCTCCCCCTTATAAAAACCCCAAACCCACCACCTTCCCAAAACGCGAAATCTTCAGCGTTCACACCTCAAAAACAATCGTAACGAAATTCTCCATGGAAATCGGTCCCGTCCCGTTTTTCACCCAAGAAGACTACTCCCACTTCTACAACCTCTTCGCAGACACGGACCCCAACAGCCTCAACAATAACATTAGCAACAGCAACAAGAAAAAGCGCAACAGCAAAGAAGACGAAGACGAAGGCGGAGGAGGAGAAGAAAAAAGAAAAGGGCAAAACGGTAATAGCAACAACGATAACAGTGAAAGTAACTTGAAGGACTTACTTGCTTCGCTGATTATGCTAGAGGAGGAAGAAGCCGGAGAAGAACGAAACAGAATGGTTGAGTCCGAACATCACCGAGCCATGTTAAACGCCAGCTTCGCCCACCAGGCCCACGCCATGAACACCTACAAGGCCCAATTCGAGGCCCATTACGCCCAATCAGACGAGTTCGACCACAAGATAACCAAAAAAGCCCGTCGTGCGGCAGCCGCATCCGCAGCCGCCGCTTCAGTTCTAGACGAGGCCGGTTCGGTTCAGGCCCAAACCGGTTCGGAATCCGGTTCAACGGTTCAGCGGCGCCTCTGGGTGAAGAACCGGTCCAAGGACTGGTGGGAGCGGATCAGCCGGAAGGACTTCCCGGAGGAGGAGTTCCGGCGGTGGTTCCGGATGAGCAAGAGCACGTTCGACATGATCTGCGACGAGCTCGACGCGGTCGTCACGAAGAAAAACACGATGCTCCGCGACGCGATTCCGGTTCGCCAGCGCGTCGCGGTCTGCATCTGGCGCCTCGCGACCGGGGACCCGCTCCGGCTCGTGTCGAAGCGGTTCGGGCTGGGGATCTCCACGTGTCACAAGCTCGTGTTGGAGGTGTGCTCCGCGATACGCACCGTTTTGATGCCGAAGTTTCTCCAGTGGCCGGGCGAGGAAACGATGAAGCGTGTCAAGGAAGATTTCGAGGGCGTTTCGGGAATACCGAACGTCGGGGGCGCAATGTACACCACGCACGTGCCGATAATCGCGCCCAAAATCAGCGTCGCGGCGTATTATAACAAACGGCACACGGAGCGGAACCAGAAAACGAGCTACTCGATAACGGTTCAAGGCGTGGTCGATGCGAGAGGGGTTTTCACCGACGTGTGCATCGGTTGGCCCGGTTCGATGCCTGATGATCAGGTTTTGGAGAAGAGTGCTCTGTTTCAGAGAGCCTCTATGGGGAATTTAAAGGACGTTTGGATCGTGGGGAATTCGGGGCACCCGCTCACGGACTGGGTTCTGGCGCCGTACACGCACCAGAATCTGACGTGGACGCAGCACGCGTTTAACGAAAAAGTTGAGGAGATTCAGCGCGTCGCCAAACAGGCCTTTGCGAAGCTGAAGGGGCGGTGGGGGTGTTTGCAGAAGAGGACGGAGGTGAAGCTTCAGGACTTGCCCATGGTGCTTGGCGCGTGCTGTGTTCTGCATAATATTTGCGAGGTGCGGAACGAGGAGATGGATCCTGAGTGGGGGTTTGAGCTTTTTGATGATGAGATGGTGGCGGAGAATGGGATACGGTCCGCCAGCGCCATGCAGGCGAGGGATCATATTGCGCACTATTTGTTACACCATGGCGGCGCTGGCACCGGCTTTTTGTAGCTCTAGGTTGGAGTTTTTGTTGTTTTCTCTCATTCTTTTGGCCATGTGGTGTTGTAGTCACATTAAATAACAGGATACTCGGATTACATAGATTGAATCTGGTTGTGTATAGAACTATAGATATAGTAGATTGTATAGACAATTTTTGTCTCGTAAAATAATTTATAATTATTTAATGCGTATTTTTATTATACATATTATCGAAATAAAATTCTAATTCTAATTAGAGAACAGTATCAACATCACATCAGGCCCCGTTTGAGGTAGTTTTTAGTTTTTAAATTTTTAAAAACCAAGACTAGTTTTGAGTTTCATTTTTTTTTTGTTATTAATTTTAAAAGATTGTTGTCAGTTTTAAACCAGCATTTGCTTTACGTTCTGATTAGCGTTTCTTCTTATGCATCATAAGGGTGTTGAACCGGCACATAACGGTCATGCAGGTAAAACAAGGGCATGTTGGCTTATGTCTTCCCTTTCCACTTGGGGGCTAAATGCACACAATACAAGTGCATTCAAGATGGTGCCTTGGATGTTTGGTGGTGGGTCCGGCTGATGAATCAGCAGGGTCAACAAGATCATCACCCAAAATTGCTGCACTGGCTAGTGCATTTAAGCCAAAAGGCTCATGTTCTTGGATTGAGCCAGGTTTTTCTATAATTCTTCGCTTTTTAAAATTTGAGAAAGATCACATGCAGCCAAAAATCACAAAACTTGGATAGTTGGATCCAATATGAGAAAGATACTTTGGCACTACAGCAATGGAGATAGAGGAGTTGCGAGAACGGAAATCCTGACGTAAAGAGAAGAGAAAACGAGAATGATACAGAGGTGTGAAGTGTATTTTAAAAACTTAAAACGTAACCCTGAAAACCCTTTTTTTTTGTTTTGAAAACTGACCCAAAACTGTTTTCAAAATGAGTTAAAAACTATTTTAACTCTAATTTTGCCAAACAAGTTTTGTTTTTAAAATTACATTTGAAAACCAAAAACTGAAAACTCGCAACCACCCCAAACGGGGCATAAGGTATTGTATCTAAGTTTTATCCCAAAAAATTAGAATTAAATAATTTTTAGTCTTTGATTAAATTTTTTTCACATGTATTTTCTTTTGAAAGTAATCTTATTTGAGACACGATCAAAGATTAAATATAAGCACATCTCTCGATAGAGATTCAAACTCCCCTTGTAGAGAATTAGGTTGTGTTTGAATAGTTATTTGCACATTGTTCGATGCACCTTAACCTGACTAAGAAAATTGTTGGATTGGCGGCATTCAATGTGGTTTCTAACAAAAATACAAATACACACTGAGTCCTTTATGCTAGACTCAACTCCCATTTATTTTCACGTTAGTTCTGTTAATTTCTTTTAATATTTCTTTTAGTTTATTTTAGTTTCTATTTTTATTAAATGATACATGAGAAATTAGTATGATGTTTTTTTAAATAATAGAGACTTAATAAAAATAAAATATATATATATATAAGTATTGAAATAGTAATATCAAATATTAAGATGAAATTTTTATCAAAATTAAAAAAGAAATTCTTTTTAAGTGAATCAAAATTAAAATAACCTTCAATTGGTAAGACAGGACTCATCTCATAAGGATATGAATTTGAATTTAATTGTTGATTTAAGAATTTTGTTAGTAAGTAATCTAAAAATATTTATGTAAACACTTTTTTTTGATAAAATTATGTAAACACTCTTTGAACCATGGTCTATGAGGCTTGACCTATTCATGGCCAGCTTGCATGAAACAACTCACCTAAACTTTTTAACCCCAAAATAACCTAATAAGGACCAAAGATTATAATTTTAATGGATAGTGGAGTTTTGATAGGTCTTATATTGCGTGCTTGTACTCGCTTAAGCTGTAAATTGTTTTCAGCGGTTGTCGGATTATCTTCAATTACTGTTACTATGTACTGTGCTTGATGCCACCGCGTTTCTTTTTTTACACGTTTGGTGCCATATTACATAATACGTGTTGTGCTGTGTCCCACAATGTCTGACCCAAAAAGATTCGATTTGTGCTTTTGACTTTTGTCCCGGGAGTATTGTTGGGATTTGGGAGGCGGGGACCGATCACTTGTGACTCACAATCTTCTTGGTGCAAACTCACTTCAAGGAAATACGAATGAAATTGTATAGGTATTTTGCCTTCAGCTTGTTGAAAAATTAATTAGTTTCCTGCAGCCTTTGTCTTGTAGAGAATGCCCGGAGCATGTGAATGTGTCTCTGGCTCCCTGAGTTGGTCCCTACAAAGTATGACAATGTAGTTTTTGGAGCATCTTTGCATTTGACAAGTGGAAAATTCTTTGCTACCCTGACATTTAAAGGGGTTTTGGTCCCTTCTTAGTTGGACCAATAACCATAGGATAGTGAATCCAGGTCCCAATAGAAAGAGGGAAATAAAGTTTTGGGTAAGAAGGGTACCAAAACCGTGCCCCAACTTTTCTGAATGATATGCTTGTATGATAGTATACTTGCATATTTGATTATGCAATTGCAGTTGCCAAAATTGAAGATATAACCATGTCCAACTTTTTAGAATGATATACTTGTATGGTAGTAAACTTGCATGAATATGTGCACGAGGTGGAGGGTTAGATAATATGTGTGAAATCACAAATTCTAACTTTAGTGTGATTATTATACAAAAAAAAAAAAAAAAACTTGCGTGTTTGATATTTGTACAGTGTACATGATATGTTTGTCTGCATGAATACTTGTATTTAACAATTATTTATTTAAATTCAGTCTCCTTTAACATATAATTCTTTAATAAAATGAATCTTTTCAGAAGCAGAATGGATGAAGTAATTATTAGTGAATTTGACTTCTCACTTATGCTTTCATATTTATAAGAGCATGGATTGATTGTTATATCTTTTGCTTTTACGTGGTTCAATTACCAATTTATTAGCTTCAACTCTGAGATGATTGTAATTGTGTTAACAGATTGAACAACCAAATTAGAAAGACCTAGATGATGTCTGTAGTATTGTCCTATGTGTCGTTAATGTGCAGGTTCAGTTGCAGTGTGTGCATAGCTTTTTCGACCACCGGTGAATGGCTTTTCTTGTATTAGCCACTATGTGAATAGGATCCCCTGCAGCTTCAAAATGAACTGCAGGATATGCAGTTCTAAATCTAACCCTTAAAATTTATTAAACTAAATTTCAAAAGATAAAATTATCATTTGATAAATTAAATCAAAGGACTAGATTGATGCAGTTCTTTATAAAACTTAAACTGTAGACAATCTTAATCCGCCCTTGAATTTGGTTTGGTGTCAAAAATTTGTAATGGCCTTATTGTGGCTTTTTCTTCAATGTACTTTGTACAGTAGCCCACGCACGTGCATAACTAGTGTACTACCGTGTCTGTTCTGATCCTCCTGTTTTATATTTTCATCTTTTCTCAACAAATTCTTCTTTTAAAAAGAAACCCATAACTCTGATGGTTCAAGGTAGCGGTCGAAGTTAAGTGAACTTTTGCGTATTTCATAGACGGTAACGCCTACATACTCGGTGTCATAGGACTTGTACTACTAGAGGTAAACTTTGATTCTGATATTAATTTTACTTTTAATTTTAACCAAAAAGCTGTAAATTATCATACCCTTCAAACACAATTAGGAATGACAATGGATAAGGTTTGAGTAAGGTTTAGGTAGAGTACTATTGTATTCATTCTTATATCTGCATTTGAAAAAATAGCCATATCCTGTCTCATATTTGTGTAGGTAACAACTTTAATTTTTATCTCTGTACCTGTTGAGTACTTATGTATCCATAGCTGTATCGGCACTTTATTAAATGTAAAATTAATAAATTAATAAAAAATGTTAACAAAATTTGTATAACTGAATTAAAAAATTATTCTTAAATCATCCAAACATAATCATACAAGTAGAAACATAATCATTCTTAAATATAATGTTTTAATTCTCTAAGTTAATTAAATCTAACAATAAACTTTAAGAACAATTATATAATATAAAATATAAAATAATGTAAATCACATATAAATTGATTGCACAGCTTGAACTAGATTTTGTTTTATGAATTGTTTTTCACTACACAATTAAGTTCATAAATTGATATTGGAATACCATATCTATGAAAGTTCATTTTAATGATAGACCATGCTTAAAGTGTATCACTAACAAGTTATAAAATAAATAGGAATAATATATATTCATATTGAAAGGCATATAATTGGAATTTTCTACATAATAGTTTAGGTATCTAACTTAAAGTGAAATGAGAATGAATTTAATAAGTCTAATCAAGGTTAATAATAGTCTATCACAATAAGTACAATTTGGTGAGTCAAATATACCTTAATTAGATCAACATAAAATTAGGAATGTCAAGTATGGAGCTAGTCAATAACACCTTAATTAGATCAACATAAGTTTAAGAATGTCAAGTATGAAATTTGCAAATTATGCAAAAAAGTTTTGTATAATTTAAAAGTAAATACCAAACAATTTGTCCCTAACATATATATAAACAAATAACTAAACTAAAACTATATTTTAATAATTAAATTAATAATTACAAGTATTGCAAATGTTCTTCAAATGGATGGTGCTTTTCAAACAAAGGAAGCTTCTTCTGCGTATATGCAAATTTACGCAATAAATTTGGAGGCAGTTGTTAAATTTTCCTCAGCAACCATTGATTAATTCAGAGAGTAGAACCTGAAAACCAAAACCGATCAATACCAAAATCTAGGAGAAGTAGCATGCCGAAAAAGAGAAAAGAAAAAGAAAAGGAAAAAAGAGAGGAGACAAAATGGAAAAGTGGATCAAAACATATATCATGCGATGGTAGTGCAGTTATAGCAGTTCAATGGTATTAATTGTTGCGGGGCAAAGAGGTGGGTGCAGTTATAATAGGATTGTTGCGGTTTTCTTAACATCGTAAAGTAGGGAGAGGGGGTTACATTATCAGTTGGGGGCAAAGAGAGTAGTCGGTAGTTTCGCTGTTCAATTCACTGAATTTAGGGACCAAAGGGTCAAATAAAAAAGTGGAGACTAAAAAAGGATATTCCCTTTATATATTGTTATAGATTAACATACATAACTACATACATGAGATATATATATATGGGGCGGGGTAGATACTATGGTATCCATACCTGCACTCATTCTTATTATTTTTTGCAGTTAAATATCTAGTTCGACTCTATTCTCAGTGAACGAGTATTTACCTTATTTATTGCGGGTGTTTTTTGTAGGCACCCATAAGGTATGGATAAAATTGTCATCTCAAAGCACAATCCAAAGTAACAGTCAAATTCTTGTATATCTAGGGATATGTTTTGCAATAATTTTTTTTCCCACTGTCTAGAAGAAACAATTACCTTTTTTATTTTAAATATACAATTTTTCTTAGCCTATAGAATACCTTCTTCTATATATTATTTAGTAGCACAAGCACTAAAGATTTTATTGTAGTTACCTCCCAATTATTTGATGAAGAGCAATGATTTTTAGACACTTCATTTTATCAAATACCTAATTAACACTTATCATTTTTTTTTATCTCTTTCTAATAATCACATCATATCACTTATCATACCTATATTCTTATCTTTTTTATCTTTCTCACTAGGTGTCAAATAGGTTTTTAGGTGTTCAAAAATTATTTTTGTGTGATTAAAGCAACTTCTCACTATAGGGAAGTGTGGACGGGTGGGTGCTTCTTGCAGCTCAGAGTATGGCAGTTGGCAGAGTCATAGTTTGGGGGGTGTCCAAGTGCTCTCTGATCTTGTCATGGCAACTTGGGGTGGGTGTGCTTTTCAATTCCCATTTTGATTCTAGTGCTTGTTAATTTTATGTTGATTACCGCTGTTAAATACCTATGAAATTTAACTGAATGATTTCTATTCCTCTTTTTTTCAATCTAAAAATCAATATGAATTTATTTAAATATTCAAATTTATATATTTTTCATTATATTTATCTTTACACTATTTTAAAGGTTCATCTTGCTTCTTTGCATTACCAGTTTTAAACCTGACAACATGGTTTTACGAAACTATGAATTTGGATACGCTAGACTACATTTTATGGCTCATATGATTATAGTTGCAGCAATATTTATTTCAACAATGTGTTTGGCATTTCATATATTTTAACAATAAAGTTCTATATGAAAGTAGTGAAATCTATTATATAGGTCTCAAATTCATATCTTACCGATTATTTTATCTGAAAAAAAAAAAGTATTGCCAATGAGAAAAGGAAAGGGCAGGTGAATGGAAGAAGCCATATAACAGATGATATTATGGTTTAACAACTCTGTTTAAGTATGAATATCCAATTTTATACTCTCACTTTTACTTTTATTCTTATCATCATTTTCAGTTTTTTTCTTATTATTTTGATTTTCTTTTATTTTAATTTTTGAATCCATCTTGCTTTTGTTTTCATTACGTTGAAAATGGTTTGGACTACATTTATTGGGCTAAGGCCCAATACTTTTCTTTTGTCTCTCTTTTGCTCCTATTTTCTGATTAAGAGTTAGATTGAGTTTCAAAATCACTTTGGCCCAAACTATTAACACCTCCTCCTCCTTTTTTTTTTTTTTCCCTTTCCACCCTCTACTTTTTGCTTTTTTTTTTTGAATTCCTATTCTCCCCCTCTCCCTCCCTTTAAATCTTTCATTTTTTCTCTCATCCCTTCTCTTCTTCTTCCTCACCTTACCAAGCATCTATGAGCATCGAGTATTTGAATTTTTACTTCTCTTGTATATGTGTAAGAATCTAGAAAGTATACAAAAAGCGAGCTTTTCAATTTGGTGAAAGAATTTGAATAAATTTGAGATTAATTTCTTAATGACTTAATTAGCATGTTAATGACATGTGAGGACCAATTAGTCATTAATTTGTGGTGGGAATTAGTCTAGGATTTTTTTTAGTTTTAGAAAAGCTTGTTGAAAATCATGTATTCAATAATAGATTAAAATAATAATATTTTAATTAATAGTGTTATAATTCGTTTAAAATTTCATAGAAGTTTAGTAATGATTAATAATTATAATTATTTCCATGAAATATATGATTGTTTGCTCACAGTTATAGTGAAATCCTACTTTGTCTTTTTATAGCACAATTTAAGTTCTAGTGGAACTAACCATTGAAACTCTCATAGAAAATCACAAAAAATCAATTAATTAAATTTTATAATTTAAGTTAAGGTTTTATCTCATAATTATGATTAATCAAGTTAATCACATATTATAGAAAACATGGTATTACATACGCTATCATGGGAGGATTTATCGAAAAAAGAAATAGCAACACAACAAAAGAAGGAACTCATCGTGGAGTCCCAACCCTATCAAAAGGAAAAGGCATCAACTTACACAACATTGCTGAAAGACCCTCAATATGTTTCTTTGACGATGAGTTTGGAGTCATTAAGTGGAATAAATGAATAATATGATAGTTTGCATGACTTCTCTCTTTTTAAAATATATAAAATAAATACATAGAATGTTTGTTCAAATCATTGAAAATAAACGAACCATTGGAGGATATTCCAAAAATGAACATCCTCAAAGCAATTTGGGGATCATAAAAATGAACCATTGGAGGGAAACTTTGTTTCAACACAGGGATCGTAAATTTGAATATGAAGTTTTTTAATTACAGTATTTAATGCTTTTCCGTTGTATGGTTTATGTTCTTGCTAAAAGATATATTTTGCCTTATGACTTTTGTATGTTGGATTCTCAATTGGTGGTAGTTTTCATTTCTATGATTGATGTACTAACATTCCTAAATATATTTCTTGTCTTTACCCACTTTTGTGTTAGACACATTGCTAAAAAATGCTTCTCTCCAGATATAGAAGTCATTAACTTTGGTCTCATATGAGTCCGTCAAAAGACACAATAAATCTTGTAAAATATCTTGCTTGGCTTCTGATTCCTTGAATCTTGTAGGATGAATGTTATTCATCATCAGTCAAAGCCCTGCGTGTCGAATCCTTTTTATAAGACAAAGTAAGGTAGGATGAAATATTTGTCGTCAGTGTTTATCGAAACATCAAATGTTTAAATTGTACACTTAACTAAATGCATTAACATATAAAATAATTCTTTTTCGTTTTTGTTTGTTTGTTATCATTAAAATCAATGATCGGATCATCTTAGCCTTTACAACATTATTATTGCTAAGATCGTTATTTGAATTATTCTCACTATTATTCTCTGAACTAGAACTATTGTTATTCCCACTGTTCCTGTATTGTCTACTCCTATTTCCATTTGTGATGGTAGATCTTCTTCCTCTACATGAAAGAATACACTTTTTACTTTACTACTTACTATTTTTACAAACTTGTCCCATCGATTGTATAATTTTCACAATAAAAAATGTATAATTCTACGAACAATCTTGGAATCAGAACCAATTTCCTTTAAGGGCTTAAGTCCAACAAAGTATAGTGCAAATTTAAATGAAGAAAAAGAAAGAAAAAAAAAGAACAAAGTTGTAGACGAAGAGGAAAAAAAAGAGAGATAGAAATATAGAAAGAACAAAATAAATTTAGAAAGTGATGAAAGATGCGTGCTCTTGATCTCTTGTTAGCAAGTCATTGCGAGTGTTGGACGTTGTTATTCTTTAAAGAGAATTGTAAAATAATGCGAATCCAAATCATACTTCATTTCGAATTCGGAGTACATATTTATAGGCAAAAAAAGTAAATACTGAAATCCTAAGATTTGCATACGTGATCTACCATTACTAACTTCTTGATTTTTTATTTAGACAAGTATCATCAGACTTATTTGAAACAAAAATTACTATTATATATATATATATAAAATTTATCCACCTTTTCAACCAATTTGACACTTTTAAGCTATACAATTTTTTGAATCAACAAGGCAACAATTAATTCCTTTCCTAAAGTTTGACTCTTCAACTGGAGTAACATCTTGATCAATTATTTTTTTATTTGTTATATTTTGAGCCTAAATTGAAATATCCATGTGCTGTGCTTCATTAAAATCTTCACATCTTAGCTTCTATTGAAAATGTCACTTCTTAGACCTTTGTCAACATTTCCATTCCTTGAACCTTTTTGACCCCTTTTGATTAGTCACTTTTCAAACTTGCATCAAAATTCATACTTCTTGAAATTCTATTGAAAACATTACTTTCAAGCTTCAATCAAAATTGTCACTTCTAAATTTCCACGAAAAGACTTCTAAACTTTTATTAAAATTGTCACTTCTATTCTTCTATCCAAATTGTTACAAGAGTCCACCATATTTATCTTTTATCATTTTTTTAGTAGAGAATACAAATATCTTTCATGAGAGACAATCTGTTCGAGTCAAGTAAGATCGTTATCTCTAAGACTCAAATGTTATTTAAGTATTTAATGTAGTTGTATATCTAAAACTCAAACTTGATACTACTATTTAAGCTCAACCAACCTTATGATAATTGATCTACACACTCGTTGGACTTCCGAAGGTACATCTTTATCTTTTTCCAAAAATCTCAAACTCAATTTTCTAAAACTTAAAAAATTGCACACCAATCCATGTCAATTCAATAAAAATATAGCATACAACCAATAACACCACGTGCGAATTGTTTTTTTCAATATAGGGAAACTCATTAATAATTCATTATCACCGAAGATAATTTACCTGCATTGTCCAAATTAAGCCGCGTTTAAAAAATAAAATGAAAAACTTACGCTTTTTCCCCCATATTTTGGTCCCGTGAGTGGAAACATCAACTGCGAAATATTCAGAAAAATATCTTTCGCACCAAACCAAGTGCAGTATATTAAAAAAGGCCAAAAAGCATCAACACCAGGAGGAATAAATAATAGTAAAGACATTGAGAAAAATACGGTACGGAAGTTCCCACAGGAGCAGCACCTGAGAAAGTTAATTCTGCGTTACAGACCTCGGATTCATCGACATCACGGTTTGTTCCAAACTAATCATAACTCAACACTTGTCGGATACACAAGCACAGAGAGCGACACATAGCCCTCCCTCCATTGCGTGTGTTTTTTTTAGAAGGTCTCTTAATTTGTGTTCCTGGTCACAATTCACAAACCACACAGAGAAAAGAGAGGGAAGGAAAGAGAATAAAAAAGAAAAGAAAAGAAAAGGGTGAATAGTTGAGAAAGAGGGGTTTGGGGCATGGAGAATCGGAAGGTGGAGGAGGAGGTGCGTGTTAGGGAGGAGGATGATGACGTGGCGGCGGAGGAAGAGGAGGATGAAGGAGTGGTGGGCTCCAGCTTGACCTTGGAGAGGGTCGCTGCAGCTAAGAAATTCATCGAGAATCATTACAGGGCTCAGATGAAACACATTCAAGAACGCAAGGAGAGGTAAACAAACGCCATGCACTCTTTTTCTTCTTCTTTTTTTTTTTCGTTCTTATTTGCCAAACCTTTTTTTATTATTATTATTATTTAATTTTGTGCTACGATCGTTTGTATTTCGTTGCATGTTGTGGGGGGCCTTCTTAGTGCTTTCTATTTTGGCTCTTGCTTTATGGTGGGAATGTCCTGTTGGGGTTTTTCTTCTTATTCCTTTTTTTTTTTTTTGCCCTTCCTTTTATGAAATGTGTCATTATTGCCTTTTTGCTAATCCTAATAGACTAATGCGTGTGCTGTTTGTTAAATCGTTGCATCTTTAGGGTGTGATCCTTGCATGCTTAATGATGTTGACTAGTTCTAAATGGTTTTGTTGATAAAATTTGGCTTACAAGGAATCTTGCAGCACATTTACTTTAGCGTATTGTAGGAATGGGCTGGAGGAGAATGCAGCTTTTCTGGGATTTGCATTTTTTTTGGTTTAATACATCAGTTTGTTCTTAAACTTTGGGATAATTTTTAATTAAGTCCCTGAACTAAAAAAATTTGTAATTAAATCCTTTATTTTTTACAATTTTTGTAATTGAGTCCTTAGAAGTAATAAAACTGTCACAAATTGTAAATTTTCTGGCAGTTTCAAACTGCTGCAAACTAACTCTAGAGATTTATTACAAAAATTGTAGAAAATTAAGGACTTAATTACAAATTATTTTAGTTTAGGAACCTACTTAAAAATTTTCCAAAAGTTTAGGGACCAACTAATGTATTAAACTTTTTTTTTTTTCCTTTTGAAAGAAAAGTAAATTGACTTTCTGAGCACTTTAACGCAGATTCTCAAATGCATTTAAGCCGTCCCCTCTTCCCATGCTCTGTGGTGCCACGAAATGTTCATGTATCTATTGAAAGGCATTAATAAAATTCAAGTTTCAGTGTATCATGTCCTCATTTTTTCTGTACATAATCAGTGTGGCCCATGCCTCCTGCTTAATTATGTATTTCGTGGCCCTTTGGCAGATTTTTAGTTCCGACGGACACATGCGCTTGCACTCAAACACACAAAAGGCTTGCAATTTTTTCGGCCTTTTGACAGTCCTATTTCATTGACAGACAGGCAGAGACTCAAGTACATGCATGCACACACAAAAATGTTTTCAGTTATTGTAGTATACTTTTATATGAAGCTTTATTTTTCATACAAGTTATAGCGTGTTTGCATTGCCATTCACACGTCATTCAATGCACTCTAACGTGACTGAGGCAAATTGGTGGATTGACGTTCAGCAACAGAAATACAAACACACTCTTAGTTCTTTTTCGTAAAATAGTAGTGCAGTCAATGAAGGGGCATGCATTTATTTAGTCATCTTGTTTTGCCTTTTGATTTTAAAAGTATCTTCACAACCTTCTGACATGATTTTATTATTTGCAGGCGTTCAGTGCTACAAAAGAAGTTAGCGTCTTCTCAAGTACCAGAAGAGGAACAGATCAATCTGTTGAAGGATTTAGAGCGCAAGGAAACTGAGTATATGCGATTAAAAAGACATAAAATATATGTTGATGATTTTGACCTTCTAACCATTATTGGCAGGGGGGCCTTTGGGGAGGTAGAAATATATAAAATCATATTAGATAGTTAGTGCCTTATTTTTTTGTGTTGACATTTAAACATGGTATTCAATGTAAGTTGGTAATCTGGATAGTGGATAATACCCAATTAAACGTTTCTGAATTGTCATAAAATTAAATGCTTACCATACGGTTTGAAAGAGCTAACCCTTTACTTGTTTTCTTTGTTTATTTCTGAACAATCAATTTTCCTAGGACTAATACTTTTCTGATATGGAGTTAGATTTAGTATAGGGGACTGGCTGCATATCAAAAGCATCTGTGTGGGCCATTTTTAAGTACATGTATTTTATATATAGTAATGTATCATGCAATGATGTTTCCCTCATCTTTTTCCTCAACAAAAAAGAAATCACTCTTAGTTTGGAAAACCTGAAAGGTGTTAAATAGATAATTAATACATGGTGTTGAAGGTGTATTGGTGCCAACAGTGATGCCAAGGATGTTCTCTAAGCAAAAGCATAGGAATGTTGTTTCAAAATCGGGGGTGCTACTCATTGTTAGGGGATGTGGTTGGGCTCAGAAAGTCATTTATGGTAAAAATTCTGAGGAAGAAACAAGTGTCTTGACTTGAGGGAATACATGAAGATGAGTTGCATTATCAGGCAGTGGCTATCACCATAGAAATTTGTTAGGTGTTTGGGCACGGTGATGGTCAAGCAAAATGTACACCTGTTAAGGTGCTCTTGATTTGAAAAATTTTGTTAAAGAATTAATGCCTGAGTTTCACAGTTACTCTGAGCTCTGTTTTTGTTATTCAGAGAGAGCTTGCTTGACATCTAAAGCAGCTGTACTACACTTCACAATAGAATATAATGGTCATGAGAGAAAAATATGACACTGGAGAAAAAAGTATTTTTAGGGTTTCTCTACCTAGGTTTGTGATATCATATTGAGATAGAAGAGATCTTGGAGAAACCCTGATATGCTTTGATGAGTCTATGAAATTACACTATCCTCTGATACCCTATTTATATTACTAAGTAGTATGGAAATACAAGGTAAAGTACAATAGTACATTTATAAGCAAAAAAGGAAAAAAAAGAAAAGAGAAAGAAAAGCACTCGTACACATATATGTCTACCACAGTAAGGACACTGAAACACTTAATTATACAATGGTAACAAATATTTATCTAACGGAAATGATGTGGCTGAGGATCTTACGATCTTCAATTTTCATTCAGATTGGAGAATCAATTATTCTTTTTAGTTCAGAAATCTTGCTTTTGGAAATGATATCACGGTGTTATACAAAGACTGCACAAATAAAAACTATGCATTCCAGCAAAAAATTAGGATTTCTTTATGCTTTGCTCCTACCCTATTACATTTAGGATTCTCTAAATATGATAGCTAATCATGGATGCTAGAAATAAACTGTAGATTCCTTACTAGTTATATGTACAAAAAGACGGTTTGATTTGATTTTTGATTGTGCTTTATCAAATGGCTTCTCTTGAAATTCTTCTTCCTTCTTTATTTTGTGTCATTGGATTACCATCTTTATATCTTTCCTTTTTTTACTGAGTTGCAATTGATTAAGAGTTGATCTCTGATCATCTATGCCAGTCATAAGCGATGGTGTGGTTTTGGATTGTCATTTTATGTTTTATTGTACACCTTATTAGAGATAGAGTGAATTACCTTTACATTTGAATTTACATTTACATTACATGTACATTTGTAACTAACTGTTAGTTTAGTTTCAATTCTGTTGTAATTAGTTAGAGTGAAGACTCAGCAGTGAGTCACCTACCTTCTATAAATAGCTGTACTCATGTATTCAAATGTTCATAAAACATTTTCTCTCAGTCTCTCTCTCTGTTTCTTCATTTCTAATATACCTTTCCATCGTGAACATTTTTTAATTATCCCATATGGTTTCACAGGTAAGACTCTGTCGTGAAAAGAAATCAGGCAATATATATGCCATGAAAAAGTTGAAAAAGTCTGAAATGCTCAGCAGGGGACAGGTGAGTTTTCATATTTTCATTAATTGAATGAAAGTTTGTTCTTTCCATTCTTTCAGTTATTATTAGAGAAAAGAAAGTTCTTTTTGCTATTATTTTTTAAGTTTCATCATCTGATTTGAATATTTTCTAATTCATTGGGTTCATTTCCATCATAGGTTGAGCATGTTAGAGCTGAAAGGAATGTACTTGCAGAAGTTGCCTGTGACTGCATTGTGAAACTCTATTACTCTTTTCAAGATGCTGAACACTTATATCTCATAATGGAATATTTGCCTGGTGGTGATATAATGACTTTGTTGATGAGGGAAGAAACTTTGACTGAAACTGTGGCTAGATTTTACATTGCCCAAAGCGTTTTGGCCATAGAGTCTATTCATCAACACAACTACATTCATCGGTTGGTATTGTTACATCTTAAAATTATAGTCTTGTTCGTATAAATCATAATTTTCCATCGTAAGTTTCTTCCTGTTTCCCCCCAGAGATATAAAACCCGACAACCTTCTATTGGACAAAAATGGTCACATGAAGCTGTCTGATTTTGGTCTTTGCAAGCCACTTGACTGCTCAAGTCTATCATCTATAAATGAAAATGAAATCCTGGATGATGAGAACTTGAATGATACCATGGATGTTGATGGAGGCTTCCCAAATGGCAGAAATGGTAGGCGCTGGAAAAGTCCCCTTGAACAACTTCAACATTGGCAAATTAACAGGAGGAAGTTGGTAATTGCCTTCTGCCCACGCTCAGAAGTTGTATTTGATGCTTGCATGGGTCTTATTTCTGATTTCTTACAAATACATAATAGCAAAATGCCAATATTTAGTTGATCTGTAATACCAAATGATAGTATATTTAACTTAGAGATACTTAAACATGTGCCATCTATTGCATGAGGATACTAACCCCATACCAGCACCATTCTTGGACAATTTAGTCAATATGTGCAATTGTGGATCAATGTAAAGAGTGAAAGATTTGTAATTGTTTAGTTTGCACTCAGATGTCATGCATAATGGTAAAATTCTTAGCTCTTTAACTACTTAGAAGTCTCATGTTTCTTATTCATGTTCAGTGAATTCGTGCAGAAATCATTAATTGTCTCATTAGTGCACGAAATGTTGATTTGATTGCATTTTAAACACTTTGATCATGTTTTAATTTGTTTTCATGCATCTCCTTCTCCAGCTTATCTATTTGTTTCATGGCAGGCATTTTCCACTGTTGGAACTCCAGACTATATTGCTCCTGAAGTATTACTGAAAAAGGGTTACAGTGTGGAGTGCGACTGGTTTGTTTATATACATATTTTTTCATTCTGTCGCTTGAGTTGCATCTATCCATTTTTTGTATCAATAGTTTTGTCATTTTGAAGTGAATGCAGATGATCACTTTGCATTACTTTTTAATTTTTAGTGATTAAGAGTAGAAAAGTTCAAAGTTCAAAGTCTTCTATCCAAACATTAAAGACTCTAGAGTGGCTTGTTTTGGAATAGGTCAATGTGTCAAGCGACCTTTTCGCTAACCTAAGTAGCATAGGTAAACAGGACGAAAGTTAAACCAGAGTGCAATCCATGAAGCTCCTTACGATGTATGTATGAAAAAAATTTGAGAGCACAAATTGCTATATAGCCATCTTTTTCTATTCTTATTTAAAGTTAAAATACTTCAGAGAAGGAACTTTTCTGTCCAGTTTTAAGAATTTGTCGTGATATTTTGGATTTTATTTGCATATTCCAATCGGTAGGGATCATGAACAGGAACCATTTTGTCATCTTTCTTAAAGAAGGGTTGAAGCATTGTAAACTTGAACATGGAGTCACATATTTCGAATGTTTTGAAGCACTATATAGGAACCTTTTACAATCATTCATCTATTACTTTACATTTGATCCTGTAAAGATGTCCCACATTGGCTAGGAATGTGGTCAAATTTACCCTTATAAGGCTTGGCAATCCTCCTCCCTTGAGTTAGCTTTTGAGGTTGAGTTAGGCCTTGTCCATTTCTAGTAGATCCAATGAACTGTTCATATTCAGTCATAGGAAACTTTATATTGTCATATAAATTAAGTTATGGTAGCACTTCTGCAGTTGATTGTCCAAATCTTGTATAAAAGGCATGATGCTTTCAGATCCTCCCTAATCTTGTATCAAGTTATGTAATTGGATCTTCCTGCAGATATAAAAAGGATAATAATTTGAATTTAGAGTTGGCTGACTTGTTATCTCACAATATGAACGTTTTTCTGGTTTATGTGATTCTCAATAGGAACTAAACTCTGTTTAATGGAAAGAAGGAAGAAATATTTGGATAATTAGAAAGATGACAGGTAGCAGAGGATAAAGGTTTTCTACCACATAAATTGGATGCTGAAAGAAAAAAAAAAAAAGGATTTTGATTGCTTGGTTGTTCTTACATGTCTGGTGGTTAGTAAGAAAAGTTTGTTCAAGACTGTGTTCACTCAATTTGAATAAACATTGAATAGCCTGAGTGGCCAAATTTATTGATCAATATTGCCCTTTTTCATTTCATAGTTATTATGCTAGGCCAAGAATTAGAATGATTTTGTCTATATTTTCTTCTGTTCTTCAAGAAAAGACTATTAGCATTGTGTAATCTATTTTATTATTCATAAGAATGTTTTACTGGTTTTAATCTTAGATTATTATTCTTTATTGTTCTTTTTACCTGAAAAAAATTATGTGTCCCATGTAAATATATATTTTGCTTAAAGAGAATAATGTCCTTTTGAATGAAATATCTTCCTTCTTGTTGACAGAGTTCTAACTTGCTGCAGGTGGTCTCTTGGTGCTATAATGTATGAAATGCTAGTTGGATATCCTCCATTTTACTCTGATGATCCCGTAACAACATGCAGAAAGGTTTTTCTCTTTCCTCTCTTTCTTCCTTCCTCCTTAAACCCATCCTTTGGGGCCTCTGAATATATGTTATAGACACTAATTCCCAGGACCTTTGACCAAACAATAAATTTTGTTATTATACAGGATTAATCTCATTCCTTGTACTACAGATTTTCATCAGGATCCAATAGCAGCTTTGTGGGATTCAATTTGACTATCAATAATTTAACTCTAGTGTCCTTTATGAGTCATGCATGATTCATGAGATAAATATAAAATTGAACATTAAAAAACTGGCTATTTCTCTTGCCAAAAAAAGGTAGTTTTTGTATACTAAATAACTGGTTCTTGTATATGGATGGCTTTTGTTAAAAGTTGCCTTTTGGGGGTTCAATTTTATAACCTTTCAAATATCTAGTTTGTCACACTATTTGTTATATCCGGATAATCGTTCTATGCCGCTAGATCAATTGTTGTTGGAGTAGTTCTACATTCATGAGTTTTGATGAGTCAAAGGTGCAAGATCTCAAAATGAATTAAACTCTGAGAAACCTGAACACATATAAGGAGCATGTTTCTGCTGTATAGTTCTTATTTCCCTAGTCTTGTGTGGTTTAGTTATTGGACATTTCAATGGACTTTTATAATTCAAACTTCAAAGCATAAACTATACTAATGGGTACTTTGTCTTTCTGATGCTTTAATTTTGGATGTAGTGTGATTCATCCTTAAGTCTTGCTCTTGGTTCATTTTGATGTCTTTTATGTGTTGACTTAGATTATTGTTGCTTAAGTTTTGTCTTGTGTTTTTTCTTATAAGTATTTTGTCGGTCTCCTTGTTCTCACTATAATTTGTCATAGTACTCATTAGCATGTAAGTGCCTTATTTTTTCAGAAGCACTAACAGTAACAGTTGAAATTATGTTCTACTTTTTTTGCCTTGGTGATGAGTATCTTCAGATTGTGCACTGGAAAAATCACTTGAAATTTCCAGAGGAGGCCAGATTGACACCTGAAGCCAAGGATCTAATATGCAGGTTGCTTTGTGGTGTTCCATATAGACTGGGTACTAGAGGAGCAGAAGAAATTAAAGTGTGTCAAATGTGTTTTTCTTTGTCATTCATTTTTTCCCCTGTAATACTTTAAAGTCATAATATTCCTTGATAATATTACCGGTTCTTAATTGACCAGGCTCATCCTTGGTTCAAAGATGTCATGTGGGACAGGCTCTATGAAATGGAGGCAGCATTTAAACCACAAGTCAACGGAGAGCTTGACACTCAGAATTTTATGAAATTTGATGAGGTAAGATATTATGATAGTGTGCCTTGTCTACTCCCATGGTGTGTTTTGTATCCATGACTTCTATGAACTTGCTTCGTCCTTTCAGCTTGTTCCTAACAAGAGAAGTAGGTGTCACTGAAGGCAGTGGTGGTGGGCTTATAATGATTTATGCATTATTTGTTGTACCTCTTTATTCCCTTGATTATCAAGGAACCATGAATTTTGTTTCTAATTTATTCAGACAAATGCAAATTTATCTCATAGTTTGTCTGTTAAAATAGAACATTTTTGTTGAAAATAACATAAGGACTGGTCACTTTTTGTTGTCCACCTACAATGCTTCATAATGCATTCAGCCTGTACTATCTTGTCAATTAGCTTATTGCAGGATGGGTGATCAAGGATTTTGGTGGGAAAGAGAGAAAGAGGAGAAGAGGGAAGAAGAGAACAGAAAGGATAAAAAGAGAGACAAGAGAAACAAAGAGATCAAAGAACTGAGCAGTGCACTTCTGTTATTATTATTCCAGTCTGTCTAAAATATAACAATGTTGGAAAACCGCCTTAATTGCGGTCACCCCTAGCCCGCTTTAGTTGCTGCCTCTTGGAGGGCTGCCTTAATTGCAGTCTCAAGGGTGGTGGTTTAGTCCTACGTCGACTAGAGATATGGCTTAAATAGAGCTTATAAAGCTTGGGTAGTCCTCACCTTACAAGCTGGTTTTGTCAGATTGAGTTAGGACCAAACCTCAAATTGTAAGAAACAATCATGCTTTATTTATAGGCAGCTACCCAACAACCATAAAATCCTTACTAAACATAGTTGACTGACTAACATTCCTTTCCTATTCATATTTACATAACAATAGGTTTAACAAGCGTTTTCATAAATAAGCTGCTAGGCATTCCTAAGTTAGCAGCTTTGTTGTTTTTCGCTATAGCCTAGGCTATCTTCATCTTTGATCTACCCTGCATTTATCTGCCTGTCGGAGATGTAGACAATAAGGTCTAATCTTTTTTGCTCTAAGGGTTATATGGTGTTTCTTTCCCTTTCTTCATGTCTCTGTAAACAAGTAATGAAAGATAAGCATTTCTCCACTCTGATATATTACTCAAATTCCACATTGATCTTTCAACATGTGCTCATTAACCCCTAATCTTTTTGTATTGTTTGTAATACCAACCCCCCCCCCCCAAGGCATATTTAGGCAAATTGGATTAGAAAAACTGACAAGTTACTGAGAGATATGTGCTAATATATCAACATTGTCCCAATCTCACACATTTACATGCAATCACACTACCCCTATTTGTCACCATGGTTGCACAGTATGGCTACATATAACATTAGGCACGTACTTGTCAGGCTGAGCCTGACATGTAAACATATCATGTACAAATATCAAACATGTCAGTATACTATCATACAAGCATGTCATTCTGAAAAGTTGGGACATGGTTATACCTTCAATTTTGTTAACTACAGTTGTCCTAGTCTATTAGTCCAATTGCATTTTCACCTTTGATATTTTGATTTAAGCATATTAACTCCTAACTGTTTGTGTTGTTTGCAATGTCCCCATTTTTAATACAATCTCAAATGGTTAGGAGTTAATATGGTTAAATCAAAATATCAACGGTGAAAATGCAATTGGACTAATAGACTAGGGCAATTGCAGTTAAAAAAATTGAAGATATAACCATGTCCCCACTTTTCAGAATGACATGCTTGTATGATAGTATGCTTGCATATTTGATATTTGTACATGATATGTTTGCGTGAATTTTTGTATGTAAGATTTATTCATTTAAGTTCAGTCTCCTTTAATGTATAAGCCTTTATAGAATGAATTTTTTTCAGAAACAGTATCGATGAAGTAATTGTTAGTTAATTTACGTTCTCACTTATACTTTCATATTTATATGTGCATGGATTGTCATATCTTTTACTTTTACCTGAGATAATTACCATTTTATTAGCTGGAATTCTGATATGATTGTAATTGTGTTAACAGGTTGAACAACCAAAGTCAACTAGAGCTGGATCTGGGGCCATCAGAAAGGTAGACACTTTATTTACTTGAAAGAAGAATAAGATTTGTCAGTCAATTGTCAATTAACTTGCCTCTGATGTTTGCTTTTATGTATCATTCAATTTGAAGTGGAAAATTTCATCTTTTTTACAATATTTATACATCATAATAACCCTTGGGTCCTCCAACATTAAATCTGTAAATACTCAAATCCTCATCCAACAGGGATGCAAGAATAATTACATGAATATGTCTCCATGGAACTTACACATAACATTTAGTTCCAATTCAATCATCTTGTTTTGGTTCTCAAGGGAACAATACATCTCAATATTTTTCTTTCTCTAAAGATGTGGCATATTTTTCAAGGTTGACAATGCTTTAAAAAAACTATTAATAAATTAATAATCCGTTTGCTTCATGCGGCTTTCCATTAATTCATAAGCTCCTACACTTTTCCCTAGTTGACTTCATCAGTTCTAGTTGTTTACCCCGACCCAAATTTGTTCCAGGCTAAATTTACAGATCTATGTTCTCTCCTTTAAGTTTGTTGTATCCTCTTTGTTCGCAGAAGCTCTTAACTCCTCAAGATCTCAGTTTTGTTGGTTATACATATAAGAATTTTGCTGCTGTCAAGGGGATGCATCGATCTAATGGTAGGTTTTTTTTCTCCTGAAGTATAAATATTACAATTTCATCTCCCTTGTCATGTCCTAATCTTTGATACCACTTGCTATCAGTTTAAATGCTGCATTTTCTATCTGTGCACGATATCCGTTGATTAATCTTATCTGCCAAAAACGACTCTTAGATTTACTAGTATAGCAATTTGCTTCAGAGACCTCAGACCTAAATAACAAACTAGTGCCTGAATATGTAACCAAGTCAGCGTTAAGTTGTTCTGGAATTCAGATATACAGCGTCTTATGGTGCTGGGTGGCATTCAGCTTAATAAATATAGGACTTGTAAAGTTGAGGCTAAATTTATTTCCTTGTGACTTCTTCGAATGATTGCTTCTTGTAAATGTTTCCAGACATGCTAGAGCCTTTGAATATGAACTGAGTTAGTAAGAGGCAAACAAGTTCTAATTAAAAGTATATTCTTTATGCTTTAAGTTTTAGAGTGCTTATTCAATCTCTATGTTGTAAACTTGTAATGATTTTAAAATGCAATCTGAGGTAATAAATTACACGTTGGGCTCATCACTAAATCTTGCAGAAAGAACATTACTTCCATCTGTATTTTCTTTCTTTTTTCTGTGAATTAACATACATTTTGGTCCCCTAAGAGTATGTTTGAGAGATGAGTGTTTTAGGCAAAGAGAGGGGAGGGTAAACTTTCCATTTCTAATAAATATTCTTTATTTTGATTTGATATATTTTTAAATAAAAGAAATAAAATGATAGATTAGCATAAATTTATGTTCCAATATTTTTTTATTTATTTTTTAATAAATGTGATATAATTCTCTTCATTTAAAAATAAAAAAATTGTCTTCCCGGCCCTTTCCTCCAAAAACCCCACCTCCAAGCACACCCTAAAGAATACTCAACATCACATTGGTCCCCTATTTATTGCAACATCAAGGTTGTACTGCAATATCGTCAAAGTGGTTATGTCATATCAAATTGGTCCTTTAGTGAATGAAATTTGACAACTACATGTAAACTTGTGTTAATGGGATATAGGAATTATTGCTACATTGAACTTTTTATTAATTTCAATTTTCAAGTAGCTGAATTGACCTTTCATTTCCAAATTCCAGTAGTTTTTTATATTAATGACAATGACATGTTCAACATGCATTTTATGGATAGAAAGTAGCATAAACGTTGGATGAGATATTTCATTTTATTTTATACATATTTTATAGCTAATAAAGATTATACCACTTTTGCTGAACGTAATACAGATTCAGGGAGCATTTCACCAAAGCGGTCATCCGTTGACTCCACACACAGTAATGGGACCTAACTTGGATTACTTACTAATGCTCAATGTATTCTAGTTAAACTGTTCTAACTGAACCATTTTTTCTAGGTGATTCTGCAATAGACTATTCCACCTGATACTCACTGGACATCACAAAATCATAGATGGTTGCATCCTCTGGGAATGCCTTTTCGCTTGTGAACAATGACCCTATTTTTTTATTTTTTTATTTTTCCCATTTTCATATATAGACCTTCATGTGTAGCAAAATAGTGGACATGATGGTGGGTAAGCCTGCTTATTTTTCAACCGGGTTTGCCTTACTTTCTGTGTCAACAGCCACCTATCATGCAGAACTTAGTGTACAGAGATATCTGCATCACTGGTAGCTGTATTATATGTTAAAAATTTTGAAGTTAAAGTACATGTAATTGTAAACTTGTCACTGGGTCGTGACCACTTGTGCCCAGGTTAGCAAAGAAACATGTGCCATCACTTGTGATATGCAAATTCTGACCCCTTTCTCTCAATCCACCTTTTTCTGTAGTCTAGCAAGCTATTTACTCCCCTAATGGTATCTTGACTCAAACAACCTTTTGCTTCCATCTAGTTAGATGCAGGTCCAGTTGTTGAGTTATCCCAATGTAAGATGTTGACATAATAACAAAATCAAGTGATGTCAATTGCAACTTTGTTCTCATTCTGATTTGAAATTGTCATTGAATCGATGTAACATGAAATTATTATATGTTCACGTCTGGCTTCGCTCAGACTCATACTGCTTTCGCTGCACTTTACAACTTCCTAGGACACGGCACGGCACTAAACAAATGTACTGAACATGTGTTAGTAGAACTCATTTTAACGAACAGAGGTCGTTGCTTGTGTCATGCCAACGTAAATGACGATAGTGTGCAAAATATTCTGTATCTATACTTCTAAAGGGTTGACTGTTTTGCATTTGCCAAAAGGAACTTCAGAGTTCCTTCTCAGGTCGATTAAAATCTAAAGCAAATACCGTATAAATAAGCAAAGGAAAGCAGGGGTGGTGCAAGACATTTGATTTAAGAGGGATAAGAAAAAAATGACTTGGGTAAAAAAACAATTAAATTTCTATGTCCATGATATATATGTAAGGAAATTAATCTATAACTATTATTTTCTGAGCAAAAGAAATATATAATTATATATGGACATGATCCGTTAACATCAAGTGCAAATCTAAACACTTATATCAAATTTCATCTAGTGATATAATTAACTACTATGGCTAAAATTATTTCACTTGAAAGTGAGTCACGTGACACTTTCTATGCAGTTAAATATTTGATGACCTTGACCTTGAAATGTGCATTTTTGGCTGCAAAATTTTGTAGCAGTGTTATTAGACTCAGCTCGGACTAATCAATTGAACTGCGAACCAGCCATGTGGCTGGTCTGAGTAGCTTATTAGATTGAACCTGTATATGGCTCATTATAACTTAACTAACTTAAGCCAACAAAACTAGCTAGGTCGTAATCTTAGCTTTGTCACACGCATTCAGGGTCGGTCCTAAGATTTTTTGGGCCCGGGACGAAATAGTAGATAAGGTCCCCCTTATATGCAAATATTTGAAAATGTAAATATATATTGCATAAAAAAATAGACACGTAATTTCATTAAAAAATTATACTTTTTATTATATTAAACAAATAATATAGTTTTAACAAATCTCATAAAGATATATCACATTTTATTCAATTTATTCCTATATTATCTTCTATAATTCAGTTTATGTTCTATCCAAAAAATTACATACACACAAATATTTATATATAAGTTCACCCCTAAAAGGGGAAAAAAAAAACTATACACGCTATATACGTATATATAATTTTTCAATAATAATTTTATAAAATTTTATTTCTTATAACTCCTCCAATTTTTTTCTTTTTTTTTCCTCTATTCCTTTCTCATTACATCTTTTATTACATCTCACATTTTTTCCTCTACTCTTCCTATCTTTCTTACCATTCAAGATAGATACACCTCGTAGAAAGTATACAACCACTATTTCCAATAATTTTTTAGGTCTCTCTGTTTTTTTTCTTAAATATGTTTCTTAATAAAGAAGAAATTAAAATATTATTTCATTGTTTGAAGCAGAGAATGTATTATTCTTATTATTATCAGGTTAAAAATTAAATTACGCTTAAACAAAATTTGAGGGTCAATTATGCTTTTAAAACTTCAAAAATGATATCTAAATATATAAAGATTTCCAACCATTAAAATTGTTTCCACAAATTTCAAAAACTAAATCTCTTTTCTCCCTCTACAGCTAATCTTGTAACTTTTGTTTAATTTATATAATTTTGATTTCCATGATATGTGGTCAATTATTATAAATTTTGTAGCTGTTGGTTAAATTTAATATAATAATTTTAAAATTATAATTAAATTTAATTTTTATATTTAGCCTCCTCCAAGAAAATGCTCTAGCTTCTTGCTATCATCTATCAATGATAAAATATCATCATGTCTTATTAAAACTTACATATATTTTTGTTCTTTATTGATATACTAACTTTTCATTTTAATTCCTTTATAATTTGAGTTTTGGTTTGTGTTTCTTATCTTGTTAAAAAAACAATCACTTTAATTCTACTATCATAGATCCATTATATGTTGATATGTCACTTTGAACTAAAAATTCATTCAACATGGATTTATCAATGTAACACATCAGAAAAAATTAACAACAAAAAGAGTGATAATTTCTAATCACATGTCACATTTTAATTTGGGTAAGAAAAGAGATATGAAACAAGACAACAATTTTATTCTATTTATAAAAATTAATATAAAAAAATTTCTACACAATCATATATACTTTTTTTTTTGGGCCCCTTTTAGCCTAGGCCTTAGGTTGTCGCCTCTCTGGACTAGGCCCAAGGCCGACCTTGCACATGTTCTAGACTTTCAGCAACCAAGGATCTTTTGTAGCTCTTAATGAAATCGCTCATAGACACAAAGAAGCTGGTGTTGTGGACTAGGGTTTTAAATAGCGGGCCATAATGTCGTTATAGCAGTGTAGTGGCGCATAGCGTGACCCTTGGCTGTTATAAAGGCTGTCGTAGGAGCGATTTAGTGTAGTGGTCGTAGTGGACAAAACAACGGGCTGAGTAGTGGCTGTAGTAGGCGCTATAGCAGCCTTATATGTTGATTTCAAAATATCCTCTCTGAATAAAGACATTAGGGCCTTTTTGGAGGGCTATTTTTGGGATTTTAATTTCTAAAAATGAAATCTATAGATGTAATAATAGTGAAAATGATAAACAGGACTTGGATTTAGAAAATGATGATGATTCCTATTTAAGAAACTTGTATTTGACTTTTGTTGGTATGTACTTGTATGTTTTGTTTAAGACCTATGACTTTTTATTGTTAATTATGAATGTCATTAATTTTGAGTTTTTTTTTTTGAGAATTTATATGTATACATTATATAAACTATATAAAAAATTTCAAAAGAGCGACTATCCCGCTATACACTATCTCCCTATAGCGCTTTTGGAGCTGGCCGCTACATGTGCACGCCCCTATCTGAAATTTAAAACATTATTATAGACGACCATGGTGGCACTATGGTCGGAATCCAACAATAATGAGATGGGAGAGCCGAAAAGTAGGTGGCATAAGAACATAGTGGAACGAAAAAGAAACAAAATCAGAGGAAGAAAAAAGTAAAACAAAAGAAGAGTTAAACAATGAACACGATTCTCGGCAATCTTTTCAAGTTTTATTTTTTAATATATATTATATTAATTACAAACCTATATCTATATATTATGTAAAACAGTAAAAGAAAGAACCGACAATAAGCATAAAAAAATTCTTCCTGGCATTTATTTTTTATAAAGGGTCGAGAGCCCATTAGGGAGAATAGGTCCCAAAAATTTAATTACACGTAATCCAAGACCATAAATTGAATTTAAATTAAGCAACTTATATAAATGTAAGCTCAAATAATAATTTAACTTAGCATGTTAATAATTTTTTAAGGCATAGTGAAACATAACAATAATGAAATGTAAAGTGAGAGTTATGATAAAAACAAAAGGCAAGATAGAGAAATAAATGACAAGAAACTAAGTGGCAATAAAAATAAATGCTATAGCTTAAGCAATATAAATACAATGGAATGTAAAAATGGAAATTAACATAATAACAACTTAAAGACAACATAGAGTTAATGGCTAGAATTAAATAGACAATAAAGTAATTGGTAAGAAGTAAATGGACAAAATATAAATAATAATTTAAATGGAACAAGATATTAAAATAAATAGCAACATTAATTGAAATAAATAACAAGAGCAATAAAACAAATGAACAATAAAAATAAATGGCATTAAAATAAAGCAAGAAGCAAAAATGGAACCAAAAAAACCTAAATAAATACTTATATGTACACACACACATACACACACACACACATATACATATATACATATGTGTGTGTGTGTACATATATGTACACACACATATGTATATATATGTATGTATACACACGTATATACATACATACGTATATATATATATATATATATATATATATATATATATATATATATATATATATATATATATATTACTAGTTCTTGTGGTTTAATCATTGATGTTAGGACAAATAACGAATTAAAACCTTCAATTATTTTAATTATATCAAACAGACTAATAAAATTTTCAAAGCTAATCAAATATGTGCCTTAGACTAAAACAAACGGATACTACATCTTATCAACAAACAAATGTGTACACACTTTGAACCTCTTTTTTAGTACTGTACATTAGTCTGTGAAGTTTTCAGGATTTTATGTGCCAATATTCTCGAAAACTACCCTACTGAAAAGACACGCTATTGTTAAAAAGGAGTACAACAATGTATTTGTCTGAAAAAAAAAAAAACAAACAAACATGCTCACTACCATAAGATCTTCTCTAATTCCAATTCGTCATGCAATCAACATCTGAGGAGACATGGCTTTCTGGTAGTACTTTGCTTAGGGAAGATTGTTCATATTTTTCTTTCCTTTCTTTTGTTCTATGTTTTTTCTTCTTCTTATTTTTGTTTCATGTTACTAAATACTTTTCATTTTTGCATAAAAACCATAAAATACAATTTTGGAGTGAGAGAGACGGAACCTGACAACACGAGGAACATGTAAAAGGGTTTCATGTGATTGTTAGTGAGGTTAATTATTTTTATGTAACAACTCCACCTTTTTAAGCGACAAAAAGAGAAGCATTTCTTGAGTTAAATATATCATTTTTTTTTAATTTTCTTTTGGAACTTTTTTTATGCATAATATGAAGGCCAATTACACCTTCAAGGAGCTGTTTTCTTTTATGGCTTTTAGGTTGAATATCCCAAGAGCATGGCATGTGCCTCAAGTGAGCTCACTATATGTATTATATACCTTTTCCTAACATTTTTTTTCTTAACATGAATTCAAGTGACTTATATAACTTAAAGAAAGAACTTTGATGAGAAGGCATTATATAGTGCATAACCTTATTTTTGGAGAGCATCATGTTGTATTTCTTTTGACATATTTGACCGTTAGGGCATGTTGGTTTTTTAGTAAACGAATTATTTTGTTGTTTATATGTAATAGCAGAGTCATCTTTCTTTCTTTTAGTGAATATAACATTTAAAGATATTATTTAAACTTTAGGATGTTGTTTTTATTTAAAGATTTTATCTTTATTTTATGAATTTATTTCCTCTTTTTAATATTAGAATGCTAGGTCTATAAATGAAAGTTTTTGATATGAAAAGAATCACTCGACCTGTAGAGGAGGTTACCACCCTAAGAGAGAAAGGGGTCATGTGGAGGGAGGGTTTTTCAAGTTTGTCTAAAAGACTTATAATGGGATATATTCTTATTTGAAAGAATGAATGAGAATTTAGATGTTTCCATGATATAGGCAAGAAGTGCCGAGTCACATTAAATAAATTGTGTCTTTTGCTATTTTTATACTTGTGGTGTTTTACGTGAAGAGGGGTTTGTTTCTCTAATAGTGATATTAGAGTTGATGGTTGTGTAGCTTGGTGACATGTTAAAGGAGGAGTATCGAAGCTTGATAAAGCTAATGGTGGATCCTGTGTCAAAAGTTTTCTTGGCAATGAGAAGTCAAGTAATGTGTCCTGGTAGCTAAAGGTAGTGCAAATTCTTGTGTCAAAAGTCTTCTTGGCAATGGAAAAGTCAAGCGATGTGTCCTGGTAGCTAGCAACAGTACAAGTACAAGAAGTGTCCTCATCCAATACTTGCAAAGTGAAGGAGGGGAACACACAAAATTTTGTAGAGCAGATTGAGACGAGCATCCATCACAGCGAAACTTAAAGAGGAAGTTTAGAAATTTTAATTGAGGAAGGAATTGCTGGGAGAATAATTCAAATTTCCAATTTAAATCTCTAGGAATATTTTCAGATTTAAAGATATTATCTAATCTTTAAGATGTTGTTTATATTTAAAGATTTTATCTTTATTTTAGGAATTTGTTTCCTCTTTTTAATATTAGGATGCTAGATCTATAAATGGGGGTTTTTGATATGAGAAGAATCACTCAACCTGTAGAGAAGGTCACCACCGTAAAAGAGAGGGGGGTCATATGGAGGAGGGTTTTTCAAGTTTGTCCAAAAAACTTGTAATGGAATGTATTCTTATTTGAGAGAATGAATGAGAATTGAGATGTTTCCGTAGATGTAGGCAAGAGGTGCCAAACTACGTTAAATATATTGTGTCTTTTGCTATTTCTTTCTATAGTGTTGTTGAGTGTGTGTTTCCCCAACATAACATAACCCAATTTCCCATGCTAAGCTTATTTATGATTAGGCCATGTTAATTGACCTTAGCTATATTATTAGTAAACATGGCTTGGGGTGATATTGTTGATTTCTAATTAGTGTATAATTGTCCATCCATTGATTTGTGTTCTTTAGGGCATTTAATTTTGGGTTGTTAGGCCTTAAATAGACAATTAACAGATACCCATTATAAAGTTAGATTCGTCTAGAGTTTTTATTTGACATTAGTTTGTAGTGGAATATTCAATTTTCATTTCCATCATGCATTTGATGAATTATGATATTTTAGCTTAAAGAGTTGAATTGAAGTTAGAAGTATCAACATACTAATTCATCCTTTGTGTTTCCAAAATCTCTTATGAAAGGGTCAAATGGTAGATAGAAAACACAAAAGAGGAAAACATGACTGTCTCTCGTACAATTACAAATCATTCTGAACAATGTGGTGATGAAAGTGATGGTTTAGTAGCAAAAGCTAGACAAGAGTCAATCGTGCCAATAAGTATAAATGCCTTTGATATCATCTCCTTTTCATTTGGTTTTAATCTTTGAAGACAGTGTTCTGAAAAGAAAAGCAAGATTTACTTCAAGATAGCTAACATTTGCTGGAGGTGAAAATTGGAGGGCTTTCATGAAGGTAGGAAGGGGATTTTATCCGTTGATGCATAGATCTTTAAGGTTACTCCACTTTTGCATTTGTGGAGGTGAAAAAATCAAATGGAGATACATTGGAATATGAGAAAAATATGGAAAGAGGACATAAGGCCTGCTTTAAAGATATTGTTTGGGTTTGGCAAGGTGACCAACAAGAGTAATCACAACAGTTGGAGCAACAACAGCAACAACAATAGTACAACACCTCCACTGGAAGCAATCCTGCTCCAAGTATTTAATATAGTTGCAAGCCTAAGACTCGAACTTGAGACCACTTGTTAGGTTGAAACAATTCTATGCCAATTGATGTGATAAACACACACACACACGCACGCATGCACACACACACACACACACACACACACACACATATATATAGACTTGATAAAAAAATTGTTGATATATGAACCTTCTAATAAGAAAGGCAGAAGGACAATGTAATTAATATGGAAAAATGATATTGGTGTGAGCTATTTTTTTAATTCAATAATATGTTGGCACAATTATTGTAGCTACATATAATTATGGTATATGAATAATGTAATATGTAAAAAAAAAAATTGATAGTTGAACGCAATCATTCTATTTAAGAATTATTTTGCATTCTTATTAGAGAAAGGTGATGGTTTTTGTTGTAGGTTGAACTAGCGTATGGAATTATGAGACTTGCATTCTAGGCTAATAAGAGTACAATCTTGCATTATTCATTAATAATTCTACTTAGTAGAGAAAAACTCCTTTTATACTACTAAGTAGGGGTGTAAATAACTCAAACCGAGCACTTGAATTTTAGGCTTGGCTTGTGAAAAAAATAGGTTGTTCAAACTTGACTCATTTATTTAAACGAGCTGAACTAAAAGCTTGAGCTTGGCTTGTTTAAAAACAGTAAAACTTGAGCTTGACTTGTTTGAATTATTTATAACTTAATTATTTTTGCTTTTATGAAAAATTTCTTAAATTATTTTTTAACTTTACTAATTTAGTATTTAATAAACATTTTATACTATATGATAATACACAAATAGAAAGAGGTACTCAACATATGTTATATAGAATTCAAACATTCTAGATTATTACGTTTTTATAACACAGAAAATAAAAAATTAATAACTTCTTAATTACTACAAAAGAAAAACTTCAAAATTAATTTTAATGTTCTCAACAAAGTTCTACATATTTTTATAATGAATATATAAATAACAAAGGCTAGTAAATTTCCACCATCAATTTATATAAATAAGCTATTCACGAGCCATTAATGTTCAGCTTGTAAAGTTTGGGCTTGACTCATTTAAATAATTGAGCTTAATCTCAAGCTTGAATTTGTTTATTTAATTAAACAAACAAGCTTATTTGAGCTTTTAATGAGTCGAGCTCGAATAGTTCATGAAGAACTCAGCTCATTTACACCCCTGTTACCAAGAATCCAGGATCTGTTGCTTTATTATTATTTTTATTTATAATCTGGATTGATATTATTGTTTAATAACTAATTTTTGATATTTTCATTTTATCCTGATGATCATGTTGTGAAACAAAAAATAAGTTAGTTTTATAGTGTGCCTGAAACCATTTATAACAGATCGACTACTTGCTTTTGATGTAATATGTTTAGTCAAATCATTGTTGTAGTGTATTTTCTTGATTAGTCATTTTTGTTAATTAAAATTATTACAACTTTTGACCAAGAAGTAGTGAGAAATAAAGGAACTTGGCATAAAGTCCGCATATATGAATCAAATTAGGTGGTTTGTCAGTAATATGATATTAGTTTTTTCTTTTCCTTAAAAAAATTGGGCTGCATTCTGATATGAATAGGAAAAAATAAGTATTTAATTTTCCTGTAACCATTATTACTATGTTATTATGAGATGATAACTTTGAAATTTTGTCGTGTTATTGTTTTAACTTTTAAGTTTTTTTTCTTATTATTATATTTTTTGCAGCCATTTATTGTAGTGAAATAAAAACTATTATTCTTTTCAATTTTATGCTTGTTTTTTTTTTAATTCATATATTCCGGGAGTGGTTAATGAAATTCTTTCGTTTTATTTAATTATAGCTTGATATGTTCAATGCTCAGATAAAACCCATTTCTTACCGTGTAAAACATTTTGCAGAGTCAATTTAGTTATTGCGTGGTGTCTTTCAGGTTTGACCATTATAAATGTCACAAAATTATTACGAAAGCAGATGTTTCCCAAGATTTTGCTTTTGTTAACAACAAATACCAGAACACATTTGACATATTTATATTCAATAATCTGAAAATAAATTCAATCACCTCTTAAATAATCTTTATTTTAAACAGTCTCAATAATCAATGAAAAATAAAAATATTTTTAATTTTTTTAAAAATTAATAAAATTATAATTCTAACAAATAAAATTAGTGTTTGATAATCTTTTATAAATTTTGATATAAAATAAAATCTGTTAAGAATTTGTGATAAATGTTTATGGAATGAAGGATTTTATCTTATTTAACACTTAAATATTTAAATATATCCAATTTATAGAAAAAAAATAGTTATATTTAATAACTTCTCATTCCTTTCGTTCTAGGTATTGTGTATCCTTTTAGTACTTGGATAGTGCAACGTGGTTGCATTTCATCTTTCTCAGTGTCATATTTTCTTAATGAACACCTATGCTCTTGACTCATTTTTTCTATTTTGATTCGAGTTTCTCTGTAGCGACATTTTTGTGAAGTCACATTTGGACTCGTTCTAAATTTTGTGGTTTTCTTCTTGATTTATCTTCTCAACTCCTGTAAAGTGACTCATAAACAATATTCTGTTAATTTGAAAATGGAATATTATTAATCAAATTTTGAATAGGATTATTTGACTTAATTTATAATTTATTTGATCTAATTTATAATTATGCAATAATTAACTTATATTTAAAATATTATTATTCAGATTTGAAATTGAATTAATTTTATATTGTATTATTTTTTTCTTTAAAATATATAATTTTGCTCTAAATTAAAATATTTATTTTAAAATTTCATTTCATTTTATATTATGTTAATTTTAATATACTTACAAGTTACAACATATAGTATCATTATAAATCCATAATGAAAATCTTATTGAAATATTTGGATAAAAATATCATTGTTTTAAACATTTGTCACAACTAATATACTTTTATATGATTGACTAATATTGCATGATTATGTTAAGGAGAAAAGATACCTACATTAGAAAACTTAATAGATAGTCAAGAATACTCAACATGTTATCTTTGTTATTCAAACCAAATTTAAAAAATTCCCTTCATTCTGCAGAATGAACTGGTTCATCTTTGGGGTCCACTGAGAACACTGTCGGCTCACCAAACATGTGTGTCATGAAGATCAAATCGCATCACTTCACGCCTCATCGATGAACGGCTCCAAATTGTCACTCTTGTCCGTCGATATCAGTTGTAGTGCCTCGCCAATGAACAACAAATTGTAGCTCCTTAGCGGGAGACGGAACATCAAACTGCTTGGCTTGCTACATGCCAAAAATCCACCTGCACCATCTAAGACATCGAACACAATGATGTCGTTGAAACGCAACTGATACGCAAAAATTGCAAGTGCACGGTTGTCGTCAAGTAATAATTTAAAGATCGTATCCACAGGGACTGCGCGTTCGATGATTATCGCCAAATAAATAAAAATTAAACAAAAGGAATTTGTTTGGAAAATTTAGCTTTGATGGATTGGAAGAAAAGAATGCAATTAAAAATTAAATTCAACAGTAATCAAAATTGGGGTAATTCAATAAGAGAAGATTTCTAAGATTGGGGTTTCACATTATGACTCTTAATACCTTAATCCGCTACCTATGTGCTTCAACTTGTTCTTATTGAAGGTGAATTAACCTAAGGTACCTTTCGTTCTCTTTCCAAATACAAAGGGGTATTTAATCAAATTTACCACCTACTATTGTGATGGCTATGTTCAATTAAACCCACTAAGTTCTTTGTTAATTTAATTATTCCTTGAAGGTTTAACCTACCTTTGTGGTTTAGGTTTCTTTCCTATAGGTCTGGTGTTTGGGTTCACCTCTCAGTACTTCCCCAAATTCCTAAAGTTGTGAAAAATGCTGGCTAATTCATTTTGCATAAACAAAGCCATAGAAAAGAAATCAAAAAATGAACAAGATCACACAGAGACAAACAAATATTAATTCATTAAAACAATCATAGGGTTACAACTAATCCTAGAAAAATAGGATCTTACTCACACATAGTCATGAGAGAACGCCAAAAGAAAGATAAAGGAAAAAGACAAACCTGTAAGAAATTAGAGAATAAAAGAGCAACCCTTAGTTTCTATTCGAGCTTCTAAAATAAGGTTCAAAGATCCAGATAAAAATCCTAAGAATGTTTATTTATAATTAAAATACAATGGGTCTTAGTCTAATCCCCCAAAGAAGTTAGAAACTTGCAAAATCAATCAAGTCTTTCCGCCCACTACATGGTGGTAAGTATCACCCCCTGGTGGTAGATGTGTTGGTGTAAATTTCAACTCTAGGGGTCGCACCACAACATGGTGATGGTCGTCATAGCCCTAATGGTGCATGCACAGAAGGGCAAATAGCTTCCAGCGAGTGCGCCACTCCCTAGTGGTGATTGCCACAGGGTGGTGGAAAGGTCTCCATCAACTTTTCTTCAAGTTTTCCTTTTCAAAACACTTTAGGATGACCTTCATGCCTTCCAAGTGGACTTCTAAGCTCCTAAAGGTCTTTAAAGAGCATTCAAATCTCCACTCTCTAGATCTCCAAGCCCAAGCAAACTACATAAGATTTTTCTAAAACCAAAAACTCACAAAGAAAATGCGTAACAAGATACAAAAAAGGAAGTTCATGCAATTAGACACAACTAATCCTAAATCATAATGAAATGCATGTAATCTAGTAATGAAAATTATGCTAAATATGTTATAAAATGCACACATCAACAACTCATCGTGTACAACAAATTTCTGTTTTGATTTCTTTTGTTGTCTAGGTTTTGCTTGGGCTTCAAATCGCATGGATTTTTTCTTCTTAGGATTTTTGTTTGTTTGTTTAGGGTTTGGTTTTAGTATTTTTTGATATTAGGGAGCTGGAGAGATGGTAGCATTGTTGGTGGGAGTGTGGTGGTGAAATGTGAGTGCATTGGTTATGCTCACCACCTATTAGATGAAATGTTGTAGAGAGATATGGTTTTGCAAACTTTCTGGAATGATTAAGGGGATCTGCAACTACTTGAAATTGCCTCGACAATGGCCAACTGTGGTTTCTGACAACATATATCTTTTCTTTTCCAAACACTACTCCACACGCAACGTCTGCAACATTACACATGTTCGTCTCTGACTTTGCATCGTTGCCTCACTTGCTAGGGTCTGTGGTGGTTCAGGTGGCTTCGTCATGGTGACTATACTTGCAGTTGAACATCAAAGAAGAGGAGGAGACAAAAAAAGGAAAAAAGTAAGAGGGTAAATTTGGAAAAGGAAAATAAAAATAAAAATATCAACCATTGATTTAAAAGTTGACTAATCTAACGGTTGAAAGCAAGTATCCTACGGTGAAGGATATGTGCAGGTCCCCCACACTAGCCATCATCAGCTAAAGGGCTCGTATAACTTCATTCAAATCATAATCAATTCAATTTTTTCTTCATATTCAAAATAAAACATTAAATTTAGGAAAAAAAATGGAGATTGCATTGTAGCCACTAAAAATGCTAAATTGATCTATTGGATGAAATTACATCTCTTACAATGTATAGTTAGTACATAATTACATGTTACACTATCTCATATTATTTGACAAACATGTTTCACTTTAGATCTTAGCAAAATACATAGGAGTGCAAACCTATAATTAGGTATGAAATGTTGCCTATAATCCTATCTTTAGACTTGGGTTCAGTTCATTTAAAACTTTTAACAAATTAGAGACTTCTAAGATAATAAATGGTAACATTTTATAAAAACTATCTTCAACCACAATAACATATCATGAAATATTAACAAAAGATTATAAGTGGGACCTTTCCTTTTGTGGTTCTAAGAAAAGTAATAAAAAATAATTGATTTACAAAAGAAATTTAAGTTTTTGGAAGAGTATTTGGATTTTAACTAGCCTTTCTCATATTTGTAGGGACAAAATTCTGAAATTGGCTCTGTAAGGGTAAGCGACAAAAGTTTTTTTAGCTCACCATTTTGTTTATCTTGATTATATATTGATTCTAAGCTGCACTAATTGGAGATTGAATAGGGAATGTGGATACTATAGTTGATGATGTATAGCTTTTACAAAAAATATTTTAAAAAGAATAAATTTTGGATATAGATATATGCAAACAAAAGTCAATTATCTTAGAATTTGGATTTTGGTCTAACTCAATCCCCACAAGCTAACTCAAGAGGTGAAGGGTTGTCCCTCACTTATAAATACTATTTTTGCCATATCACTAGTTGATATAGGATTCCAACACACTTTCTCATGTCAAGGACTGGACAATTGCGAGTGTGTGGTCTGATAACAAGTAGCCCAACAAACCACCACTAAGATAGGATTTGATACTATCTTGAATTTGGATGAGTCTAACTCAACCCCAAAAGTTAGTTCAAGAGGTGAAGGGTTGTCCCTTACTTATATAAACTATTTGAAAGAGAAAGAAACATACAAGAAAGGGGAGTTGAATTATGTGTTTGTGAAAATTTTTGAAACCTTTTCGCAAATGTTTTAATAGAGATATAAAGGTCGTCTAGATAAAAATGCATGAGGATAAGGAAGGATAAAAGCACACAAAGACTTTATATTGGTTCACTCAACCTGAGCTACATCCAATACCTTCTTATCAGAAGGATTTTCACTAACCAACACTTGGTTACAACAAGTAATTTTCAACAGCATCTTCAAGCCTTACAACGTGATCAACCCTAGATCACTAAACCCAAGTATTCTTTTATCACAAAGCCTCTTTAGGCTTTCACAACGCCAAGGTTGATTTACAAAGAATCAACTCACAATGTGAGGATATGAAAGTTTAAGCATAGATTACAATCACTTTGCAATGCAAAGAGCATGAAAGTTTAAGTGCTACAAAGGTCATCCAGTGAAAGTTTCAAAGCTTGTATGAGTACGTAAGTTTTGAGCACTTGTTCTCATTACTCATTCTATCTTCAAATCTTTCTTATATAGCCTCTCGAAAAGTAACCGTTGAGAGAAAGGACTTCAACTTGATATTCCCGTTTTGAAGGAGCATTAAATGCATAGGAAAACCTTCACATTTAAGACTTGATACATGTCTTGAGAATCTTAGAGAGAAAACACGTAGTAATCTTGTCTTAGAGTGGTTTTGTACCAAAAAGGTAGGTACTCTCTAACGCACAGTGCTGCTTTTCTGAACATACCTTCTTTAATTCTCTCTTTTTGTACTACAGCCTTGATAGGTTGACTACAGTTTTTCACGTGTTGTACTTATAAGACATAATATTCTACTTTTCATTAAATGCTAAGATATTTAAACGTTAGAGTATATCAAAAAGCATAAGGAACGAGTTTCAACATGTATGAGAATAGATAAACTTCTTCAGTTTTATTGAAACTTAATCAAATGGAAAACATCTATGTTAAAAGCTTTGGATGATTCCTTTTATCGAACGCTTTTTAGAAAACTTGTATTAGATGAGGTTTGTAAATAGGCGCATTGGATGCCTTGTTTTCTTAAAACATTTGACACTTGATTTTAAATTGGTGTATTGGACACCAATTTTTCTGAAAACTTATTGGACGTGTCTAGGATAGGAAATATACCTTTGTCTTTTAAGAGAGATATTTTTGCACATACAACATACTTGTCATCATACTCTAATATTTAATAACCTTTATTATCATCAAAACTTTTTAAGGGGTTAGACATTTCATACGTCTTTGGTTCCAACACTATTTTGGCCATATCACGAATCGATGTGAGATTTCTAACACACCCCCTCATGTCAAGGACTAGATATATCAAACATGAAGTTTGCAAGACTAAACATTTTCAAATGGGTGGTTTAATAATGGGTGGCCTAATAGGCCCAACAAACAACCACTAAGATAGGTTCTAATACTATCATGGAATTTGGGTTTGAGTGTAACTTAACCCTAAAAGTTAGTTCAAGAGGTAAGAATTGCCCCTCACTTTTGACTATATCACCACTTGAAGTGAAATCTCCAACAAATTTATTTATTTATTTTTTGTTATAGTACTCATATTTAGACATTCATGTCCAAATTAAAGAATAATTATATTTCATTTAGGTCAAAATGTATTAAGTGGGAAAGTGAAAACTCTTTTAAAAAATTCATATGCCAAAACTATTAAAGTAATTTACAAAATATTCACGAGAAACAAAAATATTTTTACTAATGCATAATTACAATTTTTTATCCTTTTAGTTTAGACTATGTACAACTTTGATCCTCCAAATTTTTGTCAAATCAATTAAGTCCTTCTACTTTTACAATTAGTAAACCCTCAATTTCATCCCTAAAGTATTACTCTCTCTCCTAATTGATCCTTAGAGTAAGAAAATTATATAAGTAATCCCTCAAGCATTAGAAATCATAATAAGTAGTCCTCCATATATTGAAAAATCTATCAAATTGGTCCCTCAATGTTAGTAAAAAATACTAACTCAAGAACTAAATTAACGGATATTCAATACTTGAGGAATTATTTATAAAATTTTACTACTTTAGAAACTATATAAGAAAGAGGGTAATATTTAAGGAACTAAATTGATAGTTATTCAAATTTGACCCTATTGTCATTTTTCTTCTATTTAAAATACTCAAATTATTATTTATAATGCAAATATAAATAATAATGCAAATATTTAGGGGTTTATTAGCCTATAAAAAAAAATATGTAGGGCTTTATGATAGATTTAATATATATGAAATAATTTTAAAAGTTTAGTACTCAAAAATTTAGTTAAATTTTGATAAAATTTGAAAAATTTTATAAGATGTGACATTAGGATTTAAAGAAGGAAAAGTTTGAGATTTTTATTCTAGATGAAATTTGATATTTTGATAAGTGACCTTTGAGTAGAAGAAGGTTTAAAATGCTTTAATCAATCCAATTTATAAATATTTTGAGTAAAAGAAATTAGAATTTAAGGATTTTAGGTAAAAGAAAATTAATGATAAGACTAAATTTGCTTAATTTTAAATATAGATGGACTAAATTTGGCTTGACAAAAACTTAAAGAACACAATTCAAATTAAAGAACTAAAAGTACAACTAAATCTTTTATTAAAGATGCTATGTAATTAATATCAACATAATTGTTCTTCTATATGATTAACACAATCCTTATTTACAATAAGTAAAATAACTTTCATGTATTATATTTACAATATTAAGGTAATATTTTTTTCAATAATACATAAAGTTTTTAATAATTTTATTTATATATCTGCACATTGCACGGGTCAATTTAGTTATCTATTATTAAACCAGAAATGATGATTCCTTCTTCACAAAGGAAAAAAAAAAAACAGATGGGAAGCACATTCTAACTTAAATCTATCACCAAAACAGCTACGAGAAGCGTATAAAATGGACTTGCAGTTTAATAGCAGATGGGATATAAAAATCATAAGAACATATCTGGTTTTAGTAAAATATATATGTCTATACAAGAACCTACTAACTACTATTATGGCTCCTATAGTAATCTAACCCGTCTCCATACAGGGTACCTAACGTGGGGAATATAAGTTATTGCAACGCACTATATCGTTAAGTAAGTCTTTATCATAGTTGCACCAGTTGGATCAGAAAGCAGATGTCTGACTAGACACATTCTCAAGTTATTTGGTGCTATTATGAACATGTAGAATGCAAATAATACGAGGTCTGTAGATGAGAGAGAGGAGCCAAGAAATCCCTGCCACATCCTGCGAGGTAAAAACATTTAACTATAATTCCATAGTAAGGCAATTTCCATCACAAAAATAGGGGAGGCCGGGTGGAGAGGGATTATGCAACAAGCAATGAGGTCAGGTTTGTAACGAGAAAAGCAAACTGGTTTGTCTAATCTCAACAAGTAAATTATGAATACAAGTTGTTTCCCAGTTAAACCCATTAGAGTTAATGAGTTAAAGATGTGGCTTTCATTCTAGTATCATCTAATAATGGTCACCAATGAAGAAGCAAAATAATGTTTTAACTTTGTAGCCGCTCTTTCAAATGAACCTTTATCGTACACCAAAAATGAACCTTAATCATTGCACAAATTCTGGTCACTGAAACAGAACGTCTACTGCAACAAGGGCATTACATAACACTGTTGACATAGTATTTTGCATTAATCCATAAGCTAGAGATAGCTCATTAAGTTTCTAAATCATGTAGTAAGACGGGTGACAAGAAAAGAAGGTTTCAGCATGAGTAAAGATTGTTCTTGGATATCGACCTCCATCCTCAGCCAGTTACTGAATGAATTGTAGATCTACTAGAAGCAAATTGAAAGAAAAGGTAAGTGTCAAGATATTCCAAGTTGGACAGGAATATGGCCAAAGTATCCTTTACATGACTTGGAAAATCCTCTAAGCCTAATCCATTTCTAATATGGTACTAAGTCTATTTGGGTCCTGCTTAGATAAACATTTTCGTAAGTATTTATAGGAAAAGAAAATTAGAAGATAAAATGATTTGAATTGTCCCTTATTTTTTATAGAAATTCTCTCATCTAACTTATCTAAAAGTTAAAGTGTGTTAGTTGTTTTTAACTTCTGGAAAAAGTTCAATTCATTTTTCTTATTTTCTTCTCTACAAGTGTTTATGGAAAAATTTATTTAAACAGACCTTAGTCTCGATGTTGAGCTTCCAAACTTGCTGCTCTATCCATGTCTAATCATGGGTGTGAAGGGGTCTATGTTTTATTGGTTTATAAGGTTGTGGTCCTGTGTTAGGCATAATGATATAAGCTAATACACCAAATTGTAACTTTATTAGTTGTTTGGTGCGAGTTATTGTAAAAATCAATCCATCAAACTTTTCTTATACATAAGAATGATGGATAACTTTATTAAGCTTTAGAGGGGGCATTAGACATGTTAAATCTCAAGGTATAAGCTCATTTCAAAACTTTTCCCCATTACAGCCCTAAGAACTTCCTCATTACAGATCACAGGCCGCAAGCGCACCATACCTAATGATGCATTTGCAGCCAAGTGCACTTCTTTAACCACCGTCACCTTCAACCCCATCACTGGCTATTCATCCTTCGGCATAACCAAGACAACGGTCAAAAAGACACCATAAAGCTCGCCTGCCGTACTCTCTCAACAATCAATGCTTTGGTAGTAGAGAATTGAATAGCAGGTTGAGCTCGTTCCAGAAATACGATGATGCCAACAGAAATATCATCGATTTCCCAATATGTTAGTGGTAACCACAAGAACCCATTACCTAATTCCTGGGCTGGTCGATGATGCATTTCCAACCACGTGCACTACTTTTACCACTGTCACCTCCTTCAACCACATCACCGCTATTCATTCTCCGCCACCAAATTCTGACCAAGACCACCATCAAAGAAAGAGTTGATAAAATGCCAGTGATTGGGGTCCCGCTTGGCATACTCTCTTAAAATAATTTGTTAGTGGTAGAACAAAATGATAGGTTAAGTTTGCTCCAGAATTACAAAGATGCCAACAGGAGTTAATATTATTATTTTAAATTCACATATTTAAATAATTTTTTTAAAAATATTGGATGTATGTAATTTTATCAAGGTTAAGCATGACAACTTTTATATTATATTATAAAATTTATCATAAATATAAGGGCCGTGTTATTTATACATCAATTCATACAATAATTTATACAATAATATTTTTTATATTTATCTTTTTTCATTACATCATTTATTATATCTCATACTTTTCTCTCATTTCTCTTTTTATCTTTCTTTTTCTCTTTTAATTGTAAAATTTGTTGAACAATTTGTTTTACAAGTAATATTTCTCTAGATAGAATTAGTGACATTTTTTTAATAATAAACGGCAACTTAGTGCACAAGACTCCCAATTCCCTCCTAATTGAGTTTGGAGAAGGTAGATGTATTCATCCTCAATTCGTAATAATATTCTTTTTAAAATAAAATTAATCAACTATATATATATATATATATAAAGCCCGAGAATAAAATAAATTATAGTTAAAATTTTTACAATTTCGTAGTTTTTTCTCATACAATTTCTTAGTTTTTTGTTCATGTGCATGTATTTTTTCAAAAGTTGCACTTTATCCTTTAAAATACATCCCTCACTTTAACCTACTAAGGTCGGTCTACTGATAAGAGGTTTTGAGTAATTTGTATAAGATCTTAAGTTTAAACTTTATTGTTGTCATTGTAAAAAATAAATAAATAAATAACCCTCAGTTTAAAGGGTTTAAATCTATTAATTATATAGTAATGCACAGATAGTATGGAAAAAAAAAAATGCATATGACAACAACCACCAAGCATTTTTCTGACTAAGTAGACCAACTACATGGATCAAATGACTTTATGTCTATAAACAAACCGTTGACCTCTAAATATTTCTTAATAGTTTTGCTTGTAGTTTTTCTCGGTCTTCTTTTACCTCTAGTAACACGAGTACCCTCCATTTGATCTACTCTTCTTACTGGGACATCTATACGTCTTTTCCACCCATGCCCAAACCATCTAAGGCAAGATTCTATCATTTTTTTTAGAATAAGTGTTATCTCAACTTTCTCTCTAATGCATTCATCCCTAATCACATCTTTTCTAGTATGTTCACTCATTCAACACAATATTCTCATCTCTATTGCATGGAGTTAATTCTCTTGTTGGCATTTTACTATCCAACAGTCAAGTAAGTATATACAACATCGCAAGTCTTATTATAATTGTGTAGTGAAGTTTTCCATTAAGCTTAAGAAGTGCTTTTTTGTCACAAATAAGCTTAAGAAGTTTTCCATCAACACTAGGGACACTCCAGCATTTCATCCACTCGGCTGGAATTCTATGATTTACATTGTCCCCTATCTCTCCACTGTTTTGTACAATGGACTCAAGATACTTAAACTGTGTCACTTGTAAAAAGGTATGGTCTCCAATTTTTACTTCTAAGCTAGGATCAATACATCTAATGCTAAAATTATATTGTATATATTCCATTTTCTACTTAATTGGAAGTCATGTCTGTATCATATCATCTGCAGAAAAACACGCATGAGGCACCAACTTAGATATGCTTAGTAAGCACATCTATAATCAAAAACCAAGGTAAAATCAAAGCTAACTTTTGATGCAAGACCTATTGTTAATAAGAAAGTCTAGTGTGACACCACCTTGTGTTCTCACATTTGTTGTGACCTTCTCATACATATCCTTGGTTGCTCAAATATAGGCAAGAAACACTCCTTACTTCTCCAGGGCCATTCACAAAACCTCTCTTGGCACTCTATGGTACATCTTTTCCAAAACAATAAAGATCATAGATAAATCTCTTTATTCCTCCAATATCGCCCCACAATTATTGTAGCAATCCATGGTCGACCTCTCCCAAGGATAAAGCCAAATTGATATTCAGTACTATGAGTCTATTGTTTTAATCTCTGCTTAATTATTCTCTCCCATATTTCATAGCATGGTTCATGAGCTTAATCAGTTAATCCCCCAAAATATGCACAATTTTTCAAGCTTAATCCCAGGTATAAAACCAAAGGCTTTGCCAAGCTCAATGCATGTGCATAATTTTCTTCTTAAAAATTAAGCTTGAGATCCTAGTCATATTATACTTGAAAAAAATTATAAAGCAAAATGAAAGTACGAAAATAGACCATATACATGAGAGAAAATAGACCATACCAATCAGGTAAGCAGAAGAAAGTACGAAAGAATGTTCTAATGCCCTCAATGTCCAGCTGCAGAATTAGTGCTAATCCAAAAAGAAAGAATGCTCTCTGCCGTTTCCTTTCTTGTGGCCAAAGTGTATTCCAAGCTGAAAGAAAAAGAAAATTCAAATGCATATACTAGTAAAAAACCCTCACATCCCCATTAAGTCTGAAAGTGTCAGCTCTCAATTTTGGTTATAAACACGAAATCTATATCTCAAAATTAATTACAATTTTGTGCCCGACAGTGGAACTGTTTGAGGAAAGAAACAAAATAAGCATAGTTCATGCAATTTTAGAGAAACTGAGTAACTTTATGTCTAAGGCTCTGATAATGAGTATACTTGATTACCTTGCATAGATAGATTCCCCTTTCTTCTTTCATGTGTAATAATGTCCTTTGCATGGCCATCTTTCAAAATAGTAGCAATTACCGAAGCATATTTTGGAGCTTCTGACAAAGATCTCACAACGGAGTAGCCTATTGCATAAAAACTGATATTGAAGGGCAATCAATTAAATTAAGCATATCCATTAAATGAAAATTTGATGATGTCATGCCTGTGGCTGGATGCACCATGCTGGCAGCTGCTCCAAATGCAAGATTCTTTTGCTCTGTGTTTGGTAAGGATCCGCCAACTGGGATATACGACCATTCCTACATAAAAATTTGATTAAAAGTAATTTCTTTTGGGCACTCAAAATTCAGATTCAGATGCAAGATATGCCTAGATGCTAGAAGAACTTGTATATCATACTATTTCAAAAATTATAAGTAAATTCTCAAAGGACAATTGGTTGAGGATAACACAGTTATGAAGGGATTTCAACTCCAAAATTGTTCTCCTTATATGATACAAGCTTTCAGTGGGAAAAGAACTAAAAAAGAGCATAAACTTGATGATCAATAGAAGCCACGAATACCATCATATAAGTTTTGTAAGATTAACATATATAAGAATTGGATTGAGTGGTCATTTAACAATAAAAATGCGCACATCAGTATTGAGTGGTCATGTGTGTGTGTTATTATTAATGACTAATCAACAATCAAACCTAGCATTTCCTATACCTTACCTCTTCGTAAGTTTTTGTAATTCTGATCCCCATTGTATTTAATCTTGAAAAGAGCCTTTTCTTTAGTAAATCAAAAGGCATGGCATCTTTTGACGCTAAACAGGTTTCCTGCAATTGGCATTTTTTACATGAAGTACAAACAGATCTGTAACACGTAATGTAAAATACTACACTGAAAAGCATTGTGCAAACCTCAAAGAACACTTTTGTACGAGACATGGGCATTGCGTACAGAAATGTTGGATAATTTGCTGCTAGACATTGAACATTTTGCTTCATGTAGTCTCTGTAATCCATGAAAACCATCAGATTTGGATCATAAGGATTGTTTTCCACCTGAAATTGTATCAAAAACAAAATGTCATTATGACAGCTATCACATCTTATGTATTTAAAATTTTTTAATAAAAATATAAACATGATATATGATTAGAGAGAAGGAAGAAGACAGACTAATATTTAGATACTATTGGAACAATTCCTCTGACTAGTTCATCAAAAGTTACTGTTGTTGTTTTGTATTGCCATTTTTCACTTCGCAAATAAGCTTCTAATAATTGTTATGCTTTAAACAGACTTATAAACTGTAATGGTATTAAAAAGTATGACAACAAGAAGCACCAATTTTGGTCTGATTCAAACATTTATAAACTGTTATTAGTTAAAATGTATTGACATCAAAGAATCAAAGAATGTGAAAACAGTAGCTTGTCACCAGACTGTTTCCGTTATACAGGACTACAATTCAATCATATTAATCACACAAAGTAAGGATTTTCCTAGGTCACACATTTAAAAGATGTAGGAGAGGAGAATTAGGAAATATGAGAAAGGATTCTCAACAATTAATGTTAAAATGTATGATATTTTTAATGATACTAGCATCAATCTAAACTAAACACTTAGTAGAAAACTAAGAACCATAAAGCCAGCCTCCAACCTCAACTTCCACACCATAGGCTGTTTGGACAGACACCTTTGGACCCCCGACCTCATATTGCAATAGTTTCCCTGAAGCTGCTCCTGATGCAACAGTAACAAGCCTATAATAACATGTCAGAAGTTTCTATAATAGATAAGTGGATAAAAATTTTAAAAGTATGTGAATTATGTCATACCTGCAGGGCACTACAATATCATATTCGCAGACAACATGACTATGACCATTGCTAGCCTCAACAATACTTTCTACTCTTGAGCTAAGATATGAGACACCTGACTCGACACACCTAGGGAAAATTAATATGAATCAAAAATCTACAAAAGTAAATAAAATAATTGTTATTAGGAAATTAAATTATGATTAGTACAAATAACAGAGATACTAAATATATCACCAACAGTAGTACCTTCTTAACAATTCCTCATGAAGCAGATGCCGACTGACACGTCCATAGGAACGTCCAATTAAAATGGGATCCTTATTATCAAGATACACGATGGTATCCTTCCAAACATGCTCAATGCAACCTTCAAGTCCAAGACCTGAAATTATAATGAATTGTATTCATCAATGCATAATATCAACTAAGCAAGTATGCTCCTGTCAAAAAGAAATTATATCTATTTTTTTTAGGGCAAAATGTCCAAATTGAAAACTATCAAAATATCAGAGTTTACTGGTCATCAGAGTACATAAGCATCCACAAATGCCTTTAAATGGAATTTGTTAGGCATGTATTATTAAGTTCACAAGATTACTATTGAAAGAGTTTAATCACAAACAAGTAAGAATAGATTGCAAATTATATCATTAATAGGGATTTTGCCATTTCCTGAATTGAAGCTTGTTTGTTTGCTTTATGTAAGCGTTTCTGTTTATTTACTTATTTTGGTTCTATCGGGTGTCCTTAGCTCCACAAGGGACCAAGTGCCTATTGCATAATAAGTTTTGGGACGACAAAGGTTCCATAGTTGATTTTTAACATGATATTAGAAGTTTCTTGGACCTTCTTGGGATACGCTAACGCTAGTATGTGCTTATGTTTAAGAAGTTTAAAAAAGATATATCCTTGCTGTTAAAATATCTCTATTAAAAGAATAAACTAGTGGACTAGCCCATGAGCTCGGCAATGGGCAGCTTATTTAAGAAGTAGGGAATTTTATTTTGTTTTATTTTAAATTTTGTGGGTTGTCCCTAACCACATTTGGTGGTGAAATGAAAGTGTGCAAGAAAAGATAAAAAAACCAACAGGGAGTGTTTTAAGGTCTTACAAGGGTGTAATAATGTTGAAATTGGAAAAGGTATCGAAAGGCTAGAAATGAGACAAAGAAAAGTATGAATGAGGCATGATCCAAAGTTTTTGAGGAGTTCTACTGAGATCTTGGATAGATAATGGAGAATGAAATATGCATAAGTTTGCCAAAAATAAGGAAAGGATATCAAGAGATTTAGACCAAGTAAAATGTGTAAAGGGTGAGAAGGAAAAGTTTTGGTTAAAGATTTAAGATATCAAAGATAGATGGGAGAACTGTTTTTATAGCTTGTTAATGATGGACAAAGATTGGCCTGTAATATAGAAGGAATAGAAATCCAAAAGGATGAATATTTGGCTTATTAGCGCAAAGTTCAAGTTGGAAAGTAAAGAAACTCTTAAGAGGATGAATAATAGTAAAATTGTTGGTTCTGATGGTATTCCTATTGAAGTTTGGAAATGTGTAGGGAGCAATGTATCATTTGGTTCAATAAGTTATTTAATGAGATTTTAAAATCTAAAAAAATGTCAAATGAGTATAGGGGGGGACACTTTAGTTCCTATATATAAGAACATGAGAGATATTCAGCATTTTGTAAATTATAGAGGGATAAAAGTAAAACTTACAAGTCAGTAATGGAGGATAAGTGTTATCGTAATGCTCAGTGTTATCGATGGTGGATTATGGCGGCAAGCCGAAAATCTGCCATAGCATTGTAACATCGTGTTTTTCCTAATGTATGATTTAGTGTTTTAATAATTAAAAAGTGGAAATTAATATGTGATTTTGGTGTTCAAAGCAAACAAAATAAGTAATTGTCGTTGATTGTTGTTGTGGCATGATTATGGTTTTATGTTGTTGTCTTAGAGTTCCTGTTTGAATTTAGGGAACCTGAGAAAATGTACTTGAGCCAAAGTGATATGTTGTTGGTGGTTATCTGAGTTATTAAGGGAAACAATTGAGTTGGACCAGTTGTGAGTGTTGGGAAATGTTTAGATGAACCATGTGCCTTAGTGGGCCCAAAGCTAGTGTAAGCACCCTGGGGAGTTTTAAGACACATAGAGGGGGGGGGAGGTCATTTCCTATTTCACCATCTCATTCCCTTATTCTCTCAAACCCACCAAGTGAGAAGCAAGATTTGTAGCCCATTTCATTCCCTTTCGGTGAGGAGCATTGGTTTCTCTAAAGATTTGGCTCAAGAGTTCACATTTTCATTTTTTCTCCTTCCCCAAATTTGGATTTTCGGAGCTTCAAGAGGTAAGGGAAGCTAACAAGTGTGTGGTTGTATGAACTTAGTTGTATGCAAATGTGGCTGTGGTTTGCACTGAAAACTGATATTGAATGAATTATGTTGAGATGTTGTGTGGAAATGGGTTTCCTTTGAATTCTTGATGATTCGTTGTTGATTCATGTTGAAATGCGTTGAGTATGTGGTTGTGGGATGTTGGACGATTGACCGGAGCTGCGGTTCAAACAGGCCTCCAACCTAGTACTGGATGAGACGTGGGACAATTGACGATGGGCCTTCGGAGATGAGTGGATGAGCGATTTCGCTAGGGGCCAAGGCAGTGCAGGCCTTGAGTCGCGGTAAGCCACCACCCACATACACTTATCCCGACAAACCACTAAGCTTGTCCGTAGATCAGAGTTTTGCAATCTCTTGATGGTGCTTGGATAAGCCATGGTAGGGGGTGAGACCTGGCTAATCGCTCGATATGTTGTAAATCTCTTGAGAGTCATGTCATCATGCATTGACATCGTTGTGATGAATTTGTTATGATATAAGGTTCACAATTGAGAGTGTTTGGCCATATGAATGCATGTGATATATGTGAGTGTGAATGTTGAGAATTGTTGTTGGTTTCAGTAATTATATATTATATCGTTGTTTTAGTAAGCTTACCCTTGTCTTATGTTTTTGTTGTGGTTTATCTGTTGCTGTTGTATGTTGGTGTGATTGTGATGATCACGTCTTTTGGCGTAGGAGCAGATGGCGAGGCTTTCGCAGATCCAGCTGCTCAGAGCTGAAGATGTAGCTTTGGTTGAGGAGGTGACTGATGGGGTGTCTTTTAGGTTCTTTTTGGACAGTCCTTTTATTCTCTTTTTGTATATGATGTATAGCCCGACCAGCTTTAGGGAGTGCGTTTTGTATCCCTTCCCCGTACAGATGTATATGGTATGGCTGTATTCTTTTGGAGAGAACTTTGTATAGTCAAGGATTGATACTTGTATATTGTTATTTCATGCTCGATGTTGAGGGATGAGGTGGTTGACCTCATTTATGATTTTATATATATATATATATATATAGTCTATGTTTATGATCTTGTGATGATTACATAAATGTATCTAGTGGTGGTAGTGTTGTTCAATAGTGACAGTTGGGTCGTTACAAGCGTTGCGGGATATGGTGGAAGGATGGTAGTCAATATATATATATATATATATGGATAGATAGATAAATATAATATAAACATATAGATATGGCCTTCACGGTTGTCAACTCATCAGAGATGGTGGCTGGTCTAGTGCAAATGTGCGATCATCAAAGATGGCCACTGGTCTAGTGCGAAGGCATCATAGCGTCACACTGTGCATCAACGAAGCCGCGAAGAGGAAGAAGTTGCAAAGGGTTTTTACCCTAACAGAGCTTTTGTTAAAAGCTTTTCTGATTTGGGGCTTGGGCTTTGAGCTTTAATGAAGCTTGTCGTGCCCCCTTTTTTTTTTTTTTTAAGTTTATGTTGGGTTTAGGTTGGGTCATACAACCCAACCCATCTCTCTTTTTTTTTTTAAGGCTTTTAAGATAATTATTGGGTTGGGTCAAGATTGAGTCAAATGGCCCATTTAATTTCTGTAAGGTTTTTAGGGTTTTAGAACCCTGTTTTGTGGTGGGCTAGGGTCGAGTCTCATGACCCAACACCTTCATCCCTGTCCCTTCAACGAATTTGAAGAACACTTCCGCCATGGCCACTGCGACGCCATAACCGCCTCGCGTATTGCTGCCGCCATGGCCCGCCATGGAAAACCCACCACTCCATCGCCTTTTTGTAGTAGCTCGAGGAAATACCGCTACTGCCTTCTGCCATGGAGCATGGCCGCTGTTTGACAACACTAGTAATACTATACGACCAGTTACGTTATATGATAGTGAATATTGGGCTTTAAAGAAGGAACACAAGAAAAAATTGGCAATAGCATAAATAAGAATGCTAACATGAATGTGTGGCCAAAAAAGGACAACATACAAAATGACTGTATACGCAAAGATATTGGTGTGTCACCTTTTGACTTTTGAGGAAGAGGTGACAGAAAATCGATTAAGGTGACTTAGACATGTGCAAAGGTCATTGAAGGCATTGGTAAGAAGAGTAGATTGTAGGGTTTCTAGCCTACAAAAAGAGGTAGAGGGAAACCAAAAAGGACATTAAAGAAAATTATTAAAAGAGATATTATAGTGAATAATATCCTTGGAAATTTGGTTTTTACCAAGTCCCGATGATATCATGTGATCCATGTAGTGAACCTCATGTAATGGAATAAAAATGTTGTTGTCATCGTCCCTCACTCACATGGCCATGGGAGGATTTTGGCTCTAAGCCATGTGGATTAGGTTTCAGTGGGGTGGGGTGACATGCATTATATTGAATGAATAGCATATTCGATGTAAAGATAAGGTCAATAGAATGATGCAGCAAGAATGATACCTTTGAATTCGTCCTCCCACACACCATAATTATTTGTAAAAGGGAGGTCTGGACCAATAAGCCCAACGTTTAATCCCAACTTGGCAGATTCAGCAGCCAGAGCAAGACCAGCCGGACCACAACCAATCACAACTAGATCCAGAAAATCATCATCTCCTATAGAGATAGGTGGCAACTGCAAGAGTTGTTAACAAGAAGTTCTCAGTAAGAAAACAGAAATCCAAAACACAATTTAGTTAAGCATCTCCGCAACCATCAAAACCAGTGCATGAAAGTTAACAACGCCTTCACTATCACCAAACAAAAAGATCACGACAGCCAAACCCATCACTCCTCAACTCCATCAACAAAATTCAAACATCAATGGAGTTTAATAGATATATACTGTCAACCAATCAAAAATCATTATTTGTAAAGTGTCATTGAGTAAAGTGTCGTGGAGTGCTGACTAGTCCATTAGGTAGAAGAACTCCTTAAATTTATAAGCCCCACTTATTAGGTGAGACTTTAGGACTCAGAACAGAAACCCAATCACTTTTTTTATCTTCAGCTTCTCAAGACGACTATTCAAACAAAAGAAAACAGCTACACTAACCTAAAAGCGAAAAAAAACAAAACAAAGACTAAAACAATGTTCATTGAAATTTCAAGCAAAAAGAAAAAGAAAAAAAAGCACGAAAATTCATCCAATCCACATGAACTTTCAGGACCGATCATAACGAAGCTCTACATTCAACATACAATAACAACAATCAAAATCCAAGAAACATAAGCAATCACACGAAACCTTATCCGCAAGCTTGGATTGCATTTCCATGGCTTTGTTCTGTTGCATTTGCACGAAAACGAGTTCGGAGCCACCGGCCTTCACGTAATCTTCCTCATCGGCGAAGTCCTCTTTGGTTGCCACGCAACTCTCACTCCCCGTGCCGGTTTTCGCCTCCACCTTCAGGCACCGCGAACGACAACGAATGCCGTGGCCAAACGACGACGTTCGCCTTCTCCACAGCTTCTTCCTCCGCAACCTCAACCTCGACGACGAAGGACTCACGCAAAACGCCATTGCCGCCAAGTTCCTCGCTCCAACGCACTCCATTTTGTTGTCGTTTTCGGTACACGGCACTGCTTTTTAGTTTTTAATTCTCCTCCTCCTCACCATGGCATTCAAGTCAGCAGTTGCGGCAACTCGAGTCTTAAAACGACGACGTCCTTAGTACTACGCTGTGTGTGTGTGTGTGAACGGCTGAGTTTGAGTTTGAGTTTCAGAGGGATATGGTATGCGATGCTACTACGTTTTAATTTGCTGACATGTTTAACAGCCATCCGAAATTTCCACGTGGCGTTCGCGGATTGGGTGGGTTTTAGGAAATGCTAGCCTTATCGGAAACGACTCGTAGGAAGAGTCGACACATGAAAGGCCTGGGAGAAGACAGAAGAAGGCTAAATTACATTTCGTCTCTCTATTTTTTTTCCTGCAATTTTAGTACTCTTATTTTTTTAAAAATATTTAATTTTTTTATTTTTAAAAATTCGTAATTTTGATTCATTTATTTTTTAGAGATATTTAGTTTCCTAATTTTTAAAAATATATAATTTTGACCCCACTGTCAAATTCCTTGTACTAATCATTAATGATATAATGTTGATTTTAATTTGTTAATGTTGACTTTAACTTTAATTCTAATTCTAACACATCATTTAAGTATTAATATATTAGAGTCAACGTTAAATAATTAACAATTAATGCAAAAAATTTAACAATAAAACTAAAATTATGAATTTTTAAAAATAAAAAAACTAAACATTTTAAAAAAAATAAAGGAACCACAATTACAAACTGAAAAAAAATAAAAAAACCAAAAATACAATTTAGTCAAAAAGAAAAAGTGCGAATACACAATCTAAACCGTCTGTGATTGTTGACCCAAACTATTGGATCCAATGGCATCGGTTTTATATTGATCCAAACAATGCATTTGCTTGTGTTGTGTGTGCGTTTTCACGAACAACACTGACGTTTTTCTTTTGATTTTTGTCTTTCGCTGCGTTTTTCCAATTAGAAATGATTCATACCAGTGTTTGAAGTTTGATTTCGGACGGATTCTAGGATGGGCACTAACATAGGTGGCATGCACCATAACTAATAATTGTTAGATTAATCTATGTGTAAAATCTTATCTTACACTCTATCTTACCAGATCCTTTTCTCCCTTGTCAAAAAAATAAATACAAAAAATCCCTCTCACACTCCCCTAGAGCAAGCCCAACCAACCGACCACGTTTATCACTGCCACAGTTCTGGCTAGTTCAGAGAATGTGCCAAGTGGGATTCTCATCATCACCTCCACCAATCTCATAGTTCAGAAGCGTAATGGAGAAGGAAAGCCGTGGGAGAGTCAAAACGGAGAAAAAAAGAGGGAAGGAAAGGGAGGTGGCTTCTGTCGCACCACAGGAGAAAGGGGAAGAGTGAAAGAGAGACAGAGGGAGAAGGGGGAGGAAAGAAAAAAGAAGAAGAGAAAAGAAAGAAGGTGTAGTGCCAGAATCGCTGTCACCGATGCTGCTATCTTTTTCCCCCATTTTTTTAGTTTTGTTTTTGCTTTTCTGTGGTCTGTTTCTTCCCTTCTTTTTTTAGGGTTTTGATTTTCCCTTTTGATTTTCTAGTGCGTATGACGGTTTCGATCCTAGAGAACGAAACGATGTGGTGTTGGTTTCAAAAAGGAGATTAAACAGCGATTAGGGATGTCGATTTTGTGGGATGTCGCGATTTCAAGCAAGATGGTTGTTGATTAGGGATCCGCCGGCACAAAAGAAGACGGCTGAGAAACCATCACCGCAGTGCTTGGCATATGTGTTCTTCCGCCAGATTTGGGAAGAAAAGAGGAGAAGAAGAAAAAAATAAAATGTTACCTTTGGTGGCAATACACGGTCGAGAGTGAAGGGTGGCTTAGATTTGAAAAAGAAGAAAAAATATAATGTAGAGGATGCATCATAATATAATAAGGATGAGTTTGATATGAGGGTTAAAAATTATGGTGCATGTGGACCACCGTAGCATCTGTCTTGATTTCAATATAATTTTGGGGAAAAAAAAATTTGATACGATCAGAAAATAAAATAAAATGTAGAATTCTATTTTTTTCATATTATAAGTACAAAATATTTATTGTCTTTGTCTTGATGACTATTTTTCGGCAAAGAATTTAATTGGTCATCTTTTTTTAATTGCATTTTTTCTATAGACAAAACTTAGATATAATATTTTAGATATTGTTTGTGATGTTCTTTAATTAGAATTAGAAATTCGTCTTAGTAATTTATGAAACTCTTTAATACATGTTTTTATTACGCAGATTACCGAGGTGAATCTTTAATTTTGATTGAAGAACAGCACCAACAGTATCTTAGGTATTGTATTTAAGTTTTGTCTTTTTTTTATTATTTACAAGGTTTGAATTCGAAACTTTGCTTAAAGAATGTGAGTTTAGTTTCGCTTGGACTAATGTAATGTTGGTAAGAGAAATGTTAGCAACACTCTCTTTCTAACGTACTCTTTTTATTAGTTAAAATTTTTGAAAATCATAAATTTTAATAGGTCTCACTTTTCATTTACCGAGTCTTTCTTCTTATTTAGAAGTGGAACAAGCAAAATTTATGATTTTTAATAATTTCCAATCAATATTAGATAAAGTATTAGAAAGATAATATTTAAAAAAGTGTTGCTAACATTCCCCTAAAATGTAGAATTTAGACCAGTTTAATTATAATTTTAAATTTAATCTGATTTGATCGGATGTTTTACGATTTAGATCGGATAGATTTTTTTTTTTCTTAGAGAATAAATTTGGATAAAAAAGACATTATTAAAGATTTACAAAGGTTGGAAAACAAAAAAATTGATTGATCTTATAGTGGGGAATTTAGATAGTCTATATAAAGTTTTATGTTCAAATTTCATTACCGTCGGTATATATATAATAAAAGAATAACACTAATTAAATTTGCTTGTTTCTTTACAATGAAATATCACTAGATCATTAATATGTGTATTGTTTAAAACTCATACTTATGCAATAAAGGATGGCGGTAATAAATATAGAGAAAATCAAAATAACAGAATTTTGAACAAATTATATATGTTACATAAAATAATAAGAAGCATGTAGTTTGATTTGCTTTAACATGAGAAGCGAAAATTAAACTGAACTGAATAAAAAATTAGATTTTGGAGTTTTTGGTTATTTTGATTAATGGTTTATTTTATTTTTTTAATAACCTTAAGGGTTTGAAATGACATAGATGAGTTTATAAACATTCCTAGAAAGAACAGCTTTTTTTTCTATCATGGAAGCTATATGCCGTATAAAAATTAATTATTTTTAAAATGAGTTCTCATTTTGCAAAGGAAAACTAAAAGCTGTTATTAAAGAAAATATTAATATTTAATATTATATATTGTTCTAAATTAAGACATGAGATCCAAACTCATGACTAAAAACCTGTCCAAGCCCGTTTCTTTGAACATCCATATCAGACTCATTCAACTAACTATCTCTCACACACATATATTAAAAAATTAAAAATATGAGTGAGAGTCAAAATCTAGGAAAAAATGAGTAGAAACGAATGTAAAGATTACAAGTAGGGTTGGATTTTATTTTTTTTAATTTTTCAACTCTTAACTCCAACCAACACAACTTGATTATAAATAGATTAAATCAAGTTGGATAATTGAGTTAAAAAATGAAAAAAAAAATACATATAAGTTGTATTTTGTTACAATTAGTAGCAAGGAAAGATCAATTTATGGGGAAAAAAAACTATAAGTTTTTAAATGGAAAATCATTCATCACAAAACTATAAATTTAAAAATATAAACTATAAGTATTTTTTATTTTTTTAATACATAATCAGGTCAAGTCTATTGGACATTTTTTAAAAAATGAGATTCAAACCAATCTAACCAAGTTTTCCAATTTCCAATCTTAAAACCAATCTAACCAGATAAAAATATGAGTGAGTATAGGAAAAAATGATTTCAAACCAATTTAAAGATTACAAGTAGGGTTGGAATATTTTGTTGCATTTTTCAAGTTTTAATTCCAGCCGACACAACTTGATTGATTATAAATAGGTTAAGTCAAGTTGGACAATTGAGTCAATTTTTTTTTTTTTTAAATAGACATATAAGTTGTATTTTGTTACAATTAATAGCGAGGAAAGTTCAAATTATGGAAAAAAAAAAACTATAAGTTTATAAATAGCAAATCATTCATCACAAAACTATAAATTTTAAAATATAAAACTATAAGTATTTTATTTATATAAAATCTTATTTGGAATCAAAGTGCCAGTGAGGGAAGTAATCCCGGAAAGATTCCACGCCAAACATGATAATGTATCCATCTTTATTACCTCGTGCTTGCTTAACCAATTAGTTGGGCACTTTGAAAAGGGTAATTGCCGATCAAATTCACAAGTGACTTGATCCCGTTGCACAAAGTCAAAAACTTAATCATAGAAATTAATTATTCATATAAACGTATACATGTGTTTGTAGCTTTTTGACTCGGCTCTAAGATCAGTTGTCATTTGAAGCCCTATAATACAGACTTCGTACCCCGCCTAGTTGTTAGAAGAAGGAAAAATGAAAGTGAAGGCATACTCCAAGATAACTCCATCCTCAGATTCCAAGAGAATGTCGACACCACTGTCTTTCTCATTGGAAGAGCCATTAATATATGTAGTTCAAACCAGGTTGGTGGGAAAAGAAGTCAGCCTATGCTCTGCTATGAAGTCAGTGTGGGCAACCTGTGCCTTCAAAGCTTGTTACATTTCATAAAGAACGTTGTGCTCAGACAACTCGATTGCCCAAGCCACCATCTAGCCTGCTAAGTTAGGGCGATGCAAGATATGGCGTAATGAATGTGTAGGCGATCTTCTCTATTTTCAGGTACCAGAGCTCATATTCTTGGAGAGCTTCAGTGACAAAGTAAATCAGCTTCTACCCTTCAGGGATCTCGCAACAAAGGTGGCGCTAATCGCCTCGTCGACCACAGCGAGATAGAGATATAAGGTCTCCCTAGGCTCCTACCTAGTAAGGACGGGGGAGATTAAAGGGCTTCTCTGAGCTGCAAGAATAAAGCTTCGCACTCAGATAACCAATCAAAGGGTTGGCCTTTGCACGTAAGTCAGAAGAAAAGGAGGGCCGCTAAGCCAACTTGGCCATGAAATGTGTCAAGGTGGACTGCACATTTCAAGGATAGCTCGACATTTGTTGGGGTTGCCTCAACCACCCCCCCCCCCCCCCCCCCCCCCCCCTTCAATGAGCATATAGCTGAGAAACTTCCCAGTCTTTACGCCAAAGGTGCACTTTATTAGATTCAAGCGCATATTGTGCTTTCAAAGTTATATTGCAGTACCGACGTACTCTTCGCTATCATATCGTCTACATATCAACCTCGTACTTCTTCCGAATATAGTCTTCGAACACCTTATTCAACATGCGCTAGTAGGTTGCATTAGCATTCTTAAGGCCAAAAGACATGATCTTATAGCAATAGTTTGCCTTTTTGTCATGAAGGTAGTCTTATCCTAGTCGTCCAAGTGCTTGGGAATCTAATTGTAGCCGAAGTATATATCCATGAAGGAAAGGAGCTAAAAGTCAGAGGAGTCGTCCACCAACTTGTCAATATTAGGAAGAGGACAAGAGTCCTTAGAACAGTGTTTGTTGAGGTCGATGTTCTTGGATGCCTTCTTTACAAGAACCATGTTCGTCAGCCACGTGGTGTATTTAATCTCTCGGATGAAATTCGCCTTTAGGAGCTTAGAAACTTGCTCTTTAATGACCTGTAGATGCTCTAAGCTCATCTTACGTCAGTGTTGAGAGATCGACTTCATAGAGGGATCAATGAAAAGGTTGTGAGAGAAGAAGCTTAGGTTAATGTCGAGCATGTCTGTCATTGTCCAAGCAAAGATGTAAGCATCATTGATAAGAAAAAGAGAAAGGTCTTCTTGGACCTCAGATGGCAGATTAACTCCAACCTTCACAACCTTGGATGGAGCAATGCCAACTTGCAAAGAAAAACATTCGCCTTCTGGCTGAGGACGGATATTCAGAGTTTTCTCCCTATAATCAAGCTCTGTCAGCATAACTTTCGCAGCTCTTGCAAGGCGAGGTGGTGATTTTCAACGAGTGTTTGTAACATTTTCGGACTATTTTGTGGTAACTGTGCATAGTTATCCCCCTGTCATCATCACTCAAGAACTTCATGTCGATGTGAAAAGTTGAGATGACGATCTTGATGGCATTCAAAGTCGCCCTGCCAAGGATGGCGTTAAAAGTCGACTTACCCTTCACAATCAGGAAGTGGGCCTTCATCGTCTTGGTTGATGACCTTTTTAGGAAGGTGATAAGTAACCCAATGCAACTAATGAGCGTGATGTGATGGCTAGAGAAGCCAATAAGGTCTTCGTCATATGGGAAGAGGTCAAAACAGGGAATTTAGAGAGCCTCAAAAAACCCATAGAACATAATGTCCACTGAACTGTCATGGTCAACAAACAGTCAACAAAACCTCATTGTTAACCATAACGCGATGACGAGAAAGTGATCATTGTGGATGGGAACAATGTCACCGTAGTTAGAATCATTGAAGTAAAGGGCGGTACCTCACTTCTTCATCAGATAAACAAATCGAGAGGAAAAGGAGGCACCCATGATCTCCTAGGCATGTCTTTTTGGGCAGTATTGAGGGGCTGCCACCAACAAATCCTCGAGCAATGGCATGGATGATGTGGTGGCTATGTCAGGGGGAACTTCGAGGAAAGCATCAGGGAGAACACTAAGATGGAGTGTTGTCAACCATTTGTACTTGGCCACTGTTAGGAGGATCTATAGAGGAATTTCGCCAAGGTGGATCTTGACAACGTAGGGAGCCACATCGGATGTTAGCTAGAGCCCAAGCTCTACATAGGATGCAAGTTCAATTGTGCCTTGACCCAACGCTGTGACTCTAGCTTCGACAACAGTCATCTCGGCAACAATCATCAAATTTATTGATAAAGTGATCAAGACGGTTGCACTAGCTTCTGAGGTGGATCGTTGTTGGCCTTGACCTTATTGCCTATATGACGTCCTCGTAGTTAATATACTTCACTACACACTGCAAAAATTCCTCCATGGTCGTCGCGGTTCCACTTAGAGACTAAGATATAGAAGAAAGAGCCCTCCAAGAATCCATCCTTGACTAGCATGAGCATAACCCTAGGTAAGAGGCCTTCAGCTAACATGGCCTCTTAGTTGAATCTGGCAACGTAATATCAAAGGGGCTCATCCAGCATCTGTCGAATCTATTTCAAATTAGCTTCGGTTTTAGGTTATGAGCCTTACTAGTATTGAATGTCCCAAACTTTTCCTTAAGCTTTTTCCCAGAATCAATAGAGCGGGGAGGAAGAGGTTGAAACCATTTCAAGGTCATTTTATTAAGGGACCACGGAAATTCTCTACAAAGAATAGGACCATTTACCATCTTGTAGGTTAAGACAAACTCAAAAGCGACAAGATGCTCATTGGGGTCATCGATTCTGTCATAGAGGTTCATAGAGGGGAGCTGTTGGAGTCGCTTAGACACTTGAAACTGCAGAATGCAGTCAAAGAAAAGGAGGGCGGATGGAATTGCCTCGTTGTCGTACTAGTCATACATAGTGGCAGCATGTTTTGGAAAGGACAGTAGAGGTAAAGTATGTGTCATGTCGCAAACAGTAAAAAACAGTGGAGGAAGGTGGCCTCTGCTAGTGAGTTTGGGCCCTAACAACAAAAAATCATGTGTACAGCTTGAACGAGAAACAGAGGTCTCAGAACGAGTGTGGCGGTTAAGGTTGCTGCAATGGTCACTACGACGATGATCTTTGGTGTGATTCGCCGAAAGAGCAGCAACTTGGCATTCTTGGTGGTCAAGAACTTCCTTCAATTCTCGTATGAGAGTGGTTAGATCGTCATGTGTGACAGTGGCAGGAGGGTAGGGGATTTCTTGAAACTATAGCAAATTCTTAGGGGAGACGGAGGCCTCTTGACCATCCCGCGAAGGAGAGGGCATAATGGGTAATAGAGCCTTGTTGGGATTGCGATTGTCTTTTTAAGGTTGGCATAATGGTTGATTTTTACAAGTTTTGAAATTATACATGGTATATTTTAATGATGGGTTCGAGTTAAGCTTTTAGTTGTCCTAATCCGATTTGATGTCTTATGTTTTTTTAAAAGTATAAGTTTTTTTGAATAATTATATATTAATAATGAAACTTTTTAATTAAATAGATAAGATTTTGTGTAATATAATATTATGTTTGTAATGATAGTATTTATTTTAAAATATATATTGTAAAATATACCTTAATTTAAGTTTTATACTTATTTTATTTTACAATTTAATTATACATAATGTTAAGATTGATATATTAAGTTAGAAAGCCAGGTTACCAGTCTTGTCTCATATATTTCAAGTTTTGATCGAGTTGGGTTCGAGTTTAAATAAATGGCTCATTCAAAATCTCGAGTCAGGTAGGGACAAATACAACCTGTCTTAACCTGTCCCTTGCTCATCCTATTCGTAAGTATGAACTTAAGTGGACACTTCTACAATGGATGTGATTTCCGGTGGGTAATGATAAGAAGAGCACTATAACAGCAAAAAGGTTGTAAAAAGGAGCTCGATGGTCGCCACCTATAAAGATTCTAATGCTAATGTCTAAAATTGTAAGAGGTAGGTGAAAGTGAAGGGTTAGATGACAGATCTAAAGGGGAGGACGTCTTATATATATATAGAGTGCACAAGAAAGACTGTTGATAGTTATTGTGAAATGTGAACCACGTGGCAAGGTAGTTATAATGTACATAGTACATGTGACTAGTCAATGTCAGTCAATTATCTCAAGTCGATTACATGGCAATGCACATTGGTCATGATCCGAGGTTGGGAAGTGTTCCAAGACTAAGCCAATTAGTGCTACGAGTACAATGCATGAAGTCACGAATCTGCCCTCTATGGCAAACTTGCCAAATGGTAGAGCGATGAAATTCGATAAGGCAGATGTTGATCCAAAACACTTTAAAAGTCATATTTAAGATAATTTCTAATTAATTAATAATATAAAAAATTTTGCACTGAAAATGCATGAAAATTAAATTTATATTAATATACTAGCGCTTGTTCATCCAAGTAACAAAGAGTTAGTTTCTCATTATGAATTTTTTTTCCTTAAATAAATTCTCGAATTCAAATTTTGTAAATAAAAAATCTAAATCAGTTTTATTCCATTAAACTAATCTATCCAACCCAACTCGCAAGTGAGATTCAATATAATTTACCTATACCAAAGTTTAGACAAAATAAATTTGGACTATAGATTTCATCTACTGTTACTATGAAAAATTTTATACCATCAATCAATTAATTAAAAATGATATTTAATATAATTCTTAAAGTAATTATTATTAAAGTTAATAATCCTAAATTACATTAGTAATCTATATAATTAGATGATAATGACCACTGAATGCGTGGATCAACTAGCGTGAAGTTGTTTCAGTTTAATTAGTGGGCTTCCAATTCAAGTTCTAGGTATACAGTTGTGTTAAATAGTCAGAGAGAGAGTTACATTGCTTATAGTGGTCCTAAGCAAGATTGACTCACATGGAAGATACCCATAGTTTTTACCAAAAATAACTAGACAATAATGTAAAAAATAATATAATGTATTCTAATTAAATAAACTAGCATAAAAATTAATAGAAGTTTCATTCAATGTTTATTTATATAAAATACAGCAAACCATGAAACACACATCAAGCACGCGCGCACAAATCTTTTCAGTCTACATATAAAATTATAAAACTCCACTCTAGTAGAATAATTAGTTGAGTTGCTTCGTCTTGTTTCCTAAGTCTTCAGATAATTAAGAATTAATTACTCTGCAATTCCTCCGGATCTCACCCTCAGAATCAGTTAGAGGATTTATATTCCCCATCTTGATCATGGCATAGGCAAATTCCATAAAGAAAATTCTTTCATTAACGCTATAAAATTGGACCAAAGGTTTAGTAGTTGCTGTGGCATTATCACTCGAAAAGAGAATCTGGTCAGAGCTAAGGAGACCCTTCCCATCGAGCAAGTTCTTGAAGTAGTGGCTATCAAATAGATCCACTGACCCTTGGTCTAGCACACTAGTTGTGTTCCCATCACCATTTTGTGGGCACAAATTTTGCAATTCAGTGAGCATAGTGGTTTCTATTGTACTGTCAGGTGCTCCTGACCCCGAGAAGTTGAACAATCTACTGCTGAAAAAAGTGCACCTTGCTCGTCCTATAGTGTGGGAACCTAAAGAAATATTTTACACATATAAATAGATAAGTGGATATTGGTAATATATTGAATTAGAAGAAGCAGGCAAGAATTGTCCAAACATTTTGCTACACAAATTCCTCATTTTTTTAGCATATGGGTATTAGACAATAACAAACATTAGTGACTTATTTTAGAATGAGATTTCAATTTATTTATTTTTTTTGGTACAAGACCACATATTTCAAATAATTTATTCATAGGTTTATGATAACACATTTTTTAACATATTATGTTTTATTGGCTGAAATTTATTAAAATTTAAGACATTATGAATGAAACTAATTAAGAAGTGAAATTATCACCATTTCGTTAATTCCAATGAATTTCAGCTACTGAAAATTAACATACAAGAAAGAGTGTGTTACAAACTAGGTTTTAGCATTTCTCTTGCTAGGCTTGTACAACTATTGTTTTCCTATTTCATTATACCTGATAAAGTAACAAGTCTTTGAGATCGAGGCCCACGTTATTAAACTTTGAAACAATGGTATCTAGTGAGTCAAATGGGGAAGGAATTGCAAGATTTGCCAGTGTCTCGTTTGAGATTAATCCATCTTTTCATCCTAGCTGAACGAACCAAAAAGGACTCCCCCTCTGCAAAACGTGAAGGCAATTATGGTAAAAAATAAACACAAACTCAACTAACAGGGAGAAGTCATTGCCAATTAAGAGGGAGATTTTATTTGATGAATTATCAATATTTAAGGCTTTCTTTTTTCCTTTGTCATATTTTGTTGAGTTTCAATTTGGTTTTCTAAGTTTAAATAATTTCACTTTAGTCTCCTAAAATATTTTTGTTAGATCAAATTGGTACTTCCACCAGTTTATAACTTGATCAACTTAGTAACACTAGATAAATTTTAAGGAATGCCACATCAAATGTGCATTTACCATATTAATCAAAGTTAACACCATTAATATGATAAACTGACGAAATGACCAATTTGATCTAACAAAAACACTTTAAGAAATCAAAGTAAAACATTTAAACTTAAGAAATCAAACTCAAACTAAAAGAAAAAGATAACAAAAGGGTCTTTTAGCCCAATATTTAATCAATAAGACATACGAGGATAACAGAATCTCTGGCCGCTATGGCTAATATATCAGCACAGGACACAGCTCCACTACATGCCCTCTCCACTGAACTTTTGATTGTATCTATAACTTCAAATCCTCTAGCAGAATTCAAGTTAGGAGTAGCAAATTTCTCACTATCTTGGCCTCCATCCAGCAAAACTGAACCATCACAACCCTGAAACCCAATATATTAATTAGATAAAAGATAAAGTAAAAGAAGAAAAAAAAAGGGTTAACAATCCCTACTACATAAATTAATTGGTATATTATATCTATCCAAAATTCCAATTGTTTTCTTGAGGAATAGCCAAATTTCAAACATTTCAATATTGGTTAAATACTAGTTTTTCTCTTTAAAACAAATCAATGAATAAGAAAATAACTGCCACATGGACTTACATTTACAAAGCAATCATGGAAATGAAGCCGAAGCAAGGAAGCACCCATTCGCATCTCATTTTTTAGAGCTTTTTGAACCTCTCTCCTAAGTATTCTAAAAACATCAGGGCATGTTGTCTTATAAAAATCAGGGGTCAATTGAGCACCCACACTCAAAATGAAGAAATTCATAAGCCAAAAATATGCATTAGAGGATCTATTCGTTGTCATTTTGTTGTTATCAACTCTCCATGTATGTAGCAAACACACCAACCAATGGCTTTATTTATAGCCAAGAACCGAGACACACGGCAATTTTTTCTTTCTTATCGATTATTGACGCAACTTAATCTGCTGCTTAGTGCTGGCTGCAGCAATCTTATCATATTCAAATTAAGATTTCATTGTAAAAAGATAATAGACAGATGTTTGAATACTACCGATCACATGTTCATTTGAAAATGGTTGGTGCCACTCTACTTCTGAAAAATGTAAACATCCTATCCAAGTTTGGGAAGGAAGAAAAGAAGTCAAAATCACTCTCTTAATTTTCTTTTTAAAAAAATGTAAGAGTAACTAATATATGCACGGACAATATAAATGATTTTTATATAATCATCAAATCACAAACTATTATATATGATAAATTTGTTGATATTTATAACAATTATTTTAAAATTTATATTAACAATGATTTTTAATCAGTTAACCATAGAATTTTTTTACACTTCCATTACATAGAAATTAAAGTCAAAATATAAAGGTAAACATAGTCTATTTCGGCAACAACTATGGAGCACTATGAAGTTGTGCACGCATTAAGAATTTATAATTGTTATATTTTTCTGACATCTACTCAATCAAAACACAAGGGTACAGTCATGCTAAATAATGGTTCTTAATTACTCTGTCGTGGTGGCCTGATGGGGTGGGATAAATGTCAATTTATGGAAGGGTATAAGTTACCAGTTGTCCTGGCGTCTGGGGCATACGCTTTTTTATAGAAGGGTAAGAAAGTTGATAATCTTAAAAATGTTTATGGTGTAGCTTGGTTGCTGGACCATCAAATTAACTGCAAGTATCCTTACCTTCTCAATTTAATAAACAAAGCACTCCAATGCCATTGAAAATAATATTTCGGAGCTCTGCAAACAAGAGACCACCTCTATTGTTGATCCTAGATCTCCACATTTTCTGAGTTAAATTCAATTTGTTCCTTATTGTTTAGGTACATATACTTGTGATTGTGAACAATGTATATCATATTTGTATTATAATTTGCACATATTTTGAACACAGTGCTTTTCTTATGGATAAAAGCTTGTATATGTGTCTGCGTATTTAGTTTTTCACAACTATTCTCTTTCGAAGATAATTTTGTTCAAGGTATGGTCAAATACTAAATATGTCTATCTATATCTATATTAAAGTAATAAAAAGTTTTTTTACCATAAACAAAATATTGAAACCTATGATTAAAAGCTATTAAATTACTTTTTAGTTAACTTTTATTCTTCCATCATATTCTTAACAATTAATTATTTTAAATACAAAATTAAATACTACAAATAATTCCATACTTTTTTTTTGTAATTTTAGTCTAAAAATATTTTTTTAAAACAATCCTAATAAAATAACTTATCTTAAAATAAATTTTATACCTAGCATATACAAAAATAAAATTCATTTTTATAATTAAATATAAATATAATCAATTATTAAGAGCCCGTTTGGGATGATTTTCAATTGTGAGTTTCAAAAATTTCAAAAACTGCAACTAATTTTTAGTTTTAGTTTTTTTTTTCTTTATTTTTGGCTTCAAAATAAACTCATTTTGAAATTTTTAATCCCGTTAAAATTAGTTTAAAGTTATGTTTGTGTAATGACAACATTGGTGGCAGTAATGGTGGTGGTGGCAGTACTGGTGGTTGTGGTGGTGATTATGATGGTGTTAGCGATGGTGGTGGCAATGGTTGTGGTGGTGGTGATGGAGGCGATAGTAGCGGAAAGAATTATTGTCAAATGTAATAAAAGTATATTGTTTTAGAACTAAAAAACAAATTCACAAATTTTTTTTTTTTGTTTTGAAAATAAATATAGTGTTTTGAAATTGAGTTAAAAATCACTTCAACTCCATTTTAACCAAATGTGTTTTATTTTTGAAAATTTTATTTAAAAACCAAAAACTAAAAATTCGTAACCATCCCAAACAGGCCTAAATTAACCTGTTTTTATCTTTGTACCAAGCTGGACTGCCTGGACATGATTAACATGTATGACCCAAGTTAAAAACATGATTTGTATTCACAGTGAGGACGGTTTTCTCTTATTATCGCAAGTTGGCACAAAGGTTTATGTGGGTAGTCGGGTGAGCTCAAAAGATAGCTTGTTTTTACTATTTTCTCTGTAAAATTCTTTAAAAATAACAAAGTGAAATCAATGTGATTTTCATGTAATTACTTGTGGGGGAAAAAACGTTTTCTCAGATTTCAAACCGATCACAAAACTAACAAAAGAAACCGCTAGTTTGGATTGCATCCACGTTTGTGTCAAATCATGTAAAAGACACGAAAGCAACAGAGTTGCTTCGATTTAACAAGCATATGCCAGTGCTAATCGTGAATATAAAAACGCTATAAGTTAGTTCTTGGCTAACCCGTCAGCAAGTTATGTCAGAAAATGCTTACCCCTGCTGGCCAATTAGTACAGTATCTTCATAAAAACTATCCCTTGCATGAGAAATGCTAACAATATACTCTCTGATATACTCTTTTAGCACTCCCTTGTATAGAAAGCTAACTTAACCGTTCCTAAGAATGAAGTCTATAAAACATAAGTGGATGATGATATACCCCATGTGAAAACATTCAATTAACCACTAAAAAGTTCTACTTACATACAGACACACACCTATTGAACCTCGAATTGGATCAAATGAGAGATTATAAGAGCAAATGCACCCAGCCAGCCAAATGCACACACATGCGGCCAAACAACAACAAAAGCTTGAGAGGATTAATTTTGCAAGAATTGTGAACTACTAATATATGCAATCAGGCATAGAGAAACAAGAGAAGGAAACAGATGAAAAAGGAAACCGAAGCAGCAGACTATAACAACTTCAGAATTTTGCAATATAAGCATATTAGCAGAAAGTCTACCAAAAGATGGGCCCTCACATACCCTGCAAACCTAGCATGTTAATTGCCAATATTGAAAGGAACAAGAAATAATGTTGAAACAACAAGCTAATAAAACAAAACAAATGAATGGTTTCGCCAATTACATAGCAAAACCAAAACTGAATAATACCAAACTACAAGAGCACAAGCCCAAGTCCAGATGGTTTCAAGGCATTACGAATCCTATAATTGTACAAGTAGTAGTGAAGCTGTCCATCTCCCGGTCCAAACTTGAGCTCTTTGAGGAAATTCTCATTGTGCATTACATCCAAGGCATTGAAAACATCAAAATCCTTTTGCTTTGCCACAATTAGCACATCATTCATCAATTGAGTCAGTGGAGTTTTGGTGGAGACATTATAATAAGAATAAGCAGCTTTCAAAATTGAGTAATTTTGATTTCCAAGGATAGATGAAGGGAGAGTATAGAAGCTGCAGAAGTCTGTGATCTCATGATTCTCTGGACTCTCCACCAAGAAACTATCCACCACATTCTCATTGGGAAGAAGCCAATGCTCAACATCATTTTCATCAAAATCAGGTGCAACCACAAACTGACTCAAGTAGTTCCTAAGCAGCCGAGTAACAGCCGGGACATCCCGAAGCTCCATTTTCCTGAACCCAGGAGTAACCGTTTTATCAGGCAACTTGTAAAGTTTTATAGTGCGGCTCATCGTCATCCTAGCACCAAGCCTTGAAAACCCAACATCAATTAGCTTCTTTGGATTCAACGATCGATGCCAATACTGACAAGTCGTGATTGGCGTAGGAAGAACAACCCCGGCTGTATAAGCCGCCTGCCAAATATTCTCCAAATGAACCCTCCTGGTGACCTCCTTGATCATAACAGGTGCGAGTCTCTTCGACCTGAGCTTCTTATGAACACACAAGAAATTGATCTCAGCCATCTTCACAACCTCCGCATTAACCCTGATCCTGGCCGGGACGCCACTGATGAAAGCAACCAACTTCTTCGATGTCTTGGCCCTCACACCAATGTGCCAACTCCGGTAATAACCCGGAACGCGCAACGCCCACCTCAGAAACTCCTTGGAATAGTTGAACCTGAACATGTTCTCATCATCCTCAACATAGTTATTCTTCAGCAAAACATAAACCTCATCACAGGTCTCTTCAGAGTCCATGTCACATGTGGTCCACTCATAAGCACTAGGAAGGTTATAAGGCTCCTGCTTAACCTCAGACAAAGGTGTTGGGGGCTCAATGGGGCCTTCAGCCAAGCTTGAGTCCCCAACATCCTTGTACTGCCCAACAGGTTGAGTTTCCCAGAACTTGTGTCTCTTACCAAGAGACATTGAATCTTGGAAACTCTGCACAATGGTTTCCAATGAGGTGGTGTTATCAGCCTTGGAAACCACTGAGTCTCCATCAACAAGATCTGGTTTTGCCTTTGGAGACCCAGAGGGAGCACTGCTATCACCCATATCAATTATCAAACAAATCCAACGCTGCAATAAAATAAAAATTCACAACCCTGGCAATGAAAAGACGAAATTATTTGAAATTTAAATGCAAATTCGAATTGAAACAGGGAAACAAGAGAACCTTGATCCGGTGGAAACAGGACATGAAGTAATGCAATCAGTGCTGAATTAAAATCAAATTATGAAAAGTAAAAAGGGAACGATTGAGAAAAGAAGCAGATTAGAGAGTAAATGAAATTAAGATCAACTCACAGTGTGGGGCGAAGAAGATGATTCGGATCGAGGATGAGAAGGAGTGACGAGGGTGGATTGGAATAAGGGTTACCTGGTGCGATAGCGTGAGTATCTATATGATGGGGTTTCTGAGGAGTGGGGCTTCCGAGATGCTTGTGGAGAGCATTGGGGAAGACGACGGTATGGCCCAAGTCTGCGAGGCGAGTGTTTTTATTCCCTACTTCTCCCTCTCGACGGGTTCACCAAGGACTCATTCCTTTTGCGTACCGATTAATTTAGTTTTTAAAGTATTATCTTTTTTTTAAATAGTCTTTGAATAAATAAAATTACATAAATAATTTTAAAATATTAAATATTTATTAATTTAGTTCTTGGTGAAAGATTAATTTTAAAAAAATTTAATACTTAAGAACTATGTAGCATAATTTCTAATACTTTAAATATTACTTATATAATTTCATTAGTTTAAGGAGTATTAGGAGAAAGAATGATACTTCAAAGACTAAATTAATGGTTTATTTTTATAAAAATAAAATAATAATTTTTGTCTTTAACTTTAATTTAATTTCTTAGCTTCGTCATTTAACTTTTTTTATTTAATTTAATATAATTTAACTTTATTTTATCTTCTAATTGTTACCAATTTTTTTTATTACAAAAATTTTAGAGAAAAAGGATGTGCCTCACTTTAAAGTTGAGGAATTACATTTAGCCCATATGAAGATAACAAGTGATTGTCTTGCTCTACTCTAATAAACCCCTTTGGATTTTTAATTATTATTAATTTATTTTTATATTATAAATTAGAATTGAAATATATAATTCAGAGATCGAGGCTTTGATTCTTCTCACTTTTTTAATTACACATTCTCAATATTTTCTCTCTTCTTGCTTTGGATTACATTACCCACATCACCTTTGCAACTAATCAAATCATTTTTCTTTCAATCATCTCAAATTATTATCTTTTTTTATCTTATTCATCGGCTAACCGAAGAGGTCGACCCCCGCAAAGTGTTCTCGCCTCTTAAGCTTGTTGTCCGGTGTGTGACATCAATTGTCTCATGGCGGAGGCCCAGGTTGGTCAAGTCACAGTCGACTCGTGGCGCTTGGGCTGCTACGATTAAATAGAAAGAGTTGCGCCCTGACTATCAGCTATAGCTTTTGGCCTAGTGGTAAGCGCTTGATCCAACAAGGCTTGGTGCTTTGAGGGTTATGGAATGTTCGACTAAGGAGGTCAACCCGCTCAAAGCACCCTTGTCCCCCCAGCCAAGAAAGGTGACCTTAAGACGGCCGAGACAATGACTACCATTGGTCCCTTATGCGAAAGCACGCCGCATAACACTATTAGAAGATTCTAGAAGCTTCTGAAGATCCCTTAACATCCCTGGCACCTGACAAGGACAAACGAAAATACACAATATAGCCACGTTAAATGCTAAACCGCATCCTGACATGTTAGAACGGGTAGCGCCAAAGTAATAGAGTACATGCCATGTTCTAACATGTCGAGGACTCACATCATGTCCTAACATGTTAAGGGCATGTAGACACAATGCGCAAATCAAGGTCCAACATTGGGCACCTAATAGTTGGGGAACGTCTAATATAAATAAGGGAGAAGGTAACACCTCCTCCCCCAAGGTTCATAATAATGGAGAGAGAGAGACCTGACTCTCGACTCAAAGAAGAGCTCCAACAAGTCATGTTGCCTAGCATGAACATCTTAATTTATATATTTGATCTCATAACTATTTATTCCTTTTAATTTATTGTCTTTTATCTCTATTTCTAGACTAAATTTAATAGTCTTTTAAAAGAAATTGTTAATAATAAAAAATAACCTTATATTATAATTTAAACTAGTTATTAAAAATCTAACATATATTTTATGTATTTAAATAAATTTATTGTTAATTTTAATTATAATATAATTTATGTATTCAAAAATATTTATTTATTATGAGTTTTAACAATATAAAAAGAACATTTATCATGTGAAACAGATAGACTAAAAAATATTAGTTATAAAGATATTTTGATGTTAGACATAAATGTGAATTCATGATAAGATAATGGTAGACAAGAGTGTTTGTGACCCATCTTGTCATTCTAACCTAACCTGATCTAGAGTTAATTTTGATGGATTCAGATTTTAGAAAGCAATCTTATTTTGAGGACGAATTCAATTATACTTAGGTTGTCTTAACTTGATCTGGTGTCTTATATTTTTAAAAAATAAGTGTAATTTTTTAAATAATTATATATTAATAATAAAACTTCTTAGCTTAATGAATAATATTTTTTGAAACATGATATTATATTTATATTGATATTATTTATCCTAAACTACATATTGTAAAATATGCATTAATTGTAGTTTTAAACTTTCTTAATTCTATGATTTAACTATACATAATGTTAAGGTTGATATATTATGTCAACAAATTAGGTTGACTCAGTCTTTTTCCATATATTATCAAGTTGACTTCAAGTTTAAATAAATGAACCTATCAAAAATTTTGGTTGGGTAAGAATAAAAATAAATTCGTCTCAGTTTGTCCCACAAACACCCCAAGTAATAAGGATAAACATGGAGATTTGTTAATGTTAGGACAAAGGACGAATGATAGTCCTCAATTATTTTGATTATATCAAACAGACTAATAAGTTTTTCAAAGAAAATGATATACGCGTATTAGACTAAAACATATGAACACTACATCTTATTCATAGGTGAATGGTTACATGCTTTAAATCCTTCTTGATGTGTTGTATGTTAATCTGTTATGTTTTCAGGACTTAATGCACCAATATTCTCGAAAACCTTCAAAAAGCATGTCAACGTATTTACTCTGATGAAAAGACACACTACTTGCTAAAAAGGAGTACAATAATGTACCTGTCTAAGCAAAAAAGCAAACATGCTTACTACCATAAGATATGGTATGAGAGAAGAAAAATAAATAGCCTACTTTATCTTATCAGTGTGACTAGTTGGTGAAAAACATTTAATACCCCAACGAAGACTTTCTTCACAAAGGAAGAACAGACGAATGAAGCTCTCGAAGTTCACCAGTGAAGACATGTACAAGACAAGTGAACTGAATTGCTAAAGCTTAAGCGTCCTAACTTCATTTTGTCCAAGCATTTTTGCTCTGATTCTCATTAAGCTCTCCTGTACAAAGTGTTGTAAATTCATTGAGTGTTAAGACTTGAATCTAAACACATATATTCGTCTGATAAGACGAAGATAGTTAGTTAGCCCCTTATCATTTTCTAAGTGATCTTGGTAAAAGCCTAAAGAGGCTTTGTAGCAAAGAATACTTAGGTTGATTCCTTTCGAAAGGCAAGTGAAATACTACTTGGGTTAAGCCTAAAGAGGCTTTTAGGAATAATACTTGTAACTTGGTTAAAGTTATAATGAAACTTGGTGGTGTGCCAAGAATTGGATGTAGTCTTGAGATTGAGATGAACCAATATAAAAACATTTGTGTTTTTATCTCTTTGCCTTTATCTTGTTTGCTAACTGATATTGTGTTTCAAAGTTTATTTCATCACATCTTCTTAAAGTGCTTCAATAAAGGTTTTACATAAAAGTTTCTTTAATCAAGTTTATACGTCGTCTTATCAACAAATGAAACACAGTCTTTTGAAAAGATTTGTGAAAAGTGTTTGAAACACAATTCAATCCCCCTTCTTGTGTTTCCATGTGTTTTACAGTTAATGATATTAGTTTCATAGTGGTTGTTAAATGTTGTATTAAGAACTATAATAGGAATGGTAAAACTAATCAAAGGTATAAACCTTTGCTGCAATGTTGCAACCCAAGAAAATTAAAAATAAAAAATAAAACTAGGGCAAAGGTGACCAGCTCTTTACAAGATGAACAGTAGAAAACAAACAAATACCATAAATTAGAGAACCCTCTTCTTGAGGAAGAACTAACTTCTTCACTCAACCTATCCAATATTGATAGCAATTACATTATACCATCTATTTAGTTACCACACCCACCATATAATCCATCTCTCTCCTTCCTTTCTCCCTTTGCCACCTATCATTTTTTTTCATTTTCTCTTTATCTCTCTTTCCTTCAATCACATCCACATGTTCCATTCCTCCCCACTTTTGCTTTGTGTGCAACTTGTTTATTTATTATTCCATAATCTCTCAAACTCGTATTCGTAAGCCTAATTTCACTTCCTTGCCACTACCATACATATACATAATAGGTCTATCAATACCCTCCCTTTCAAGTTCCACTGTGTCCTCAAGGTGGACAACATGTAATTGTAGAAAAAAAAAATATTAAAATTCTACTAGGAATCCCATTGTTTGAAACATAATGAGCATGATACAATTGAAATAGATCCTTCTACAGTTGTTGTTCCTTTTGTTCCCTTTGGACGGGTAGATGGGATTATAGCTTAACATATGATAATTAGTGATGTGTAAGTATGCATTGTTATGGAGCATGTGTTCCTAGATTAGCTCCACTCTCCCAAATAACTCATTTATTCTTCCTAATAATTTTGGCTTGCTCTTCAAGAGAGTCATATTAACACACATGTAAGAAATTATCAATTAGCATTTTGAGTGTAAAAGGTTAATAATAATAATTAGCATTTACTTATAATCCTCTTTTTTGTGTGAACCCAAGATATACCTTGATCGAGAGCTAAGGACTAATTCTCTATGTATTGAGATCCATTTAAGAGGATGACCTCTTTCAACGAATGTTTTTCCATATACACAAACTTCTAACCACATGCTTAAGGGATAGGATTACTTACAATCCTTTTTTAAAAAAAATGAGACTCCTGAGTTATGTACTCTCTAGAAGCTTTTTAGTAAGCTTTCTTCCATTTGTGTTGGTGCACAACGAGGAACGAAGGAGAAATAACAAAAGGTAGTTTAGACTTGAATACTACTAGTTATGTCCATTCTAGCTTCATTTTCTAGATTTCTAAAAATGAAATAACTGATTACAAGTCCAAATAACTAGTTATTCTAGTGAACTCTTTATAAAATGTAAACCTTAGTGGATATTTTGATAGAACTTAAATTCTCTAAACTTGTGTGAGAGCTTTTTTAAAAAGAAAACATATTATTCTCCATCACCACTACAACTTTTACATCAAAATCAAGAGCTCATTATGGATCAACATTGGAGATAAAGAAAAGTCATCTTTTGGGCAAAATTTGGCTTGTGCTTCATTGTTTTTCATCCATCACGAATAAAGGTGATATCTAACATTTTCTTTTTTGTAAAATTTTCGTTCTTGAGATAGGTTTTCTCAAGTCTCTCTTGTGGTAGTATTTCACAAGAAGAGGTTCAAGTTTTCTTAATAGGTTTTTCAAGAAACTTGATCTTGTGGTTGTGTTTGTTTGCAATTCTCTTGTTTGTGCATAGTAGTTGTAAACAATTGAATTGTATAGTGATAATCACAATCGATTTGATTAGAAACTAGATGTAGATCACAGTAGTGGTGATCAAACCAATATAAATTTTGTGTGTTCTTTTCTTTCCTCTACCTTTTCTCAAATACATTGTTTCTTGATCTCTTGTATATAAATTCATGAGGCTCTTTGCATAGTAAAATCAAGAAAATAGTTCCAATTCTACATCATTCATATAACCAAATCAAAATGATTCAAAGTTTTTAAAAATCTAATTCTTCATCTTTGAAAAAGTTTTGGGAATTCTTGAAATTCTTTAAAGATCCAATTCACTCCCTCTTAGATCCAACCCTTTTATTCAACAAAGGATAAGAGTGCGTCCCACGTATTATTTTTTTTGCTTTCTTTTCGTTGTTGGTACTTCGAAATGATGGAACAATTAGCCTTTTATTTTCTTTGTAAATCCGTCCTTCCGTGTTCATTCGTCTCAAACAGAGCATATAACAATTTTTTTTCTTCAGATTAATCATTTGTAATTTTTTGTTTAGAGTAATGTTATACATTTTTTTTACTAATCCTTCTGATATTCGATAAATAAATATTAAATACAAAATGAATATATTTAATATCTTAAAAATATAAAATATATTTATTTTTTTTATTTAATACTACCTTTAGTCCTTTATATAAGTAACAAATAGATATATTTATTTGGTCCTAATTATAAACAACATAGCATGTATTAATTGCTATCTTCTATTTATATCCTTAATTTATTATAAAGTCTATTAATAGAATATTCACTCATTCTCCATGTAAGTGGATATATTTATTAACTTATTAATAATATAAATTACATTCATTGGTAGAGAAAATTATTTCTTGAATTATGAGTAGTATCATTAAATATAACCATTACTTAAACTATTTAATTTTATGGGTATTTATGAAATAAAATTTAAATTTATGATATTATTAATTAAAATTAATTAATTGAACTATTTTTATTGATTTTAATGAATTAATTATTTGTTGCTTACATAAGAGAGCAGTAGTAAATAAAATGATGTCTAAAAAGATAAACTTAATTGTACTTTGTGTCACCCAAATTTTATTATTTTACAAATTTTGTTATTGTATTTTTTTTTCGCATTTTGTTTCCTTATTTTTAAAATCTTGTGAATTTTGCCAAATTTTACAAATTTTTATTTAGTAAACTGTTGATGATTAGGTAAAATTTGTAAGATTTCAAAAATTAAATGACAAATGAGAGAAAAAAATATGATGATAAAATCTGTAAAATAATAAAGCTTGAATGGTATAAAATGTAATTAAGCCAAAAATATAAGAATTGGAATTATTTTTCTGTTTATGGGCCGGAGCCCAAGGACGGTGCATCCTCAAATTTCATGGCGGTTTGACCCATGCCCGTTGACTGAGTGCAAAGAAGGGGTAAGGTCAAGGGCAAATTAGGAATTACAAGAAAAAGAGCACACTCCCAAAACCAAAAAGGAGAAGGTTGTGTGTTGCTATAATCTTCTTTGTTCTCACAGTACCCACTCACTTTCGCAAAAACGCAGTGCTCTCTATTTCAGCGGCGTAGATCTGAGCAGTTTGGGAAACCCTAACTGCTCTCACCAAAGGCCTCACCACTCTCTTCGCCTTCGCCTTTTTCTCCTCCGATCAACCACCTCTTTCGTCGCCCTAAGGTCGCTCTCTCCTCTTCCCTCTTCTCCGATTCGATGCCATCTCTCTCTTTTCGTAATTCGTCCATATTCAATTCGATGTGGTTGTTTTCGCGATTTTACGATTGGATCTGCTTATGCTTCTCTGGTTTGTTAGCTTTTGTTCGTTTTGAACCCTTGCGAACGCTTAGGAAGTTCCTTTTTAGTATCGGTTTTGTTTCCTTTGGTTACCGATGATTGATTTGTTTCCTTTGCGCTCGTGACATCAAATAAATTATTTTTGAATATTTATTTTGTTTATCTTTGGTTTTGTTCCAACTGTGTTCTATAGTTATCTATTGTCCTTTGGTTTTTCATGTGCTGATCTGCTTAGAGTGTTTTTTTTTTCACTCGGATTAGATTTTGCGAACTTTATTTTATTAGAAGTGAGATAGAGTGAAGCGATGTTTGATTGGCACATCAACATTTATTTAAAAGTGGTTTCGTTGGAATGACTGTTCATGTACGGTGTGGATATGAATTACTTTTTGATGTGTGATTAACAGAAAAGGAATGAGCTATGTCTTGAGTTAGATTGAAAATAACTTGATGTTGAAAAATCGGTGATAAAAAAATTACTTTAAAACTTGTTTGGACGGTGTTAGATAGAATCAATTCTGGAGTATAACTATAATATGTTGAAAACATTGTTGAGTTATATTGAACTATTAGTGTATTTTTGTCAATTCACACACACCCAAACGATTTTTTAATATTTTTTTTCTAATGGCCAAAGCAACAAAATGTGTCGCCTATTTGGCTGCAGTGAGAGGGTAATGTTCGAGTGCAAAAATGGATTTGCCTTTGCCATACATGTTGGCAGCATTTATGTGGCGCATTTGAGCGGGCTTTGGATTGGCTGAACACCAAACCAAACATGCTTTAATAGATGGCGTCATAATACTATTTCTTTTCATCTTGCAGTCATGGCAGGTGTTGCACCTGAGGGATCACAGTTTGATGCTCGTCAGTTTGATACCAAGATGAATGAGTTGTAAGACCTTCCTCTTATTTTTTGTTTTTTTTTTTAATTTTTGGTTATTGTTCTTCGAAGTAGTTGTATCCAATACTGTTTTATTAGCATTTATTTACTGTGATTGCTTTTCATGTTTCAGTCTAATTTTACATGTATACTTGAAATGGCCAATGGAATTCTAATATTATTTATTTGATTTTGATAATTTGATGGCTGCAGGCTTACAGCTGATGGACAGGACTTCTTCACATCTTACGATGAGGTTTATGACAGTTTTGATGCCATGGGCTTGCAAGAGAATCTCCTGAGAGGCATTTACGCATATGGTAGATTTAACTTTCTTTATGTCCTCTTTTACTTTCTTTTTAATATCTTTATTTTTCAAACCAAATAAGAGTTTTTTTTCGTATTTTTATGTAATGGCAATTGTAATGTTACTGTTCTGTTTTTTTGGACCATGAAATTCTTTTTTTTTTTGATGTTTAAATATATGGTCATGGCATTACTCTTTGGTAATAGTGTATGGCTTTCTTCCACTGTAATTTTGTGTAAACTGTGGTGTTATTGTCCTGATGCTAGTATTGATCTATAGATGTATGATTTAAACTTGTTTAATTTGTGTTTAGGTTTTGAGAAGCCATCAGCTATTCAGCAAAGGGGAATAGTTCCATTCTGCAAGGGACTTGATGTTATACAACAGGCTCAGTCTGGAACTGGGAAGACAGCAACTTTCTGCTCTGGAATTCTGCAGCAACTTGACTATAGTTTGACAGAATGCCAAGCCTTGGTTTTAGCGCCAACTCGGGAGCTTGCCCAGCAGATTGAAAAGGTTATGCGGGCACTTGGAGATTACCTTGGTGTGAAGGTGCATGCATGTGTGGGAGGTACCAGCGTTCGTGAAGACCAACGCATTCTATCAAGCGGTGTTCATGTTGTTGTTGGTACTCCTGGTCGTGTATTTGATATGCTGCGCAGACAGTCACTTCGGCCAGATTACATCAAGATGTTTGTATTGGATGAGGCTGATGAAATGCTTTCCCGTGGTTTTAAAGATCAGGTGCTTTTTAATTCATAACTCTTTTTGTTAGTTACTGATTGTATTTCTTGTGTCTGATATGTAACACCCACATGCTTATGTATTTTTACATATTGAGGATAAACTCATGCCCTTTTTCCATGTTCATCAAGTTTCTTCATTAAATTTATTTTATTTCCTTATTTGTATCTTATTAGTTTAATTTTATGCATAAGTGCTTTAACCTTAATTTCATTTTTATCAGATCTACGATATATTCCAGCTGCTTCCAACTAAGATTCAAGTGGGAGTTTTCTCTGCTACAATGCCTCCTGAGGCACTTGAGATCACAAGGAAGTTTATGAACAAACCTGTGAGAATCCTTGTGAAGCGTGATGAGCTCACCTTGGAGGGTATCAAGCAGTTTTATGTCAATGTCGAGAAAGAGGAATGGAAGCTTGACACACTCTGTGATCTTTATGAGACATTGGCAATTACTCAGAGTGTCATTTTTGTGAACACCAGAAGAAAGGTTGATTGGCTAACTGACAAGATGCGAAGCCGAGACCACACAGTCTCAGCAACCCATGGAGACATGGACCAGAATACCAGGGACATTATTATGCGTGAATTCCGTTCTGGGTCTTCTCGTGTTTTAATAACTACTGATCTTTTGGCCCGTGGTATTGATGTCCAGCAAGTGTCTTTAGTTATAAATTATGATCTCCCAACGCAGCCTGAGAACTATCTCCATCGTATTGGACGTAGTGGAAGGTTTGGTAGGAAAGGTGTTGCCATCAACTTTGTCACAAGGGATGATGAAAAAATGCTGTTTGACATCCAGAAGTTTTACAATGTGATAGTTGAGGAGCTGCCTTCAAATGTTGCTGAACTCCTCTGATGAGTTTTTTTGTTCCATCAAATTAGAGGAAAGTTGGGTTATGAGGTAAGTGTTATGTAATGTTTCTTTTCCTTTTTGCCCCTTTTGTTGTATTTCTGCTCCTAAACCTTGTTTGACTTTTTTAGTAGGTGTAGTAATTTAATTTACGGTGTCAGTTGTCTGAATGTCCCAAGTGATAAGTACTTGCAATGTGGAATCGCATTATTGTCCGAATTGGTGTATTGGTCGTTGTTGCACCTTTCTAACAAGCAAGGTTTTTGACATACGTTTTGGTTATTCTAACATACGTTGAGATAATTTGATTTTTTCTTTGTATTCAAAGTTGATCCGTGGCATGGCATATAAAACATTGATTTAATGGCGGTGGTGTGCTGTGGTACTCATTTTGAGGTTCAAGGGTTACATATTATGCTTTTTAAAGAACAGTTTATTTTCTTGGTTGCTTCATTTCCCTCAATTTGAAAATGGTATTAATAAAATGAAACTGGTCATTGGTAGCGTGCTTCTAGTGATTATTGCTGCTATCCCAATTGAAATGGCTATAAACTTATATTATTCGATGTTCCAAGGATGGGAGGACCTTTGTGAGGCAAGATATTCGGTTGTGGTTATCTACTTATCGTAAAACAGCTATATGGATTGCAATAATCGTAGATCTCACTGAATTATCAGTCGGATGTTTTCTCTGGTTGGCACAATGTTGTAACCTGTAAGCATTAATGCAGCACGCCGTTAACTTATTTATGAGCAGGATGATATTGGAATTGTAAGATTTTTGACTCATTTGAGAAACTTTACAATTAATTTCAAATACTATGTTGGTTATTGACAAAAAAGAAGTCAGTGACGGTGATTTGTGTTGCCATTTACTTATGACAACCTCGAATAGGCCTGTTTTGTCGAGTCATGACGAAGCATTCCTACCAATAATGTTCATCTTTTTGAAAATATAAATGCACTCGTATATTATTATTAATTTTAATACGCGAGTAACTATTAGTTTTAGTTTGTTTTATTATGGCTCGGCTGCCACTTGAATTGTTCAATGCGTGACGATTAAAGAGCCTGAATGTCCATCATGGAGCCTTATCCTGCGCCCCGATGTTCTTATACGCCATGCCAACTGCACTTGAAAAAAGGTTTTATATTTGTGATTAACGTATTTACTAAGCAATGGACTGGGCTCGGAAGTCGTAAGCGGTCAGTCGCTTTCGCAAAATAAATTTGAATTCGAAATCAATGTTTTAAGATCAAGAGTAACAAGGAAATCAAGAGCTTATTCACTACTCCACAATCAAAAGATCGAAAAAAACCTTCTCAACGCGCATGATTCCAACTTCACTATGGTGTTTTCAGTTGATATTTGAGAATACCACACGTAAACAAAAGTTACATGTAAACAAGCCTTAAAAATAAAAGGGACAAAATGCATCCAATAGCTTGCGCCTTGAGGCACGAGTTATAGTCAGAAGCCTTGCCCGTGCCTGTTCCCAAGACGTAGCAATTTAGGGGAACATTTATTGCTTCGGTTATAAAAGTCAGCGTTACGTGTCAACGGAAAGCTGTGCCTCCCGCGTATTTTCTTCACAAGGATGGAGGAACCTTCCAAGTCCAACCTCATATATGACATAGGACACAGATATGCTCTGCTCTGCTTCAGCGCATTCACCGTCTTCCCCATCCCGACGTCTACTTCTATCTTAAAATACTCCCATGACAACCAAACAACCACACACCCCAAAACAAGCAACGATAAACTAATAAAAGAGTTAAAAAAAACAGAAGGCAAAACAATATTCCAAAGTCCCTGACTAGTGAATAGCCCATTATTCTTCTCCCACATGCCACTTCTTCTTCATCACACCACGGACGATGCAACACCCTCCCCCATTCTTTTCCCTTTCATTTTTAACCAAACAAATACAAATAAATAAAAAAGGCATAATCTCCCAGACGACATTTCTCGACACTACGCGAAATTTCGCTCTTCTATCCCACGACCTCGTTTCGAATCTTTTTTCTTAATTGATTCCGATTTCTCTCTCTCTCTCTCTCCCTATATAAAAGTCATTCGCCGTCTTTTGACATAAAAAGAACAAATCGTTTCTTGCACTGCCACGTGAGTGCCGTGTGGCAACAGAGGAAACAACAGTTACTCCTCGCCGATGGCGATCTCGGATGTGCCTGAAAGCGTAGGCACCGCCACCGCCGCCCTTCAGAGCGACTCAGATCTCAGACGGCCTTCTCTTCGCCGCAGGTCCAGCGCGGTCAGAGATTCCAGCTCCGACGACTCCTTGAACGACAAGAGCGGCGAGGAGAATAAAGACGTCGCGGACCAAGAACCAGTCGCCGGTGTCAAATATGCTTACCGTCCCTCCGTTCCTGCTCACTGCAGAATCAAGGAGAGCCCGCTCAGCTCTGACAACATTTTCAGACAGGTTTATTTCTTTTGCTAGTTCTTGATTTGAATCGTGCATGGCAAGTTTCGCCTCGTAATACACTGAATTGACGAAAATGAAAATTGTGGATGTAACTCTTCGAATTGCACAGGCAACATAAACAGTTTTTAAGATTTTGCAGTAACAATGATAATAGATATGTAGCGTTTGTGTTATTGCCTCCATTATATGTCATTGATTCACACACATAGCCACTAAGCCACATAATTCTCTCGATAATCTTACGTACTGCATACCGAATTGTACCACATTCTTATTCTCTTTAAAGGAAGTTTTGTAATAATAAATTAAAAAGTGACGAACTGCGTGCTTACATGAACCCGCACCGCGTACCTAGTAACTAGGGTCACACAGGTTTTGTAGTTGAGAAAATTATATACCATGTTTAAAAATATAATACAAGTTAGAGAGAAATTGTAATTTGCTAATATATAAATGATAGAATAAATTACACTCTCACCTCCTAAAATGTTTTTCGATTGTACATAATTCTCTTGTTTTTTTAACATTTACAAAAACCTTTTTTATAGAAATACACAATATAATGTTTTTCAAATAATTAAAGAAATTAATGTAATGTATAAGAAATGTCAATATAATGTTTTTCAAACAATTAAGGAGGTTAATGTAGAAATAAAAAAATGAGGGTTATTGTATATAATCTAAAAAAATTTCAGGAGAATTTACTCTAAATGATAGTATGGCGTACAAATCTTTATGAACTTTTTTTTATATTGATTTTGCCCCCGTTGACTAAATTCCTAGGTCTGTCAGTCTTGGTTTGATTGCATGCTACTTTTTTATTTACGAGTACCGGTTGTTAGCTTGGTCAATTTTCGTGTTTAATTAAATAAAAATTGGGAGATTGTAGTTTTTCAAACCTACTGTTGCATTGGAGGGGCATGCTCAGTTGTTTTGTTTGTTTATCTTTTGGCCTCATCTATAGTTGTTTTCTTTTTTACTAATAGTTATTAATCAATGAATTACAGAGTCATGCAGGACTGTTCAATCTCTGTATAGTAGTGCTTGTTGCGGTGAACAGCAGACTTATCATCGAGAATTTAATGAAGGTTTGCCTCTTCCATTTATTTTTGATGTCTGTCTTGCAAGATTTGAATGTCCAACATATAAGCATGCATTTATCTGTGGGCCGCTGTTTTAGCTTTCGTATCTGTGTGCATTTATCTTGTATTGTATGTTTTGCAGTATGGTTGGTTGATTAAGTATGGCTTTTGGTTTAGTTCAAAGTCGTTGAGAGATTGGCCCCTCTTCATGTGTTGGTATGTTTGATGAATCCTCTGAGGAATAAACTGTGCTTTGTCATTTTAGGATTGTTGAATTGTCATTTGACATTCTGAAACTATATCTATGCTTTGTTTGCAGTCTCAGTCTTAACATATTTCCACTTGCTGCCTTTTTAGTGGAAAGGTTGGCACAACAAAAGTGTATTTCTGAACCAGTAAGTGATCTGGTCAAGTAAGCTTTTATTATATTTTACGAGAAAAAAAATGTTCTGTAACCACTGACCACATTAATTCCTTGATTCGTTTACAAGTAACAATAGTTTCAGAATATAACGTGAGATAGTTTTAATCACGTAAATTTCAATATTTACGTGCATGGGAATGTTGAATTGAATATTGCAGGTTGTTGTTCTACTTCATCTAATCGTCACGACTGTTGAATTCTCCTATCCAGTTTTAGTAATACTCAGGTCAGTATAGTCGTCAAAATTTATTCCAAGGTTTCAATTTATACTTTCTTTGACATTTGTTATTACACCATATTATATATCAATTTTGGAAGTATTTTCGAATATAATATGAGCTTAACTTGATAAAGGTGTTATAATCACGGAATAATGTCAGTATCTAGGAAGGAATTTTAAGATTTATTTTTGGCATTATTTGAGAAGAGATTTAATGCCCTTTGATGAACCTCATTTCAGCGTTTGGTTCATATAGTCCTGAAGTTAGATTATCTTGCAAATTTTATGATTAGAAGTACAAAAGGTTATGTCAAGGAAAAATTGTAAACAACTTTGTTGATTCTTCAAATATACTAATGTGATAAAAGCAGCAGCTTTGACTGTCGAAACTATATAAGGAGTCATCTGCTGTCAGATGCATTTGACTGACATCCATGTAACATTTGCAAGCCCTTAATTAACTATAGGATCAAAGTAAATCCTTTTAGACATTGATTTCCTTATAAAGGATACGGTAAAGATGTCTGCTTGTTGGATATCATAGCTATAGCCATAGGTAACTGTTCATTTCATAGATATCAATATAGCAAAGATAGCTTATGGATCTGTTACTTTTTGTGCAGGTGCGATTCTGCTTTTTTATCCAGTGTCACGTTGATGCTATTTACTTGTATTGTGTGGTTAAAATTGGTGTCATATGCACATACGAACTATGATATGAGAGCACTTACTGTTTCACGTGAAAAGGTAGTGGTTAATTTTCATGAAAAATAATATATTTAAATAAGATCATATGCTATACTTTTTATGTGATGGTTTGTTTTTGAACAGGATGAATGACCAAACTGTAGTTGTGGTTCTTTTGTTCTAAAACTAAACCATACGGAAAATACAGTTTTGTTTCATCATTATTAGAATAACATCTATCCCACTCCCCTCTCTAACCCTTCGTTCTTGCTCCATGCTGATATTCTGCTATAATCTGTTCAGATTAGTGAAAGATAAACGCTCTGTTTTTCCCCTTATTCAATAATGGTTCCCTGCATTATAGGGAGAAACATTACCTGATACTTTGATTATGGAGTATCCGTACACTGTGACCTTCAAGAGTTTGGCATACTTCATGGTTGCTCCTACATTATGCTATCAGGTAGTGGAACTTTTTAAGTGAACCGTTTACTTACATACTTTTTGTTTGAAAAATTATTTTGAATTGTTGTTGTAGCATTTTTGGATTCACCTCTCTTACTGACATTTGTGTGCATTTTTTTTCGATAGAAGCAAATAAAGGCACTGTTTTATGGACTTTTTTGCACCTATGTTGTTGGTGTGAAATGCATTTGAGGTTTTAAGTTAGAGCTCCAGTCAGAATCCATCACACACACAATTGCACAGCTAGGAATTAAATCCTCATCCTGAAAGAATATTGAGCTGTAATCACTCAATTAGTGGCATTTGTCCAAATGGCTAGTTCTTTATTATCTTCAACAGATGCTATATCTTTTGGGGAATCTCTTCATTTTTTTGACTTGACTTTCCTTTTCATCACCAGATGTTGCCCATTTAACGTTCTTTTCTGATACTATAATCTCTCTCTTTCTCTCTAGGCATGTCCAAGACAGGAGCAAATTCAGTACTCCTGTATTGCCTACTTCTTTGATAGTTATTACTCTTAATTTGACATTTTTTTAATCTCAAAAAAATTTTAAGTAGGGAAAAAAAATCGTACATGCCAAGTGTCGTGATTTTTGCAGCATCAAGAACTGCATAATGAAATCTGTAGCAGAACTACCAAAATTCACTATCCTGCTTCACTTGTACCTTCCATTCATACTAAATTCCCAACATACCTCCCCATTGTAATGAGCTAGTTTCTATCTCATATTCTTTAAGTTACATCTTCCTCAATCTACTAAATTTGGAGGGGTAAAATGGGACTTGCTGATCTGGTTGCATTTTACAATGGTGGTTGTTTCTCATTTTATCCTGGTGCTAAGGGTGTTTTTAGGAACCTGCTATAACATCCCTCGTTGACATGAAAATATAAATGTAGTGTACATTTGTGGGACTTCTTGATAATACTGGTTGGCTTTGGCAGCTTCAGTTGTTTTTGGTGTTTGCTTTTTTAGTAAGAAATGTGCTCTTTATTATATTCATCACTCAAAACAACAGGGAAAGAGCAGGAAGAAGACTGTAATATGTTCATCATGGTAGGATTAAGTTTGCCAGATTTTGTTTTAGAAGTATTTTGTGCTGCTCACTTGTTTTTGCACTTGCCAAAATGCATTTGTGTGTTGACTCTGTTTTGCTAGAAAATTCTGAAATTTTTACTCACATTTATTTTACACTTAAATGTCCTATGTGATGAATTGCTGTTATAGACAAGCTATCCTCGCACACCTTCTGTTCGAAAGGGTTGGGTGCTTCGTCAACTTGTCAAGCTGATAATATTTACAGGAGTTATGGGATTTATAATAGAACAAGTAAGCACCAACTGTTAACAAATTTAGGGTTCATTTCTACCCTTTTTTCCTTTAATTTCTATTCACTAATTCTGCAGTGTTCTGAGTTATAACATCATTTTGTCCATAATTTTGCAGTATATGAATCCTATTGTACAAAATTCACAACATCCTTTGAAGGGAAACCTTCTATATGCCATTGAGAGAATTCTGAAGCTTTCTGTTCCAAATGTATACGTGTGGCTCTGCATGTTCTACTGCTTTTTCCACCTTTGGTGTGTATTTCCTCTTTTTCTTTTTCTTTTTTGTTTTGTATATATATGTATGTGTGTGTGTGTGCTTTTGAAAAAATATTCGCATGAAATTGCTGTTACTAACCTTAAATTGAAGAATTGTAGCTCTCGTTGCTTGTATTTATTGCTGTGAAGATTATAGTGCATCAGCACTAGCAATAGCCAAAAGTTGACTTCTTCCTTGGCAATGTTCTAATAATAATGACGCTTTTATATGTCTATTTGTTATTGCTTGATCTTTCAAACTCTTCTCAAGCTGATATCTACCTTCTTATGAACTCAGAATAATTGCAACATTGATGAATAGATCTAGCTGATTAAAAGGCATGTGTATGCGAAACTATTGTTGTCTGAAGTAAATTCTTTTTCAGATGTAAAATCAGTTTTATGATCCCTCTTTACTGCAGCACTGCCGATTGTTATTTTAAGTGATTCCCTCTGGAAGATATTTAAAGTGTTGAAAGTGTAGGGGTTTAGGTAGAGAAAGAGGAAGAAACAGGAAAGGAATACTCAATATAAGAAGATTAACTTGATATGGTGTAAAGTAGTGTGTTACAAAGTACTAACCCAATCATCCTACTTATAGTAATACTTAGGTCAACTACTAGCAGAAGCCCCAGCCCAGTAGGGACAAACCCTAATTAAATAAGGTAAATAATGAAACAGTAAACTCAGGAAACATTGCCTAAGATTGCTTCCTCAATTGTGCAACCAATTGATTTCACAATATAATCTAAAGATCTTTTAAGTTATTCTAAAAATATTCTAAAAGATTCTAAGATGCATGGAAGATATTATGAGATGTTTTCTAGATATTCAAATGCTGTCCTTCAAGTTAGACCTTACCAAGCTTTAAGCTTGTTATGAATAAACTCACTAAAAGAAAATAATTGTAAGATAATATGGGCACAATAAGCTATAGCTGAATAGACTACTCAGGGATGTTGGGGTTGCTGTGGAGAGGTAATATACAAGATGAGCACTGCTGGAAAACAACTTAGAGAAGATCTTCTAGTTAGATCTTACCAAGCTTTAAGCTTGTTATGAATAAACTCACTAAAAGAAAATAATTGTAGGATAATATGGGCACAATAAGCTATATCTGAATAGACTACTCAGGGATGTTGGGGGTGCTGTGGAGAGGTAATATACAAGATGAGCACTGCTGGAAAACAACTTAGAGAAGATGGCTGGAATGACAGACAAGCAGAAGAGCTAGTTAGAAATTTGCATGGCTGAGGAAGGCCCAAACTTCTACAAACTTAATAAAGAATTGCATTCAGAAACTTCAAATTGCGAGAAAGTTTAGGAGACCAAAAGCCTTGAAAATTGAAACTGAGGCTGGTTTGAATTGCTGGCAATGAAGAATTCATCATTGGTGGCAAGAGAGGCTACTACTGGTATGATTGTCATTGGGTAGGAAAGTCACTGCCAGATTGATTATCAGTAGGAAAAGATGCCACCACTGGAACGATTGTTGGCGGGAAGATTTATCACCATATGAATGATTAAACTGTGGTTAAAGATTGCATCTTTATCATTTTTGCAGTCCCTATCAATGCCAAGATAGCATTGGAAAACCAATAGTAGTACCATGTAGGGGAAGAGAGCAAAGATAAGTAATTTAGTAAATTTGACAATGAATGCCAAACAGTGCTTCCAAACAATGGCAAAAAAAGATAAATGGCTTGGAAAAAATGAAGAGTGTCAAACATAAAGAAGAAGGGGAACCTAAGCATGAATAACCCACAAAATAAAGGCAAACAGTTAGAAAGTTGAGCCCATACAGACTCAAATAGGGTCTAATGGCAACCATAATATGGTATGTAGCACGGGAACAGCAATCAAACAGTAGCAAACATATCAAATTTAGACAAATCATAATGACGATGAGGATGCTTGAAAACCAATAGAAAAAAGGCCAAACATTCTTTCACACACTAATGATGGTCACCGAGAAAGAAACATGGCAGAACATCGGTGGTTAGAAAGTAAAAATAGATTTTTTATTGCCATAATTCAATTAGTGCACAGTAGGAGAAAGACATTGTCATAGTGGAGTTCCAGATTTTATGGAAATCAGCACCAAAATAATGACGGGAAATAGAGGATGGTTCTGACCCTAGTTATAAGGTTCAGGTAGAGAAAGAGGAAAAGAGAGAAAAGGAATACTAAACATACTTAGATTATATTGATATGGTATGAAATGATGTGTTACAGAATACTAATCCATTGGTTTTCTTTATACAAATGATTAGGTCAAATGCTAGTGTAGTACTACTAGCACAAGCCTAAACCTGATAATATCATAAGACTGCTAACCCTAATTAATTAAGGTGTAAACAAGGAAACATAATAAAATTAGGTAACAATGTTTAAGATTGCTTCCTCTATTAAATAACTAATTGATTCCATAATATACTCTAAAGACAAGAGATATTCTAAAATCTTCTAAGATGCACCGAAAATATTCCAAGACATTTTGAACATAAAGAAATTGTAGAGCGTTATTATTGAGTTTGCATACTTTTGCTTTGAAATATCTTATCATTCTCTGTAATCTTATATATTTTATTTTCGTTCTCATCAATAAGATTCTTGTTCTATGAAAATAGTTTAGATCTGTGATCTCATGCACAAGTGCTTACCTTTCAAGTTATGATCAATGTGTCATATTTATAGTTATTAAAATAGTATTTAAAAATTGTTTGTTCATTGACTCTTTTTTTTCAAAAAACTGAGTAATATTTGTAGTGGTTTATCCTTAGAGGTACTGTTGCAATGTAGGTTAAATATACTTGCAGAACTTCTTCGATTTGGTGATCGTGAGTTCTATAAGGATTGGTGGAATGCCAAAACTGTTGAAGAGGTGGGCTCTGTTCTGGCATGTTCTTGGATTGTTTAGTTACCGCACTTTCTTTAAGAGAACTTACGACTTGTCTTTGTTGAATGCATTTCTGCTGCTGCTGTCATCAGTATTGGAGGATGTGGAATATGGTATGTTTCCTTTTCAGAATTGCCTCTGTCAAATGATATCATATGCTTGCCCAGTTTTCAGATGAAATTCTTGTCAGTGTATATGTATTTGATTTTGATATAAATATGGCACCGGTTATAGGCATGGTTAATATATAATGCTATTTTAACAAAATAAGGAATTAGGAAGAAGCATAACTTGCAGTTTTTTTCCCAGTATTCTGTCTTAAATGTTCCATCATTCACTGAATATATGGTTCTTTCTGAAACCATATGTTCGAACACATCAGCAATTGTTTATAACTTTCATTTGTAGTTCTAAACCATTACTATTCAACTGAATGGATTCTTTTATAATGCAGCCTGTGCACAAATGGATGGTTCGCCACATATATTTTCCATGCATAAGGAATGGTATACCCAAGGTAAAATAAAGCAACATCCTACCATCTTGCTGACTGCTAAGTGGACCCTAAACTGTAATTTTTAGGCAAAATTTAGGCGCAAATGAAAAGTATGTCTTCAGAAGTTTCTGTTTTTAGGATATAGTTACTCTATCATGATAAATAAATATTTGTGTAAAAAATAATTTATAAATATGCTATTTAATTAATGTAAAAACTTTAATTTTCATGCACTACTTATTGGTAAATATTTTTTAACATAAAGTGAGTAAATATCTTCCGTTGCTTAAACTAATAAACAGAATTGCAATTTTCTGGAAGTTTATGTTTGCTTAGATTTTCTTATAATCAGACCTCATTTTATCTTTTGTGCTTGTTCCTTTACATTTACCTCTGAATTGTCCATTCCATATTTCAGACTTTGTTTGTGAAACATTTTCAACTGATATACGATGTTCGAACTCAGCATTTTCTGTTTTGTCACTTCAGATATTGACTTTGGCATATTTAGTTACATGCATTTGCATGCGGATTGACAAGATTAAACAAGAATAGTAGAGGAGCTCACTTTATTTTTCTCATGTTCTATAATCTTGTTCTTTGTTATTTTGGGTCTTTGCTTTCATCTTGCTTGTCTTAGGTCTATTTGTGTTTGTGATTGTGATTTTCGTCATATACAGGGTGCTTCTGCATTAATTGCCTTCCTGGTTTCTGCTGTGTTTCATGAGGTGTGTGGTTAATCTCTCTTCCTATCTCCCCAATTGTCCTCTCTCCCTTTTGGTAGTTTGTTATTATGTGTGATTGAGTAAATGTTTATAAAGTTGATATTAGATAATCTTTATTTTGCAAAACTAATTTTAATTAAAAGTTGGTTTGAAGTAAAAAAATTTATGGTTAGATGCCTCTATTGAAAAGTAATGGCATACTAAAAAGGGGTAATTAACTCTGTTCACCACTTAAGCATCAATGTTTTACTTCTACTCAAACTTTCTTTTCAACTTCAAACCCACTTTCACGTATGGAAATCAAACATCATAAAAAAAGTGGCAAACATGATTATGGGGGATAGTTTTTGAGTTGGGCAAAGCAAAACCAAGCTTCCACAGACCACAGCAACTATATTGGCTAATCATGGTTGGGGAGAAATTTGCATCTATGAAGCACGGATATTTCTCCTACATGAGGTGATGTGTTTTTGACATTGACACCTCCTCGATACTTGTGTGACACATGTTGGTCACTCTTCATTAGGTATTTAATTAAAAATTATTTTCTGTTGGCTTGGATACTTGAGCTTACATCTCTATACAGTTCGAACATGTTGAAGAGTAAGCAAGAGACATGACTGAATCCGTGTGTCAATGTACACAACGGAGTGTATTATTATAGCATGGGTAATAATTACAAAGAAAATAATTTCCTAATTACTATAATTATGTAAATCCTAGAATTGCCTAATTACCATAATTAAGGATATCTAGCAATATCCAACAATTGCCTTTTACCATAATTTAAGATATCTACAATATTTAACACCTCCCCCTCAAGTTAGAGCATATAAATCATATGCACCGAGCTTATTACACATATAATCAATTCTAGGACTCTTTAAAGATTTAGTGATGACATCTGCCAATTGATCGTTAGAATTGACAAAATTAGTGGTGATGCCACTTGATAAGATCTTTTCCTTGATGAAGTGATAATCTACCTCAATTGTATGTGCATGTGTGTGTAGGATGTTTCTGTTAGTCCAATTGTTTTAGTTATGTATCACCAGTTTAATATGCTATTATTTTATTTTATTTTATACAACTGTAAAAGCTTGTAAAACGAGCTTTCTGTACACAAAAAATTCAGAGCACAATGTAGTCATCCTCATTATTGGCTTTGTTTTCTTGAGTTGAGTTGAGTCATTTATTGTACTGCCTTTCATTTTTTTATTCCTTTATCAATTTTGCTCATAATTTCTCATTTAAGTACAGTTCTGCATTGCCGTTCCTTGCCACGTGTTCAAGTTGTGGGCTTTTATAGGAATTATGTTTCAGGTAAAGGCTTATTGCATTATTCTCCTTCTGTTTTTCCATTGAAGTTGGCTATTATTTAGCTTCAATTATTATTTAAGTATAAAATTTGCACAAATTTTCTTAGAAACCCAACCTCCCATCCCTCAGAGCAACAAACTTCCCCCCATATAAGAAATGAAAAGGCTGGAGTGAGAGTTTAATTCCGGTTCTATGGCCAAGCGAAAGATAGTGTTCGCTGGACAAATTTGTGTTATCTTAACCATAGTTAATAGTTATGACATCTGTATTTTTAGTTCACTTGACGTGCTAATGACAAATGTCTTCTCCCTCTTTCTAGGTTCCTTTGGTCTTGATCACTAATTACCTGCAAAATAAATACAGAAACTCAATGGTATGTCTCTAAAGTGTCCTATTTAAGAATTTTGGTCTATTAGTGAGGTATTTTATAAATTATGATCTTCAAGTTGATTTATTCGTTTTTTATTGTTATTTTATGCATGCCAGGTTGGAAATATGATTTTTTGGTTCATATTTTGTATTCTTGGTCAACCTATGTGCGTACTATTATACTACCATGACTTGATGAATAGAAAAGGAGAAGTTGACTAAGGTAGCATTACACCATTTACTGTTCATGTGGATGAGCTTTTGCGTTTTCTGGGATGTTGATATGTTGCCCTCTTTGTTTTGTATGGGGATCATCATCTGCTTGACAGTGATTCCTCTGGGTTAAGCTTTTCCATGTGATTTGCCGAGTCTTTCGAGGTTAATTCATCTTGATCTGTGTGCTTATTTTACTTGTTCTGGCACTTTAATCAATATGCAAGCAATTTTGAAAGCAAACTAACAAAATGTCAAGTGCTAATTGCTAAGTAACACTCACTGGTTTCTGATAGTTAATTGTACTTAATCACTGGTTTAACTGTATCTGGTTTCTGGAAGTTCAACCTATGAGTGATGATGGCTATCATTCAGTATGAAACATGTTACTGCACTAATTGCATGTTAATTTTATAAATGAGGAATACTTGGACAAGAGTACCTTTCTTGCGTAATAGTTGTGGCAAAATCTTTGCGAACTGTCAGACTACATTTATTTTAGCTGATTCTTGAAACATTAAAGGCGGTTCCATGGTAACTCTTACTTCCTTCGCTTGTCAAACTTCGATTGGAATTTATCGCTTTATTGATGGGGTTGTGGCTGACCTTTGAGAGAAACTACATTTTGTAAGTATTTTTCAGTTGTGATATCAATTTATTTGATATTAATTTAATCTTTTAAAAATTTACGATATTAAGAGTGTGTTCAACCTATCTTTTTTTGAGCTTATCTTCTCCTTAAAAGGAATTGGGTCAAACACTTTTCCTAAAAAACTCTTAAAAAATTAAGGAACTTATTTACATAGAATAATTTTTTTTAAAAAAATAATAATTTGGAAATAAGTAGCTCAGAATTAAGTTTGTGGGGGACGGGGGCTTTTTTACAGCTTTCATGGAACATATTTACGCAATCACTAGTGAGAGGAGGGCACTTTGACCTACATCACTCAATTGTGAAATAGGGCAAACATGCAACTAATTAGGACTGACAGATACATCACAAGTAAATAATTGTTTACAGTACCTAGTAGCCTCTTACTTTAATGTATTGGGGTTAGTGCACTAGGACACATCTTCCAAAAACAAGCCATGGATCTTGTTTCATTTACGTCTAATAAGTGTTGGGATGTGGAAGAATGTTGTATTTCTATCACCAAATCACACCCACTTTTTGTAGGACTTTTGGAACCACAAGAATTATTTCTAGAGGAGAATATCATTATATTATGTGTGAAGTTTCTTCTCCAACTTGAACGAACTCTTAAAATTCCAATTGTTCTAGAGCAAGTTGGACTCCTTTTAGTCTTGCCTGCACCTGGCGTTCCCTTCTAAAAATATTTCTAAATACCTGTTTGTTAAATTTGAAAGACTCTTTATTCACCCATTTTAGGCCCCCCATGATCTTGGGAGTTCCTTTTGCCCAAGCATGCTTGATAACTTGCTCGAACTCCTTATGTATGGCTCATGTGCCTTTATCGTTTGCTAATCCTCCACAACACAATGCACCAGGATGGGGCAATGGTCTGAATAGACATTGCAAAGGTTCTCAACATAGGCCTCTGAAAACACCAACCTCTAGGATTGATCTATTAAATCCTTGTTAAGCCTCTTGGAAATGCACCTACCTACCTGTCTTTGATACCAAGTATAATTGTGTCCTACAGCTTTCACATCCAGTAACTGGCAACAATCAATCATATTAAAAAATTAAGGCCAAATCTTCCTTAGCCTAATCACTTTCTTGAGACTTGATTATCAACGGAATGACCTGTAGAGCAAATGATTGTAATAAATATTTCCTTTATTAACCTCGTGCACCTCCCATCATGGGCTTAGTGGTTAAGTACAATATTATCCACATGGATCAATATTAGGTGTCCAAAGCTCATCACCAAATGTTCATTACATTAGAAGGCTTGAGCATCATCTAATGGATCATGGCATTAGCTCATTTTTCGCAAACTCAAAAATCACAATTGATTGAGACCCACAAGGATTATTAAAAATATTCTAACATTCTCCCATTTAAGCAAAATCAATTATGTAGAATTTAATCTGTAAAAAAAATTTTCAAAAATGACTCTTGAGCTAATATCATATTGTGGCCACAAAACACATAATCCTAAGATACAACACCTAATTAAGACTTAATCCAACAAAAGCCATGTAATATCGAATCATGATGATAATTGCATCTCTTATTGATGCAACACCTTCTATGGTTACAAATATAACTAACTTCGTCAACTAGTCATTAATGTGTAGTGTAGTAAAAAAAATGATATGCCAATGTCATCTAGCAACTATATTATCATTTTCTCTGTCAGTCCTCAATTTCTCTCAAATGTTTGAAAGTTAAAGAAATTTCATGGTTATACCAAAACCATTATGCCTCAAACTCCATTGAGTCATGGACCATGGGCACAATAGTCTCAATGACATCGAGCTTCAATATTTTCACATTCAATGTTCATATAAATACCAAGTATATAATTAAACTCAAATCAAACAGAAAATGTCACCAAGAGATGAAAATGTCCAAAATTAGAAGATTCATTAACATAAAGAAAAGCAACACAACTCAAACTCTCACTAACCAAACATATTAAAAGAACTCAAAATGCTTATATTATCCACATGTCTCTAAAAAATCACGGGCTTGAGTCCTTTGGTTAAAGGATCAACCAGTATGGAGTATGTGTCAATGTGCTCAACCACTATGTCAATGTCTTTCACAAAACCTCTAATAGTTAAGTACTTCAACTCTATGTGTTTAGAACTACTAGTAATTTTATATTCTTGACATAAAATATTGTTGCATTATTATCACAAAAAAAATCCTCATTGGCCTAGTAATTTAATTTGCTCAATTGGCTCGATAGGTTGTGAAACCTCAACCATAGCAGGAAGATTAGTTACTTTCTTAACTTGAGAATTACCCATATCCTCAATGGAAATGTAAGTTTCAATGAGAATAATAGATGGAACACTAGTACCAAGACTAGGCAAAAGTAAAGAAACAATCTTAGTCAAAGAAACATCAACCACTGTGGATTGAATGACAAAGTTTTTCACATCGAGGTCTACAAATTTAGCATACATAGATTCAACAATTGTAATACCTTACTAAGATGGAAGAACCTATACCCTTCAGTAGAATTTGACTAGTATTGGGATCTATCCTTTTCTGTAAGGGATTTTAAATCTTAACACCTTTTAGCATCAATGTTCTCAACAACTAACGACTATGAAACATTATCAAAAGTTAAAAACAGCTTGTGTAATCCATCAAAAGCTAAAGATAACTTGTGTTATTCATCAATCAATGATCCATAACCAATAAGTTAAGAGTTCAATGTCAAATTCATTTTTCCACTAACAAAGGAAAACTAAATCCTAGTTTATCCAAACAAGAAACTAAAATCAAATTTCTCTTAAAGAAAGGTACATAAAAGGTATCCTTTGAAACAAGTTCAAATCTAGATCTTAAGAGCAAGCTAACGTCTTCAACCGGATTCTATGGCTATTTCAAGATCATTTCCTACCTTGAGTTTCCTTTCCTTCATATTTGGTTTCCTCAAGTTTCATAACCCCTCTAAAGACACAACGATATGGGTTATACAACCATTACCAAGCCACCAAGAGTTAATGGGGGCATTTATTAAGTTAGACTCAAAGCAATCAAGTGCTAAATCACAGAATTCTAAGACTTACCTCCATGTGTTATAGTTTGATCCACTCAAAATTTCAACCAAAGCATAATAGTTGTTTATGGATAAATTCATTTTGTAGACAAAACACGAATGTATCAAGACATGTGATATAACAAGATATAACTCAAAAACATAATAAACTATCAATAATAAGGTCAATATACTAACACATTCACCTTTAGGAGGAATGCACTAACCAAGGTTATTGGCCAAAACCTCTAATGGTTATGAGCGCATTGATTCAAAAAATTATCTTTTTCGAGCAAACAAACTCCTTAGCCTAATGTGTTATACAATAACTCCATCCTTAGTCAACTTTTAATCGTAACACACAACAATCCTTTGGGGAAGACAATTGCATGAATTGATCAAAAGAATTCCTCAATTAAAAAGAATTTTTCATAAATTAATATAGGTGGTCTCGTTTTGGCAATAACAACTTATAGGGACCCATGAAAACTCTCACACGTGAATCATTTTTCTCTTGCCCAGACACCTATACTAGTAATGTATTAACAACATTCCAAACATGTTTTGTACTCAAATAGTTTCGATAGAAATTTACAACATTAAAAGGCATGTTTAAATCGCATATTAAAAACACAATCATATGGCATCACCTAGGGAGAGTGAAGTACGCCAAAAAATTCAAAAAATCATAAATAGTTTCTAAAATTAACGTAACAAAAAAAATAGAGAGAATATACTAAAAAATCAAGTACAAAGATAGGAAAACAACCCAAAAATGGCATAAAAACCCATTCTATAAAGTCCTCACGCTCTCTCACTTTCCCAGGGCCAAGAGTGGGCTTCGTGCATAGTTGGAGACTTCATATCCTACCTCCAACCGAATTGACCCATGAATTGAATTGGGTCGCGCATCTTGGAGTACAATTTTTGTGTGATCAAGGAGTGGGTTTCGATCTAAACGAGATTTCTAATTCATCTGACACAAAAGTCCTAATTTTTATCAAACAAAATGATGAATTTTGAGCTCCAAAATTTGTAGTTCATATGTACTTCACCTTCATTATATTTTTCAAAATTCTCCCTTTATATTTAATGAAAATACATGAAATTTGTCCTTATAGATTCATAATATCTTGTTCTACAAAAGTGTTGCGGTTTTGTGTACCAATTCTTTGAAAATCGTTATTTGAAAAATCTCATATAATAATTAGCAAAAAATAATAAAAAATTGTAACCAAAAAAAAAAAATTCAAAAGGAAGAGAAAATAATCATATGAAAATCAAGTACTAAGTCATATAATATTGTCTTTGATACCAAATGCAAGAAAAACAAGTACAAAATAATTATGATATATGAAATTAGGACACAAATTTCTATGTATTTGCTGTACTCTTGATGACCAATGCCGTTGAAAGATGAATCACTTGAAAATGTAGATGAAAAGACCAAGACTTACTCCGTCATATCACACTCTCGAGACTTGACTATCAATGGGGCTAGTCATAGAGCAAGTGATTGTAATCACTGTGAGGCCCACAAGAACTATTGGAAATATTCTAACAAAAAGGTCTCTAATCTTTGCAGCCCATTGGCCTTAAGACTGTTGCCACCTCATGAAACTTATCCTTTTTATTTTCTTATTTGGGTTTTTCACCATCTTTGAGTGTAAAGCAACCAGTATCACCATTATCTTGTCCCTTTTTGTTTTTGATGCACACAAATTTTATCTCATTAACTACTTTAGTGACTCTAGGGAGTTGAAGAAGTGTGTCTTCTCCTTCTTCATCATTGGACGAGTCATGGCATTGTGATCCACTTATGAAATGCAAACAACTTTAGGAAAGAACTCAAATTTCATGAGCTTGGTGGTGATGGTTTTTCACTAGTATTCCATGGCAATAAGAAAGCCAAGAAAGGAGGAGCGTGGGTGGAAAGAAAAGCAAAGTCTGAAATCTTGAGAATTTATTGGAATAGAACTCAATTTTATAGTATGATTTATTTCTTGTTCCAATTTGTTTGATTTTTTTTTTTTGCTTTTTTTTGGGTAAATATCATTGCATTAAATATTTTGAAATATCATTTCCTTAATTTCCTTATCAATTAAAGGAAAGTTTTCACAAATTTGTTAATAATTTTTAAGAATTGTAAAAAGAATCTTGAATAGAAACAAAATTATTATTTTGTAAGCTAGTAGGACTACCCCCAACTAGTGTTATCAAACTCAAATCGATCATTGACTTGGTCAGGTTACTAGGTCACTGGGTCATTGGTGAGTCATTGGTTGAATCGCATGAATCAATTTATATGTTAAATTTGGCAAATTACATACTTAATATATGAATATATATTATATATTTGCATAACATTTACAAAATTGTGTTGTGGTATAACAACGTATACATTTTTAAGGATTGTCACTCTTGAAGGTTCAATTCTCTATGAAAAGTTGAAAATTTAAAACAAAAGGTTTTTTTTTCACAAATCGTGAGGAGGTAGTTTTAAAAAATTGAAACAATTTGAAAAATTGGATAGGCGACATTTGTATTGAAATTTGACAAAAGAAGCATTGGAATGTGAGAGACTTGTCTGAGACGGCACTCTGATGTGTGAGTAAGTAGTGTAGCAAATAAGAGATGACAACGTGAAAATTATGAACAAGAGCTGAGTTAATCTAGTTAATACTGAGTTACTGATTTAATACCAAGTTTCTTACATCATCATTGGGTTAAATGCACACCGATCTAATGTTATAACTGGATCGGCCATAGGTTCGGTTGCTTCCAATCCAGTCTAGTTTTAATAACATTGCCCCCAACGATGTAATAACCCACTGTCGCTACATCACACCAACTAACATAGTGATGTCATTATTTATCTTTTACCAAAAAAGTCTTAATTAACATGCTCATGGAAAGTATGAGTAAATTTTTCTTGTTAATAAATAAACAACATACAATGGATAACTTCACACAATCTTTAACGACAAATAAAATCTATATATACGTAGTAAATCAACATAGAAATTAATACAACTAATCGAATACTATTTTGTTAGCAACTAATCTGATCAAATTGAGGTGGAGATCGATGTCATCCACAAGCACCCAATAAATCACCTCCTATAGTCAGCTATTTCCTTTCCAACTTTAATCCATTAAAGAATCACAACAATAGTTCTAGTGGCCCTGATTTTCAAGTTTACTAGCATAGGAACATGCCTAAGAGGTTGCAACTTGTGGTTTGCCTTGTTAGATCTTTGGTGGAATTCATTACGACCAATTATTCTAGTAAGGTTGCGACCAAACATTGAGCCATATATGCACTTGGAGTTCTTGACAAGGAAGCTTTATTAGAAATAATAATTAAAAAATAAAAGAAAATGAAGCATTGTGAGTTACTATGCATTAAGAGACTTTATTCAGGTTTAAGGGGTATTATTCCTTCTTATGTAACCATTAAGCATTTTCCATTTACATTATGTTCATTTAATGTTTTAATTGAGAAGTTATGTAATGATTATGTGTTACTCTACCATAAATAGAGAACCAACTTATGTAGCTTATGTGGCAAAGTAATAGAATCTCCTGTATTTCTCTAGAGTCTTCTCTTAATTTTCTAACAAAGTGGTACAAAAGCTTCGGTTTTGAGAATTAAGAAATACATGTAGTAAACTTAGAAAGACACTTAATGAGTTGAGATATGACAAGCAATGACTTGAACTTTTTTCTATTCCTTCATTTTACCAATAGGAACTATGATAATTGGTGTCATCATATGAAGGCCTTGCTAGGTTCTCAAGATGCTTGGGGAGTTGTGGAGAAAGATTATACCCAACCTGAAAATGAAGCTACCTTGTCACCAAATGAGAAGGAGACTTTGTTGAAGATGAAGAAGAAGGATCAAGAAGCACTTACCTTCATTTATCAAGGTTTAGATGAAGCCATGTTCAAGATGGTGTCCAATGTATCCACCTCCAAAGAAACTTGGGAGATTTTATAGACCTTCCTTGAAGGTATTGAAAAGGTGAAGAAGGTGCGCCTACAAACTCTACGTGGAGAGTTTGAGTCAATTTTAGATTTTGGCAATAGGGTGATGATGGTTGTGAACCAAATGAAGAGTTATAAAGAGAAAATGGAAGGAGTTCATGTGGTGGAGAAGATTCATTCTTTAACTACAAATTTTGATTTTATGGTTTGTGTAATTAAAGAGTCAAAGGATTTAGATTTGATGACCTAGACCAATTGATGGGTTCACTTCAATCATATTAAGAAAGGTTCAAGAGAAGACATGATGAGCCTTTAGAGCAAGTCCTCAAAGCCAAAGCTTCTTTGAAAGGAAATAAAGAAGATTCTATTACTTTGCCATAGAAGCTACATGAGTTGGTTCTCTATTTATGGTAGAGTAACACATAACCATTATATAACTTCTCAATTAAAACACTATATGGACATAATGTTAATGATAAATGCTTAGTGGTTACATAAAAAAGAATAATACCCTTAAACATGAATAATGTCCATTAATGCATAGTAACTCCTAACCTTTCATCTTTGTTGATTTTATAATTATTATTTCTAACATCCTCCCTCAATTAGAAATTCTAAAAAACTTTTTTGCACACCAAGTCTTGCTCTCAATCTTCTAAAATCTTCAAACATGAAGGGCTTAGTGAAAATATCTGCAACTTGATATTGTGTCTTGACATGAACTAGTCTTCCTTCTCTCTACCATCAAAGTTTGATAATTTCAAGTTACCTTCCATGGATGTGTTCATAGGATTGCAATCAAACATTTTAAATTTCTCCAACACTTTCTTTTGCATAGCTTTATTGAGAAACAAAAATGTCATTCTCCATTCGCTTCACTTCTAATCCCAAGTAGTAGGACATAAGCCCCATATCTGTCATCTCAAATTCATAAGACATAATCTTCTTGAAGTCTTCAAACACATTTGGGTTGTTGTTGGTAAAAATAAGATGATCCACAAAAAGACAAAGAGAATATCACTATTATAAAAAAATTTTGACATAAAGATCATACTCATGTTGGCAACAAACAAACCTATTGTCTTGAAAGTACTTGTCAATGTGGCTATTTCATGCCCTTGGTGCTTGCTTTAGGCTATATAACGCTTTGTTCAATTTTAAGACATTTTCCTCTTGCCCTTTGATAGCAACACTCATTGGTTGTTGAACATAGACATTTAAGAAAGTTGATTTGACGTCAAGTTAGAAAATTCCCCACCCCTATTTGAGTTGCTAAAGAAATAAGAAGACAAATTATGTCCATATAAGCAACTAGTGTAAACACTTTATCGTATTCAACTCCACATTGTTGCTTGTATGGAGACTTTAAGAAGGGTGTGGCTAAGGAAGAGAAGGAAAAAGGAGATCATGACAATTTTGATAATAATGAAAGGCATTATCAACCCACTATAGGTCATGGAAGAGGAAGAGCTAGAGGCAATTTTAGTAGAACAAATAAAAAAAAGTGTGATACTTTTAATGCTGAATGTTATAATTGTCATAAGTATGGTCATTTTTCTTGGAAGTGTACAACCATTGTTGAGGAGAAGGCCAATCTTGTTGGTGACAAAGAAGAAGGCAAAGAGTTAACACTATTGCTAGCACTAAATAATGAAGGGAAGGATTATAAGTGCTTATGGTATCTTGACAAAGGAGCATGTGTGGTTAGTAATGAACTTGAAAGTGAAATAGGGTTATAGGAGAGATAATTTTGGGAAAGCTATTGGGAGAGAAGGAGAACGAATGGTCGTAGGTTGCAAAATGGGAGAATTTTTACCATATATTCTTTCCTCTTATAACATAGTTTTGATTCCAAATAAGCAATATATATGACACTTAGCGGTGTATGTGTGATTAACATGTCACATTAATAAATTCATTAAATGAAAAACAAAAGGGTGAAATTGTGAATAATTTGACACATTCAAGAATTAAATTATACACAATGCATTTTCAGATATCAGAAATAAATAAGGTGTCATTTCAAGGACAAAATTATGTATATATTCTTTAAAAGTAAACATTATTTATTGTATATTTTGTTATCAAATAAAAAGTGGGCCTATAATGAGACCTTATGTTTTGCATTGGTAGGATATTTACATGCCATATCTCGCTAAAACTATTACTTTTTTTTGCTTCTAATTTTAGTTTTTAATTTGAAAAATAGGGGTTATTTAATTCATTGGAAAATTTTATATTTATATTGTTGAATGAATGTTTATAAAATATTATAAAATTATATTTTGCAACTATTTTGGATAGTAGAAAATCATTATCTTTTTTATCAAAATTTAGAAAAAGAACTTGAACTCATTTACGTATGTGCATTAATTGAAGTTAAATCTCAATAAAATGTGAAATAAATATCGATGCAAAAAAAAAAAAAAGGACAAATATAGTTTACCTATAGAGCAATGATATAATATGAAAATATTTTTCTTGTAAAATTATATCCACAATGTAAAATCCAGTAGTGCAAAATATGAAACAATTTTTCTTGCAAAACTATGTCCACAATGTAAATGTAAGAACTGCACGCCATACGTACATAAGAATCGGGAGAGAAACGAAAAGTGAAACTCTGGAGTGTTAACAAAATTATGCAAACACTCTTTCCAACACTCATGTGGAGGAGTGTTAACAACACATTCTTTTTAATACATATCTTACTGTTGGTTAAAATTTATTAGAAACTACAAAATTATAAGTAGAACTCATTAAATAAGAAGTGAAACCCATCAAATTTTGTTATTTCCAATAAATGTCAACCAATAATAAAGAGTATGGTTAAGAATATGTTTAAGAATGTATTGTTAGCATTTCTCAATTGTGACATAGTTAAAACAAGGGAGGTGGATCCTAGAATTGGAAGAAAGGGAGCTACCAGTAATATATTTTCTAAACAAAAAGTGTTAAAAAAATGTGTTATTAACACTCCTCTTAAAAAATAAATAAATTAAGAAACAGGACAAAAATTTACATATAATGCAAGGGGAGAGAATCTTTTTCAGAAAAGAACGTGTAGGATTGGATTGTGGAGATAAAGGATGAAAGATGCAACTTTTATTTCTTTTTTTGTCCTTTTTTTTATCTTTTGTCATTTTTTAGTCTTTCTTTTACCTATCATGCAACTTTTATTTCTTTTACCATTTATTAGTTACGAACATTAAACACATTATGTTCTGCAATTAATTACTTTATTATATTGGATTTGAATTTAGTTTAATATTTTGTTGTGTTTTATAATTAAGTTATGAAATAATACTCTTGTTCAATGTTATAAAACTCATACCGATGATTGTCTTGGTAAGGATACTGAGTTAATGAGTCACAGGTTGAATCGGTAAGTCATTAATTAGACTATATGAATCAGTACAAAGTATAGTTATGTAAATAATTAAATATGTGTGACCTAGTGACTCACTGCAACAAGTCTAGATTGGACACACAGTTCTCTTTGAGCAATTCACCAATTTAAAGCTGGCTTAATAACATCAGAACCAAATCATTTTAATATCCGATCCAATTGGAAAACAAAACCAGCCATGAGCCTGGTTTCTAGTTGGACCGACCAGTTTGAACTAAGTTTGATAAAAGTGCTTCTGTTTAACAACAAGTTCTAGCGTGGGAAAGTAATGTCAACTGTAAGATATATGCTTTAAAAATTGAATGGTTGCGATGATAAAAACGTTACCGAGTGTGAGGGTATTATTAAGTTCTTTTTTTATAAAAAAAAATAATTGCCAACTAGATAAGCAACCTGCTTTCGTGGAAAAAAAAAAAGAAAAGAAGACACCACCTCAATTGTTAAACAATTGTTTTGAAAAATCCCTTTTCCATAGTGAAGAACGACTCGTGGTTGTGTTTTGGTTAAGGCACAAAGTTATCATCATAAGCTATATTCGTGAAATCGGACATTGTGAAAAACCTCTTTGTCATTTGTAAGATTGACTTTCACAGTGGTAGGTACATTAGAACTTGTGGTGTTTTGCGTGAGTCTCGTTGGCAACAATGAAGCTTATTCTTCTGTAATGTTTGTGAAATAGGTGGTAGTTGACTGAACCGCTTTTGGTTTTCAAGTTATTTATTGAAAGTGGCAGAGGCAAATGACCTTACACCACAGTAGATAGTCAGGGGTGGTATGAGCCCAACCTGGCAGATCAACTCGCATAACCCGATAAAACGAATTGGGTTGGGTTGGGTTATTTAGTTCAACTCTCCAATCCGCATAACCCAACCAGTTTAACCCATCAACCCGACGAGCCAAATGATAGATTGGGTTGGGTTGGCCCGTCGGGTTGGCTTTTTTATTTTTTTAGCTTGAGCTTTTGAGTTGAGATTATATTATAATTCATGTAATATTTGATATTATAGTTTTTTTTTTATTTAAATATGTCATATGTGAAGTTCCAAGATAAAAAGATAAATTTTTGTGATCATTAAAATTTAGAACAAATAAAAATTATTACTTAAAGTTTATGATAAATTGATCATTTTTTAAGTATTAAGTAAGTTTTTTTATTTATTAATTTTATAACATTTTTTCTCTTTTTAATTTTATATTTGATCATAAAATTGAAAAAAAATTAAATAATTTATAATTTTTTTAATGAGTTAGTGAGTCAACCCAACCCAACTCGCCACAAGTTGGGTTGGGTTTAGATTTCTAACCCAATCAAAAAATGGGTTCAATCCAACCCAACCCATTTTTCGGTCAATTAAAGGCGGATTGGATTGGGTTGACCCGTTTTTACACTCCTAGCTGATTGTGCATGTTAGCCATTACATAGACCGAACTTTTGTGTTGTCTGTCTAGCAACGTGTTTGCAGTGAATGTCTGACTTTTTTTCCCAGCTGTTGAGTGAGGTGGTCGATTCAGCAATTTGTTGTGAAGGCAGTGGTTTTTCCGTTTGTACGCACTGTAGTCTTCATGGAGTAAGCATTTTATTTTAACTGTTGGTTTGTATCCATTTATGCTGCAGATAAAAGAATGTAGGTTGTTTAAAGTGATTGTAGTTGGGAACAAATATTGAATGAAATCATTCCACATATTGACTGTGGTAATGGATGTTGGGTAATGTATTGTAGAGAGAGATATAGGTTGTTTGAATTTTTGTGTGTATATTGGAAATAGTTAGTTTTAAAGGAGGTCAATTGGTATTATTACCAACCAAAAAACTTTTTTTTTTATTATTATTAGTGTGTATTGCGTTGAACTTAATTTCCACTGCATTAAATATTACCCTTTATCCGTGCTGCATGTAATCATATTTTACTCTTTTCGTTTACAGAATCTAAATTCATATGCTCAATTTAATGTTTACTGCACACTCCGTCATTTTATTTTATTTTTGTTAATCATTTTTATTTTTTTACGTGCTGTAAATAATTAATAACAAAATGAAGGTAAATCAAACAATAGTCATAATTTTCAAAATGGTAACCCACTTACCATACTAACCAACGAGTAGTAAATTATCATTTATGCGCTAATTTTGATTAAAACAAAAAAATGAAAATTATTTACCATTATTAATTATTATTAATTTTTAACTGTAATATTTCCTTACTGGTTGCAAATTTTATTTAACGTTATTCTCAAATAACCTGCAGAATTTCTGTCATTAAAACTTGGTTTATTAACAAAAATTGAAAATTATTTTTTTACTTAAACAAATCAAATTTTCAACTTGTTATTTTACTAATTACGTTATTATTTGCATACTTATTTCAATTTATTTTCTAAACAAACTTAAATTTTCACTTTGCATAAAATTTTTGTTAAAATACAGTAAAGTTTCATAACCGATTCTTATTTTCATTTTTTAGTCACGTCCACACAAATATAATGATTATCAGTTATATTTTCTTTACAGCATTATTTAATCGATACAGTCATAATTAAACTTGATGAAATAATTTTGTTTGTATAAAAGTTATCAGCTACATTTAATGTAAAATTACTAAAAAGAGACTGAAGAAGTTGGGAACGGGAAACGGGAATGAAAACGAAACAGTCGTCACCTCCTCGCATTGGCGATGAAGTCGCATCATTTAGTGGGAACTAGGTATTTTACCCCACACTGATTTCATTTAGGCTTAATTGTACATTTTATCATTTATCTTTCATGATTTTATAAATTTTACCATCTAATTATTTTAATTACACATTTTGTCACTCAATTTTTAAAATTTCTCACATTTTGTCACTTAATTATTTTAATTGTACATTTTGCACCTAATTTTCAAAATTTTGCATATTTTACCATCTCCTTAGTTGATCACTGATGTGACAATCAGTAATCAACTTGTCACGTAAATAGTCAACCTGCTACAGTCAGCAGTCAAAATTGATACATCAACACTCAACAAATGAGAGTGACAAAATGTGGAAAATTTTTAAAGTTGAGTGACAAAATATACAATTAAAATAATTAGGTAACAAAATTTACAAAATCATAAAAGATAAGTGACAAAATATACAATTAAACATTTCTTTTATTTGCTCTTGTCAAACCATAATACTTTGGAGTCCACGTGGATGACTTCTTTTTCAAAATAAACAATTTTATATTATTTTCCGAAACCGGCAGTGGACGGTATATTTTTGTCATCGCAGTCATTCAATTTTTAAAGCACATATCTGACGGTTGACATTACTTTCCCACGGTAGGACATTTGCAAATACGGATAATAATTTCAGTTATAAATATCCCAAAATATAGAAATGAGCACTAAAGTTGTCAACCGTACAGATATAAATTTGAAGACAGGAAAAAATATAATAAATACAGGTAATATAATCCCTTCCCAATTATCAAGAAATAAATTCCAGCAAGACATGCTACTTTCATTCACAAGATCTTCCGCTGAATTAAGAGATATCATGTTCTAACAGATCTTCAATACATGCGACTGCGAACAAGTAAAATCCCGCTAAATGGACATAATTATCACTAGTTTCATAACAATCTCGCACAATCAGTTTTTAATCAGACACAAAAGGGAGTAAATAATTAACTTTGGGAAAATAAGGAGCACCAATAGGCTTGTCTATGTTACATCAACCATTAGGAGAGTAAGAATTCCAGACACGAGTAACATGATCAATCCAATTTAAACAAAATATTGACATAAAAATTATACAAATAATATTACGAGATAACAATTTTGAAAAACTAAAGAATACAATGATTCAGGCTGATGAGAATTTCACAAGGTATTGAAAATAACCTTTGAATATTCCTAATACCACAGTAATCTCTACACACATCTTGGAAACTTTAGTCTTATCCAAAATGTGAGTAAAGATTTTTGCAGGTATTTGATAGTTTTGAACAGTGTGGTCCACGTGACACTTTAAGCATCTGGTAAATCAATAATAACTCACAGAAAAACAATACAAAATTTAGGGTTCCCGCCAGAAGACAAGTGCCAATGTAAACCCGAGCTTTAAAGCAAGAAAAATCCCTGATTTAGCTCAAATTCTTTCAGCTTCCCCACTTGATCAGTACGAGCACAAGGGTTAAACAACACATGCCCAAATTTCTGAGTTCATATCCACATCCCTTCACAGCTCACCTTAGTAACATATGCAACTATTGCAGTGCCTGTCAACTCAAATTTATATTTACATGAAAAGGTGAGAAATTAATAATGGGCTCTCTCATCATTTTCTAATTGCAAACCCTCAATGCCCTTGACTGCAGTTTCATAATTCTTGACATGAGTAGCATTTCTCCCAGATGATCCAAATTTTCTGCGCGCTGTTCCAGGGTTAGCCTCAGTAGTACGAGTACGAAGATCCAAATCAGCACCAACAAATGCATCACGGCCAGCAACTCGCCTTGATCCACTTGACTGGCCCAAGATATTGGTACTAGATAACTGCATACATTCATAATCAGTGAGATAAGAACAATGATCTGTTTTTTAAAAAGGAACCCCAAGGCTATGAAGCACGGACTCTGACACTGACATCAAACACGACACCGACACCGACACGGCTAATGTCTAAAATATAAGACACCGAGACAACACATACAGACACAAGGAGAGAGACTCTAATAAATGAAATGAGTAATATAACAAAAGAACTAAATTAATGGTATATTCACCTTTTTAAACCAACTTTTTATGTTTTTTCTATGATAACAATTCTCAAAAAAAGGTGAGACATTATTTTTTTAATATTTTATATTATATTTTAAGTTGACTTATCTAAGTTATATGGTGGTGTCAGCTCAAGTGTCCCAAGTTGTATAGAAGTGTCGGCTTAAGTGTCCAAGCCAACAAAAAATATTTTTTTAATTGGAAACCTAATTAGAAGTGTCTAATATGTGTCGGACAAGTGTTGAGGAGTGTCGGTGTCAGAAACCTGTCTTGACACGACACTTCGAACAAGAGAGGTGTCCGTGCTTCATAACCCCAAGGAAACCAGGCACTCCAAACAACTTACCATGGCTTCCTTATTAACGGCAGCATCAGTGGTGACTGGATTTTTCTGCTTTGAAATATTTACAGAATTTAAAATGGGCCCTGACATTCTTCGTCTTGTGGAATCCACTGAAACCAGACCAGGAGGTCGCCCTTCTTCTCCTGTGAGGGGGGGATGAATTAGCAACAGAAAGCTTGGGCTAAACTTACAGCAATAAGACAAAAAGCTATTAGAGAAGCTGCATTAACTAGTTACCAAAAAAATAAAGACATGTCATGGATTAGACTTGAATATACTAAAGAAAATTATATTTAAATCTTAAAAATGAGAGAAAAGGTTAGATAACACCAAGAACAGTAAGCTAAACATATGGTGGATTAGACTTGAATATACTAAAGAAAGCATACACTTATGTATTACCATGGATTAGACTTGAATATACTGTGGATTAGATCACACCAATAACAGTAAGCTAGACACACCGTGGATTAGACTTGAATATGCTAAAGAAAGCATACACGTATGCATTACACTGACCAAACTTCAACGTCATAAAGAAACATACAAGCAATAAAGAAATTACCTGTCAGTCTATCAGCATTAGTCACAGCCGGCGGCATTGCAGAACTAGTTCCAGCACTAGGACCCTAAAATACAAGCATCTTGCCATCTCAGAATTCTATCCATGGCTGAAGTGAAGATACCAGAGGGAAAAAGTCATGAGTAAAGAAAACCACTTACAACAGCACGTGCTGGAGGAGCGGCTAGCTGTGATTGTTGATACTTCAAGATTGTCCAATCAAAGACATAATCAAACTGGAATCCTGTCCACAGGCCAATGCAATGAGCAAAAATACCACATGGTCTTTCATAAAATTGAAAAGCAAATCATACAATAAAGTATATACATGATAAACTTGAGGACTGAGACAGAAGTGATTCACTCTATATGAGATTAATTTCACACCTTCACGAATAAACAGGTCGCGAAATATTCTTTTGAGGTAAGCATAATCTGGCCTATCATCAAACCTTAATGAGCGGCAGTAATGGAAGTATGATGCAAATTCTGTAGGATAACCTCGACACAAGGCCTGGAATAATCAAATAAGTAATCAGTACAATTTCAAGAAATAGTGCAACATATGAATTCAAGGAGGCCAATAATAACAATACTCACCTCAATCGGGGTAGAAACCTTTTTTTCACTGATTCTCTCGTACTTCTGTTTCTTGGTCCCTGCTTTAAGTCCTTGCCAAGGTAGACTGCATATAAAATGCATATCAGGTCAAAGGCATTCAACACGGTACTTGAAGAAAACAATGCAGGGTAGATGGCAATAATCACCTTCCTCTCAAGAAATACATTAAGACATAACCAAGAGACTCCAAATCATCTCTTCGACTTTGCTCTGTTCATTGATTGTAAAAGTAGTTCCAAGCAACATGTATCTGTTAGATGACATAACTTTGCCACACATTAAACAAATGCCAGGTATCAATCATAGTAACATACATACCAATGCCAAGGTGGGTATTCATACTCGCATATCTAGCGGTCCCAGTTAAATTCTTATTTTCCCTGCAGTTTTAACAGTCAAATATATTACATGTCACATTTACAAATTAAATTAATATTAAAACAGCACTAGCCAAGTCTGGGCTACATAAACATAATATCAGGTTGACATATGGATGCGACAAGCGACACCACTAACAAGAATCACCACCTTATGCTAGAAACCACAAAACTAGGATGATATGGCAATGCAAGAAAGCATTCAACACATAATTAAATTTAATACACCTCTCACCACCTACCAATCAGGTCAATAAATTACTTCTGAATAGAAAATTAAACAATGGCATCAGTGAAAAATAAAAAGTAGTCCACAAATTATAAATGATGCAGGAAGAAGGAATATAATCCAAGTTTTGGAAACTTGGTAGATTCTGTATGAAAAGGAAGAATCATAATTTCAGTAAAGGACAAGAACTGAATTTCTATTTTCATGATTCTAGTAGAGTATTCAATTAATAGGAAACATAGTATTCTTAAGTATTAGTTTAATATCTAAGTGCGTGTTTGGTTTGACTTATTTTGACGAAATAATTGCTTATTTTTATCAGCTTCTTGAGAGAACTTTTGAAAAAAAATAAAATTATTTCTATGAAATAAACTGTTTCCTAACACCCACTGTCTCTTCATGTGTCCTGATTAGAAAAATAGTACATAAAGAGAATATTTGCCCTTACCTTCCAGAGATAGGAACACCACAAATATACAACTTCACGATTAAGTTAACTACCACAGATTCAGAGGCAAGTCCTTTCAGGTGTTTTAACACGAATCTTATGTTAGAAAACTTTAAAGTTAAGATAATGTATCCTTTAATCTCTTCCCATCTTGATTTTCCTTCTTTCATATTCCTTAATTTCTGTTTAAATGTGTTTCTGTTAACACTAACAGCCAAACACAAGACACAATTTCTAGCTCTCTTAGAAGCATCAAACACTATAGACTTCTTAGCCAAGGAAGACACTAAATTTCACTTATGAGGCAGAATGGATAATCAAGTACAACATAGCTGGTTTTAGGATGTCTTGGCACAACAACCAGCTATGTTGAGATTTGTCCGTAAACTATTCTTCAATCTTCATAGAGAACATTTAATTCTAGATCTTTTATAATAGTTTTGCTTGGGAGTCTTTCTTGATCTACCTCAACCTCTAATTATTTTATTGGGCTATCTTCCATCTGATCAACTCATCTAATTAGGGCTTCTAATTTTATTGGTCTTCTTCATCACATGTCCAGACCATCTTAGGTGCAACTCTACCATATTTTCCTGAATAGATGCCAATCCAATTTTCCCTCTAATATATTCATGAGTCATGCCTGATCTTACCTTTTCTTGTATGACCACCCATCCAAGCCTTCCAAGGCATCATTCTCATCTGTGTAACTCTTATGTTCTTATTGGTCCTTTATCACCCAACATTCAGTAACCAGTACCATAAAGCTTCACACTTATGATTGTGTAGTAAAATTTCCCTTTTAGCTTAAAACAGCACCTACAACCACAAATAACACCTAGAGTACTCCTCCATTTTATCCACCCAGAATGAACTTGAATCCTATACATTTCCCACTATTTATCCATCACTTTGTATGATTAGAATCTATCTTGGTAATCATACAAATTTTGAGAAAAGTTTTGGTATGGGGGGGTTGCTCTTGTATCATTATTCTAAGTCAAAACTAGTAACCATAAAAAAGTAATAATCTTACAGAAAGTTGATTTTAAAACTAATCAGTTTTTATTTGAAACAGAAGTCTCCTTATTTTCCCGCCCTCTTTCGTATTTTATTTTAAATTTCAAAGAGGAATCAACAAAACTTACCAAAAAATAATATTTGATTTTGATACTAATCTAATTTAAAACCAAATTCAAAACAAAGAATTATTGAAAGTTAGAAACCAATGCAAATTAATATAGATTTAAGAAACTAGTTTAAACTTAAACAGCTCTGAATTTGTCTCAAGTTTCCATCAAAACCTTAGTAATTGCCACCACAAGCCTCCAATTCCAAGTTTTGCAGTTGCTAGAAGGCACAAAATCCAGCAAGAGTACAGCATATGAATAGACTGGCATTTCAAAGCATCATGACACCACTTGAAGACATATGATAGGCGAACATCCAACAAAATATTGGTCAACTAGAACATGATTGGGTTACCTACTTTTACTACCACCAAAATGTTTGATAATCCAAACTAGTAATTATGCTCTCAAAAAAATCATATGAATACACCCTCCCTCAGGCATATACATTTCCTAAACTTGTTTCATATGAAGATGAGGATGAACAGTAATATGATAACATGAAAAGTTACAATGTCAAAATTAAGTCATCAATTCCACTAGGCAACAAGGTCTAACAACAGGAATAACGTAGATTAGTAACTGAATCCTTGTACCTGTAAGGAATGTGTTGATGGGTCGAACTATCTCTGTATTTCTTTGCCAAACCGAAATCAATACAGTAAACCTACATGTAGATCCAGATGGATTAAATACTGAATACATTAACATACAATACATCAAAAGCTCACATGTAAACAAGATCAGCCACCTGGTTTGCCCGCCTTCCTAAGCCCATTAGGAAATTATCTGGTTTGATATCCCGATGTAGAAATGATTTAGAATGAACAAACTCAACACGGTTGATCTGACAAAAAAAATAAAATAAGTAGTTACTATCAGTTTATTAGTTAGCCAAATAGTTAGTTATAATCAATTGCATAAATTGGACCTAGAGGACCTAAATGAGTCATTAATTAATGGTATCATATGAATGAAATAGCTCATTGGAATTTTCTCTCCTTCGCACAAAAGAAGGGGAAGGCCTACCATTTGATCAGCAAGCATGAGAACTGTCTTTAGTGAGAGCTTTCTACAGCAGAAGTTAAATAGATCTTCAAGACTAGGTCCAAGCAGATCCATCACTAGGACATTGTAATCTCCCTCCACTCCGAACCATCTAACATCTGGAATTCCAGCTGCCAATACCAAATTTGTGTCAGAAGTCAGAACCATTTATAAATTATAAATAAAGATCATTTACTAAAAGTAGGGCTCATTGCAAAGTGCGCAAATAAAAGAAAGACAAAAACAATTAATATGAGAAGCATTACTTCCTCCCTGGAGAACTCTGTACAATTTGGACTCGTACAGCAATTGAGGATGCTTTGTCTTGACATTTTCCTAATATAAAAGAGCAGACAGCAGCAAAGAACAGGAACAAGAGGGGGGAAACAAAAAGAATAGGAATATCAGCTCTGGAGAACTCAAAAGATATCCAAAATCAAGTAATTATCTGACAAAAACAAAGTCCAAAATGACAAGCAAAATCCAAGTAGAGACCACATCAGAAATAGAAACATGTCATATTAGGATATTGCTCTACTTTAACAATAAATCCCCCAGACTGTATAAATATTGAATTTGCAAATGATTCACTTCACAGACCTTTTGTAAGTTTTTATTTTAAAGGATTCTCTTTCACAGACTAAGAATTGTTCCTAATCATTAAATTGTTCCACACAATATACACTCTTTCTAGACAAAGTACATTGCCACAAAAATAACAACTGAAGGAAAAAAGAACAGGAAAAAATTCCTATATACAAAAAGCAGGAACTAAAAGGCTTAATTTGTACATGATTATGATTATGATCTTCAACTTAGAGCAAAAAAAACCATTTATAAACCTCTTTAGCATTTAGTCTCTGCTAAAAGAACATTATTTCCTAATGACCATTGGATACTAAATTTCCTGGCAGCTAATACTTAATAGCAGTACATAAGTAATGTTTCAAGCTGTAACCAACGCCCCTAACCCAAATCTTTAGACCATCAGTCTATTAAATTGAACTCTTTCATTGATCTGGCAAAAACTATGCTAGAAAGCTCAATTAATATGCATTTTTCTCTCATAAAGCAGACACATCACATGCATAATCATTTTAAGGCAAGATATGAAATGAATGAAATCTTTGTCACAAATTAGAGTCATACATGTCATAGAATAGAAGGTGATGAGCAATGCTGGCCATGATAATCCTATCATACAACAACAAAAGCCTTTTCCCACTGAGATTGGGTACATGGACCACTCGATGCCATTCGGCTCAGTTAAAGACTAGAATTTCAGATATATTTTTAGCATGAGATCCCTCTTAACAACTTCCATCATTGTCCTTCTTGGTTTCCCTCTCCCCCTTTTTCACAGGACTAAAAACCATCCTATCATATTAAAAAGATAATAATAATCTACAATCTGAACCACCCAATAATTAAAAAAATAAAATCCATTCTTTATTTGAAAAGATAACATTATGCATAAAAAACACTTGCTTTTGACAGTCATCATGATGTTAGGAACAGTGCACCGATCAGAAGAATCTTCATTCCTATGCTTGATTTACACTATTCCACCTCATTTTTACAGCTAAAAAGAATTGAACTTAGATTCCAACCAGCTCTTAAATGTTATAACAAACAGGACAAATCTACAATTTTTTAATTCTGCTTTTGAGCAAGAGCAGACAGACAGATTACTTCAATCATTTCAAATCTACTGCACAGCAACAAAATTCTCGCTCACACACCGTAAAGATTGGTGACTAAACAGTGAAAAATGTCTCTCATGAGAACCCTTAAAGCGTCCACCCTGTCCCCTCCCCAAAAAAAAAAAAAGGTAAACAACAATAAGCTCAGTGAATGAAGACACAGTCACAGACACCCTGAATAGAAGAAGCACACATCAATCAATGACATTGAGAAAGGACAAAATCCAACCTGAACCCAATTTTCACAACCCGTTGCAGAAACTAACTTCACATGAAACCCCCTTTCCCAAACCAGTTTCACATAACTCATGGCTACAAAACTGACAAATTGTCCTCTCCTTCAGACTTCAAATAAAAAAATCAAAAGTACTCAAATTCTATTAATCCTAATTTTAATGTAATCCAAAACCTAATCGCTTAAAAGCACTTACAAGCTTAATTGCAACCTCTTCATTAGTTTGAATATTAGTACCTGCACAACCAAAAAAAAAACTCTCATTATCACCATCACCATCATCATCAACAACAACAACACATGCAAATTACAAATAACCGTTGAAAAATCAAAAGAATAACAATTATAATAACGAAAGGAAAATAAAGCAACCTAAATAGATCTCCCCAAACGATCCGCTACCGATCTTACGGCCGAGCCGAAACTTATTCCCAACGCGAGGTTCCATTCGAAAAACAAAATTCTTAAAAGATAGAGAGAGAATTTTTTTTTTTTTTGAAACCCTAAGCTAATCCCAACGCCGAATTCCGAAGGAGGAAAACATTTAATGCAAAAAGTTCTACGAACCAAGAAGCTGTGTTCATCGATCGGACAGAAAAACACAAAAAAAGAGAAGGAAAATGCAGCTCCAACGGAAGAGTAAGAAAACAGAAAAACAAAATAAATAAATAAATAATAAAAAGGAGGATAAATTATTCGGGTGAGAGATGTAGGTAGAGAAGATAATTGTGTTTGTGTTGTGTATGGTTAGGCTAAAAGAAAATAATGGTTATTGAGAAAATGGAATTGAAAATGGAGGGGAAGAAGAAGGAAATAGTGACGTTCTCTCTCTCATGCATGATGCATTATATTTTATTATATTATGGTTTTTGTATTTGATGGAGTGGAAGTAGGAACATTCTTGTAACCGTCGGTTATTTTGGTGTGTTGAAGGAGCAAATATATATGAGGGGACACACCACAAGCTTTCACGGAGTTGTCACTGCTCAGTGGGCCCAATCACTTGACTTTCATCCCATGTCATCCAACGACCAACCGATCTCCTGTGTTTTATATAAAATAAAAGATTAAATATAATTTTGGTCTTCCAAATTTAGCCCTGTATTGGAATTGGTCCTTGGAAAAAAATTTCATTGTCTTGTAACCCCCGAATATGCAGAATATGTCTTTTGCATCCTTCTGTTAAGTGTGTCCGATGTTTCTGTTAACGTGTGACTACATCATTATTCCTTTCACCAATTTTTTTTTTTTGTTCCAATCAGATTAATACTTAAAATTTATTTGAAATAAAAACAAGTGAAATAAAAATCCCTTCCCCTCCACTAGCCGTTGTGCAAGTTTACATTGAAGCATAAAACGTATGCGCTTTTCTTTTTCGTTCCTCTTTTCATTCCCCTGCCTATTGTTTTCGCTTCCATCTACATTTTGCGTTGCCCTTTTTCGTTTTCGTTTTGCTTCTCTCTTTCTGTTTGCTTTTTTGTTCACGGTCAACTAACCCAGGAAGGCTTTTCTGGAGGTGTCGAAATTGGGGAATGAGTAATGACATTTTCGTTTGTGTTTTGAAATAACACATGATCTATGTCACGGACTTAATATTTGGTTTTCTTTAATTGTTGTAACGAGTTTTGTTGTCTTTTTTATAATTTGTTTTAGACATAGGGGTCTTATAACTATTTTGGGTGGTTTGATGAAGATTTCAATGAATAAGTGGGAGCAAGTGATGAAGATGCAACTGCAGTTGCAGGGAGGAGTTGAATGCGAGGGCGACAGACGATTTGTTGAGGAAGATTGGGAACTTGAAATTGAAGTTGGCTGTGAAAGGAAAAAATCAAAAATTTGTTTTTCTTTTTAGTCCTGTCTTGGGCAGTCACTATAGTGATATGTTTAACATTAGCACTTAAGTGTCACTGCAGTGCATAGGTTGCATGTTTGGTTGCTTATAGATATAGGATGTCTATATTATTTGTTAATGTAAGCCATGTTTCTTGAGCTTAAAATGGAGTTGTGTAAGCATTGTAATGCCTATGTTTTAGGAAGGTTGTGTAATCTTTTTGTAAGGAATGAAGTTAGGATGTGGTTACTTGAGTTGGTTTTTGTGAGCTATGACTGTTGTAAACTTTTGGAAGTGAAAAATGAACATGGTTTCTCTTTAGTCCATTATGTTGTTTCCTTTATTGTTGTTAGTGTTAATGGTGCAATGTAGAAGCTGTTATAAGTAGGAGACCTAAAAACTGCTATAAATCCCTGTGATTCAATGAGAGCATGTGACTCATCCTGCAAATATTCCTTCTCCTTTTTTCCCTTCTTTGAAACTCCTTTTACCTACAATTTTGCAATGAAGATTTAAGAACCTAACTGTGATTTAGTATCAGCATTAGCATTTGACACGAATATGTGACACCGAGTGGGGCAGTCACCACCTCTGGCATTCCTTGTGCAACTGCTATGAGTAAAAAAAAACTTGTTGTTATGAGTAAAAAGAGTTAAACCCATCTACCATGCTCAATCCTAATCGCAAATCATTAAACGTTTTTTAGTTTTATAAAAATTATATTTCCATGTCAGATTAAAAATCCTCTGATTTGGATGCTCATTGCTCACATGTTAACAGCAGAAGTAAACGATGCTAATGGAATGATGCAAAAGACATATTTTGCATATTTTGGGTTATAAAACAATGAATTTTTTTTTCGAGGACCAATTACAATACGGGTCTAAATTTGGAGGACTAAAATCATATTTAACCCTCAAATAAATTACACTGATATTTTTGAACATTTTTTTAAGAAAAAATTAGTATAAAATAATTTTACATTATCATTCAATTACAATATATCATATATGATAAGTTTATTAACTTTGATAATAATTATCTTAAAAGTCACATTAAAGCTGACTTTCAATTAATTGACATTATAAAAAATTTTACACTAACAATACATAGCAATTAATTAAATTCATTATTATTATTATTATTATTATATATATAAAAGAATAAATTACATTGATATCTTTTGAGACTTTTTCAAATTGTACACAATACTCTTTTTTTTTTTTTTATCCTACACTAATCCCTTATTGTTTGAAAAATATTATACTGACATCTCTTATACATTATATTAATCCTCTTAATTATTTAAAAAATATTATATCATGTACCTCTATAAAAAAATTGTTATAAACATTAAAAAATTATGTACAATTTATATAATATTTTTCAAACAATAAGGAATTAGTATAGGGATAAAAAAAATGAGGTATCGTGTATAATCTGAAAAAAATCTCAGGAGGTATCAATATAATATATATATATATATATATATATTGATATAATAATGAGTTTAATAACTATGCATTGTCAATGTAAACAATTTTATATTGTTAACCAATTAAAAATTATCATTGGTATGATTTTTAAGATAATTATTGTAAAAGTCAACGAACTTACCATATATGATAGTTTATAATTAGATGACAGTATAAAATTATTTTACATTATTAGTGCATAACCTTTTTTTTAAATAATAATAATAATAACTTTCATGATAAAAATGTGATTTTTTTAATAATCCTAAATAAATAATTATATATGCAAATGTCACCCCTATTTTATTTACCCAACTGCCCGAAATACTATTTCATTAAGAAGGGGAAATCGGGTTTGGGAGACCCAACTTTTCAATTCTTTTTCTAAAGGCTCGTTTGGGGTAGTGTTTAGTAATGAGTTTCGAAAATTTTAAAAAATACAACTAATTTTTAGCTTTTAAAAATTAGTTTTAGTTCTTTTTTTTAATTTTAGATTTCAAAATAAACTCTCTTTGAAATTTCTTATCTTATTAAAATTAGTTTAAGGATATATTTATGTGGTGGCAACAATAGTGGTGATGACAATGACAATGATGTTAGTGGCGACGACGGTGCCAGTGGTGGTGGTGGTGATGTTGGTGGTAGTAGCGATGATGGTGGTGGTAACGATGCCAGTGGTCGAGGTAGTGATGGTGATAGTGGCAATGATGATGGTGATGGTAATGGCGATGACGATAGTGGTGGTAATGGCGAGAAGGGTCATTGTCAAATGTAGTGATATGTATTTTTTTAAAAACTAAAAACAAAATTCACAAATCCTTTTTTCTTGGTTTTGAAAATGAATGTAAAAGTATTTTAAAATTAAGTTAAAAATCATTTCAACTCCATTTTAGCCAAAGGCGTTTTGTTTTGAAAATTACATTTGAAAACATAAAATTAAAAACTTGCAACCACCCCAAACTGGCTCTAAATTAACATTGAGAAGTCAGGTTTGAAGACTTCGACTTTTCAATGGATTTTAAAAAAAATATTTTTAATTAGTTTTAAATATTTAATTAATTATATAGTTTAATTGTTTTGTTAATTAAATAGCTTAATTAAGCTTAATTTTAAAGAAATAATTGTAATTGATTTAAATGAATATTACATAAATAACAACAATAGAAAAATAAAAAAAAATTCAATTTAATTAATTTGTTTATTATTTGTAAGTGTGAACATGGGTCAAACCAACCCAACTTGACCCAAACCCATATAACTAGGTTTGACCAAATTTGCGGGTCAATTCAGATTACAAAATAAGCAACTCGAACAAGTCAAGTTAGGTTACTGGTTTAAGCTTGCCAACTCGAGACCCAACCTAACCTGAGTAATATTAATTAAAAAAAATTATTTTATATAATATAGTGACTTCATGAGTGATTAATGGTTGTCTCCTTTGATTTTTCTTCATTCCTACTTGCCTTGCCCTCAAACACCCTATGTAGAGCAAGCACACTTAAGGAAGGCAGTGACTTTCGCTTCACCACACACTCAACTCCCCTCCCAAGTCCCAACTAATCGTTGGACTCACTTCAATTTGTAACCGCCCCCAACCTCGAAGCAAGCACATGCCACCCCCAACCTTCCTAAGTCCCTGGTCGATCTACAACCACCAATCCACCATCGTCACTAAAGGCGAGTTCAAAAGGGAAAAGGATATGCAAAAGTTGATTTCAACTTTAGTTTAATTTATGGTCCTGGTGTTGTGCATTTTAATTTATTCTCTTGTTTAATTTTAGTTTTATCTTTGTTTTCTGGGTGATCGTCTCTCTCATTTCCACCATTTTCTTTATTTTTGACTTTTCCATTAGGTAACCCCGAGACCCGATTCAATTTGACCTCAAGGTAACCAAGTCGGATAGATTCGGGTTTGAAATGAAAAAACACATGAACCCGAATCGTTTTGACCTAGGGCTCTTGACCCAATTTGGTTTCTAGTTTTGGCCAAACCCAAACCAAATTGACTCGTGTTTGCCCCTATTTATTTGCATTAGTTAAGCTTCATTAACACATATTGAACAAATTCGTTATAAGTAATTTAAATAGAGATTACATAAATTACAACAATAGAAAAAAATTATTCAAGTTGCTTTAAAGGTCCACTGCAATGAGGACAATTATTCCTAAAATGACCTTCGTTTCGACACAGAACACATCTCTTTGCCTTTTTCCTCAAGTCCATTTTAGTACAAGTGCATGTCGATTGAGGACGATCACAAGGATCTCTTCACATCTTTGGATTGTGGCACACTTCATCTCCATCATAATGTGCCTAATAATCTTGGTTGTGCACTACACTGAATGATTTATTATACATGTTGAAGACAATCTCCAACTTATACACCGAAGCCACATACGAATGGTAGTCATGATGTGCATGCACACAAGCATGATGACATGTGAACAAGGCATGTGTAGTGCTTGGATTTTTCCACAGTCACACTACCATACATTCAAATTGACACTAAATTTCCTTACAGGTTGCCCCTCTCGTGGGTTGCACATCTCCTCCACCAACATTTGAGTTCTATGTCAGTTGAAATCGCGAGCAAAGTAAAAGTTAGCCCCAGCTCGTTCATCATCCATGGCCTTGATGAGAATGTGTGTATAAACACGGTCAGATAAAATCATTGTGTGCACTTGCTCCCCCTTTGTCACAAACAATTTAGCTAACCTATAGTAGGTTGCTTAGACCATTGTTGTTATTGGCAAATTTCGTGTCTCCTTAAGTACTGAATTGATGGACTCCACAAGATTGGTGGTCATGTGTCCCCAACGATAATATGATGGAGACGAAGTGTACCACAATCTAGAGATGCAAAGAAATCCCCGTGGTCGTCCTCAATTGACGCGCATTCATACAGAAATGTACCTAAGGAAAAAGGGTCAACCAAAGTGATGTGGTTCATGTCAAAACAAAGATCATTTAGGAATAATTGTCCTCACTGTGGTGGACCTCCAAGGTAACCCGAATAATTTTTTTTTCTATTATTGTAATTTATGTAATCTTTGTTTAAATTACTTACAATGAATTTGTTCATTATTTGTATTAATTGAAGCTTAGTTAACACAAATAATGAACAAATTAATTAAATTAACTATTTTTAAAAAAATTTCTATTGTTATTTATACAATATTCATTTAAATTAAGTACAGTGAATATTTTTAATTATAATTATGCTTAATTAATCCATTTAATTAACAAAATAATTAAACTAAATAATGAATTAGATTAATTAAAATTTTAAAACTAATTAAAAATAAAAAAAATGAAAACCATGTTGAGAAGTTAGGCCCCAAACATGACTTCTCAATGTTAATTTTAAAAAAAAATCCATTGAAAAGTTAGGTCCCCCATGAAATAGAAAAAGCGCACAAGAAGGGGGGGTTGAATTATGCGTTTAAAACTTTTTCGAAACAAGTAAATAAGTATGAAAAACGTTTTCACGCTTAGGGATAAAGAGAAGAATAACACAGAAAGTTTTTATACTGGTTCACTCAACCTGAGCTACGTCCAGTCCCTTCACCCAGAAGGTGTTTACTAACCAACCTTAGGTTACAAGTATTGTTTGCGGCCTCTTCAGGCTTTACACAGCAATTACCCTAGATTGCTCAACACAAGTATTCTTTTTCACTAAGCCTCTTCAGGCTTTCACAACACAGACAAGTAATTTTACAAGGATATCAACTCATGTAGTAAGGATTTGAAAGATAGAGCTCAAAGCACTCTGAAAATCTTTACAAGATTTTTACTATCGTCCAATGGACGCTTCTATCAAATGTACAGAAGTTTTTATGTTCACTAAGAATTTTTTTTCACAAGGCATGTATATATGTTTTTTGTTCTTCCTTAGTGCATATATATAATCTTCAGGGAAAAGATCCGTTGTAGAAGACTTTGACTTCATTATGCAAGGAGAGACGTGTAAATTGTGCTTTCAGAAAGATTAGGGTGGTAGCTTTTAGACTTGCACTAAAGAGGTAAGCGCAGGACTGTGCTAGCGATCTTCTTTTCTGAACATTCTTCATTCGGCATGGCAGCTTGATAAGTTAACTTGCTTTATCTGTTTTGTTGCGCCTTTGCACTAGAAGGAGTCTGATTACATTTAATGCTTCAAACAATTTGAACATTAGATCATAAGAGTGGTAATGTATTAGTTTCGAGGAAAACTATCATAAGTAAAGTGGATGTTCCAATAAAACTTAGCCGTTTGAATATTTGTAGTTGGAAGCTTGCATCAGATATTTGAATTTGTTCTTCGAACGGTCATCTTAGGTAGTTCACTGGACGGTCCTTTTATAGCGAGTCTTCTGGATGATCTTCTTTGACACGTCTATTGGACAGTCCACAAAGAGAAGCTTGTTTACTGTGAGGTTAGTCCTTTGGCAAAAACTTGAACATTTATAAGTTTGTTATCTTCAAAACTTGAGGGTTTAGACGCTTCTACGTCTTTGGTTCCAACACCCCAAACCCAACTTCCCAATAAGAACATTATTTCATGGGACTTAAGTAAAAATAATGAAGGGTGGCATTTAGGTATATAGTTATTTATTTAAGGTTATTGAAAAAAATCTAAAAAAGTTTACAAATAAATAATGAAAAATGTTAAGTGGACTACACCTTCTAAAAATAGGATACACGATAAACACTCATAAGAATTTTTTTTGTTGATTCATTAAGTTTCGAGGTAATCCAAACGAGCACTAAATGTTTGAGTGATACCTGTTTGAGTTATTTTGCATAGTTTTTATTATGGATGATCTGAAATAATTTTCTCTATTTTGGTTATTTTTCCCTTTATGATTTCATACCTAATTGCTGTTGAAAATACTGAAAGCCTAAATTTGTTGGTGTTAGTAGACATGTTGTAGTTCATTACAATTTCATATTTGTTTGGGTTATTTTTAACTTTATGATTTCATACCTAGTTGAAATAATAAAATCGTAAATCTGTTGGTTTTGGCAGACATGTTGTAATTCATTACAATGCTATATTATTGATACTGTAATAGTTATCTTGATTGGAAAATGAATTTTGATTATGCACAAAAGTAACAAAGTAAAATATAGAATGATATTATATGAGTCATGTGGTTGTGGTTTATATGTTGTTTGGATGTCAATAAAAATCAAGTTATTGGATTAAATTACATTAATTGTCTCAAAGTTAAATTGGCCACAGTGTGCAAGTTTGGTTAATTATGAATAATAAATAAGTTAATTAATAAGTTGTGTTGGTTAATACAATCTTTGGTGTTTGTGTAAAAAGTTTTTATTTGTTTTTAGCATAGTATGTTGTATGTGATGCTTATTCAAAGATATTAAATATTTTCAATGAAAGTATGAATTATGAAGGTTATGATTGTAGCACCAAATGACAACAAATAAAATGAAAGGTTATGATACCTTAAAGCCCTGAAAAGGAATAGCGTATAGTTCATTTGTACTACATGTTTGATTATCACTATCTTCTAAATCATTCTTATATTTGTTTATGAGCATTTTTCAAGTATGTTTGAGGCATGAATGAAAGACGAGGTGACTCACTAAAGTTAATATGAATCTGACAAATGTGCAAAAGTCTCAAATTTAGGCCACACCATTTAAATGGTTAATGTACTTGCTAGAAAAACTAAAAATATCTGGGACATTGCTTAATGAATTAGCTAGTAGATGGGTTGAAAAGAATAAGGGTTTTAGGATAAGAAGATACTAGTTTTTACTCCTTTAGATGTGTGTTTTGCCCTAGGACTTTGCATAATAGGTGAAAGTGTCCAATTTCAAGAAAACATTGATTATACTAGAAGATTGTTTGAGGGCAAAGTTTAACGTTCCATTAATGCTACACAAGACAAACCAATGAATAACGTGATATTATTTTATTTTAAATGATGGTTACTTAATTTGATTTGTGAAAAATGCAAGTAAATTTTTTTGGGATACAAAAAAGCAAAGTTCCATACATAAACTATTGAAAACAAATGAAATTAAATGCCTAAAACATAATTAATGAATTAAAATGCCTATACAGTATCAAGAGGTACATTGTATCCAAAGAGGTCATATATTCAAAATTGGAGATTTTATTAAATAACCTCAAGATAATTTACAACATAAGCTCTTTACAAAAAAGGTGAAATATCCCACGGCTAAAGAGTCAAACCAAAAGAGAACAAAACTACTAAATATAAATCCCTAAGTTGGCTCATTAGAATTTTAACTCTAAGCATAGATAACTTCATGAAAATCTTCTTTAAGGTTCATGATGTCGAGTATAAATAAACAACGTAGACTCCACACAGATGAAAGTACTAATAATACCTTAGCTTGACATCAGATCGCATGACACGAACAACATAATCTTCACAGACACACAAATAAAAAGGGAAAGCTTACAAAAACAAGGATTTAGGGAATTACATACTTCAAGCATGTAAAAATAATTTCAATAGAAAATGACTATAATAGTAGCCGACAATAAGCATCCTAATCGAGACAAACGTCGTGTCATGGCAATAATTCAAAACAGTATATGCACATGATGCAACATATTTGACCATAATGCATGTGACAGACATGACTCCACAAAGATTTCCTAACACTAAGCAACCAATCAGTCTTGTCCCTTAACATGGTACAAACAACACCAACCCGCAAGTCAAAATGACATGTGCCAAAACCATTCGATGAAAATATTAAAATCTGATTATGAATGTTGTAGCATTATGTCAAGATGTTTAGGTAGGGGTGGTTAAGTTTCCACAACACAAGGTATACATTCACCCATTCTTTTATAGGATTTCGCATCCAAACACCCCTAAGGTCCACTTAATCTCTACTAATGTATACTCCCATTCCCTAACCAAGAATGTGCTCATAAGATAGTAGTTGACGCATGCAAATGAACGCATGGTAAGCTAAAAACTCATCTATCAATACAACATAAGCATTCCAATAATACCACTTAGACCTTATTATGAAGAAAACAATAATAACACTGTTCTTGGGTCTTAAAACACCAGGCCACAGTCCAAACTCTTTCGTGTCTCAACAAATTTACCACACTACATGTAGTCCTCCACATGGTACTAAGCACTATTATACCTTATAATTAAGGTGTAATCATTTAGGAAAAGTGTTAGAATTTTTCACAAACAATTCTTGCATTATGCTCCTATATTTTTTTTGTTTATGTATATAACACATGTTATTAAATTTTATGAAGGAATTAATTATATTCTACTTGTAAATATTAAATAGTTTTAATTAAATTATCTAAATTCAAGTCATTACCTCTCAGTTATTATTTTTAAATTTTAATTAAGTTAAAAATCAAATTTACTAAAAGACCCATATTTATCATATTTTATTAAGCTTTATAATTCATAATTAACTATAATGACTTTAATTTGACTTGATATTTTTATAGGAATTTATTGTTACTATTTATGACTTATGGATATTTTCTTAATTTTTTTTTAGAATGGTTTAATTTGAAATGACCATTTTACCCTTATTCTTTAATTAAATACTATAATACTCATATTTAATTCAAATAAATTCAAAATTTTGAAATTCTAGAAGTACTAAGTAAGCAAAATTAAAATGTATTATTTTAAGTAAAAATAATAATAAATCTTGAAAAAGTAAAATGATAGTTTTAGCCCTTTATCATTATTTTCGCTAAAATAGTCATATTGAACTAATTTTAACTCTAAATTTATTAAAAATACCAAATCTGAGTATAAAAATTATTTTTCAAAGAAACTAATTCATAAACAATATAATAAAAATTTTCAAAAGTAAAATTACTTAAATACCCTTTTAAAAATATTTTCACTAGTAAATTTATATTTAACTAGTTTTCAATTCTAAAATTCTTAAAAATACCAAATCTAAGTTTAAAAAATATTTCTCAAAAAAAAAAAGAAATTTTTGTGGTCCTTACAAAGCTCAATAAAAGGTTAAGGAAAAAAAACTCACCTTGTGACTTGGAGAAAAAGCTTTAATGGAGAGAACGAAGTCTTCTTACCTTGAACCTTTGTGTTCTTGGGCTTAGAGAATATGAAGAAGTTTTGAGGGGAATGGGGATGGAGAATTTCAGCCACAGGAGATTAGAGGAGGGAGAGTTGGGTTTTTTAGAAAGTTATCACAAATGACTTAAGGTGAAGATTTTAGGGTTTTCAAGTCATTTAGGGACATTTTAAGCACAGAGAAAGTTTTCTTTTCCCTCTCTTGGAAGCCTCAAATTTTTAGCCTTATTGAATAGACCAATAGAGATCTTTTTTTGAATTTTATCTATTTTGATGAATGTTGAATGACTTAGTTTTTGGAAAAAGAGCAACTTGGCCATTTTAGTGAAAAATTTCTATCAATCTCAAACAATGTGTATATGACTTTATCAATTGTTAATGACACATTAAGATTAATTAGTCATTAAGAATTAATAGGAATTGGTCCAAAGTATTTTTCTAATTCTAGAGCGTGTATTCAATATCAAATTAAAATAATACTATTTTAATCAATAATATTAGAATTAATCCAAAATTTCACTTAAGCTTAATTATAATTAACAATGACTAATTATGATTAATTTCACAAAATATTTGACTGTTAGATCACAATTACCATGTAATTTTACATTGTTTGTTTTATTGTGCAATCTAAGTTTCAATTGAATTAATCACTGAAACTCTTATAGAAAATCACATAAAATTAATTAATTAAATTTTATGATTTAATAAGGTTTTGTATTGTAATCAAAATCAATCATGTTAATCATATATTACAAAAAACTGAGTGTTTCACAAAGAAATGATTATAAAAATGATATTTGAATAGCTTGTAGTGCTTCGTAGTAACAATGTTGAGGATTTTTGCAAACTTTATATTCTTCTTTGCTTGGTGAAGTTCTGTTTCCTGAATACGAACCTTGTTGTTAGATAACTTACAGTTTCTTGATAAATACAATTGGAGTGTTACTATAGATGATTTTTTTTGTTAATATCTTTTCCTGTGCATTTATCTCTTTGTGTGAGGAAAATAATTCTTCATAGTTACATATTATAGGTTGTGCATTTATTCCTCTGATTTTGATATATATGCCTTTTGTTGATATTACTATAAACTTTGGCTTTGGAGCATGTGTTGGTATATCATAGAAGAGCTTCCAGTGTCATAATTACCTTTCCCTAATTTATAAAGTGGCATGATGCTTCGATTGGGGACAAAAAAATATCAACTTCATTTAATGAAAATATGGTAAGTGTAAGACATAAATATATCATTATTACTTTATAGTAAACTTGTATGTTGCTTAACATTTATTTTGAAAATGAAATTTTTCATATTTTAATATTATAACATCATTGACAAGTTATAAAAGAGTTGAGTGCAAAAAATGAATAACTTGCACATAATTTAGTGAACGAAACATTAGAACAAGCACCAAATGGATTTCACCATTGAAAAAATGGTGGTTTTGATAAGTATCATTTAATAAGTGAGAATTAATTATTACTTGCAAATAACTAAAGAACTTGAGGGAATAGCATAGTTGAGCAAGAATTAGGAGCAATAAAGGAATTGTTTTGTCAATCAAAAATGTCAATGTCATCAGTTGCTCCTTCTACTTTAAAGTATGAATGTTGCTATGCTCTTTAAGTGATCTTTAAATTAAGGGTGTGAAAGTGGATAATGAAAGAGAAGAAGTAATGAATTATTGCCTTTTATGTCCTATGTGCCAAATGATTAATTGGAAAATAGTCAAATATTTATTCCAATGTTTGGGGAAGGATTTTCTATTCACAAAACAAGTTAGTTATAGGATGACAAATGATTTATTACCTGAGTTATTGAAAATTTTTAGTACACTAAAGTCAAGATGTATTTTGATTCACATGTCTCGTATTTTGTTACCTTATTTGAAGTTTTTGCATTTATATTTAATAGGTGACCCAAATATTTGCACTGATAAGAAGATTGAAAACCACTCTTATGAAAGATGTTGCAAATGAACAATGTTGTAGAGTGTGAAGTCATATTACTAAATATTCTACAAGTACGTTGACTAAAGTATTATAGTATATATTATGCTAACTAAAATATAATATTCAATCATGTAATTAATATAACATCCTTTCATGTCAGATGAACTTGATTTGCATCTTTAATGTAATTTTCAACATTTATTAGATTATCAAGCTTCAAATATATACACTCGACTTAAAGGTCTTCCAAGAAAATATGTTCGAAGTGTGATAATATGCAAACACCCTAAATGACATTTGTAGGAAAAAGAAAAAGAGCCAAGTGGTTTGATTATGGAAGTTAAATATACCAAGTTTTTCATCTTTTTGTAGTGTTGGGAATATTGATACAGAAGTTACTCTATATATAAGGGTTGAAGAGAATTTCCTTCTTTAAGTACTTTCATTGTAGCACATGTTTTTGTTACAAATAATCTTTTTGGCTAACCTTTATATTACTCCCCACAACTTGTATCTTATAAGATTGAAAATTATTATATATTAAATTTAGTGATTAATTCATTGTACAATGTATACCATATCTTTTTTATTTTTTAATTATAATATTTGTTTACAACTTAACGGATAAGGTTGTGACTTACCTTTTGTAATGTTACATTCATGTGTTGTTATTTACTGAAGCATCATATGCATTCTATGGACATGTGATCCGTGAAGTAATGTTGTTTTAAAAGTCAAAAATTGAAGATAGGATAAACTTGTCAATTACCTTTTTACTGTTAAAGAACTAAGATTTTATGTTGTAAGTTGAAAGACAGCAAAAAGTATAAAGTAGAAATATTTCCATTGCCATATTGGAACAAATACATAAAACATATACAGTATTTTTTAATAGAGGAAAATTGATATTTACAATTGCAATGTAGATTTTTACCAAAGTTATCACATAAATAACCACTTTAATAGTAATTATTAATCATTATTTTTTTGAACTCTATGAACAACTAACACAATGCAAAATACATAATTTCCTTTTTATACCTAATTTTTATATAAATTTGGAACACCTCGTAGGAGATTAGTGGTATTTAACTATTAGTCGAACTTAAAGGTTGTGAATCTAGCTATGAACATTTTTTTCCTACCAAAGTAAATGACCTCACACGTGCATGTTGGTTAAGTACTTGTAATTATTTTCCTATATTGATGTAGTATTCCCACTCTATACATTACTCATGCATATTTGAAATAAAGAATTGATCTCAAAGGCACAAATTAAGTGTAATGAAACCTATCTCGCTCGAATTCCGACACTCGACCCATATATTCTAGCATTTTAGCTGTAGTGTATGTTGTTCTAATCACCTCTAACTTGTAGGAAAACTTTAGTATTCAATGTCATCCATATAAAAACACGAACTATATTTTTGAATGAGAATTTTTTATTCTTACTATTTAGTGGAAAAAGATTTCTTACACAAGTTATTTATAATAGGGTTAATTATATTTTTAGTCCTTACTTTTTCTTAACTTTCCTATTTTATCCGTTACAATTTTTTTTTTGCCAATTTTAGTCCTCACTTTTTTTCACCGTCAACGTTTTTCATTCCCCACTATTAAAAAGGCTTTTGTTAGATGATGAGTTAGACACATTGGCCACTTAACATGTGCCACATAGCTAGAAATTAACCTAGATTTTTAAAATATCTTTTAAAAATAAAATATTGAAATTAGAGTGGGTGAGTGACTATATTACTCCCCTAAAAAACTAAACGTCAATTGTTCTCCTTACTTTTCCCCAAATACATCCCTTTCACTCTAGCCTAATCTGTTTAGTGGTCCCTAATTTGTGTAGTGGTCCCATGGTGAAGGTGAAGTAGTATGGGAGGTATGGTGAAGATTGTTTGGAGTTCATGAGGAAGGGGGTCGTGTGTTATGTGTAACCGTTTGTAACAACCAGCTGTCACTACATGGTTAACTTACAACTAATGGAATGCGGAAGATCTTAATTTTAGATGAAAACTCTTGTTTAATTTATTTATGAAAAGAGTGTAATTTTTTTTTGTGGCAGAACATAAGATGTTCATTCCTTTCAAAAACACTTTGACGTATAAAGCATAAATGATCATCCAACATACTAAAATAACCCATGCATACATCACAAAAGCATCAAGTGCAAATGGTTATGCCTTATGACACTTACAGACCAACATCATCATCAAAGCGTCTCAAAAAAGAGTGTATGTGCGCATACATCAGTGTGTCCATCAACAAAAGTGCATCACAAAAGGGGAAGGGGGAAAAAATACGTCACACACACCCTAGGCTGGTTGTACTCCTAAACACTATATCTAGGAAGGAGGAGCAGTAGGTGGAGCATCAACAGGTAAAGGATCAGTAGATGGCTCCTCAGCTCTAGCAGCTTTACGACGAGGTTGAGGTCCCTGAGCAAACAAGCGACAGTACTCCCCATCTCTCACACGAGGTCGGGCAGCAAGCTCTCTCCACATCTCTTGGATGGGTAACCAAAACTTTAGCGATGTATATAGAGTCACAGAAAACACATCAATTCTTGTAGGAACATAGGAAAGCGTAAGCTCTCCCCTATAATAGACGCTTTGAAACTCTTGGTCGATCTTCCAAGCTTCACTGTCTCCCACAACAATCTCATAGAAGTCAATGTGATAGGAACCCACGTGAACTTGGTTCCGGATCATAGGTAGCGGTCTCAATGCTCTAGGTTGTCTCAGCATCTGCTCCCACGAACATGACGTTCGAGATCATCACAGGCATGAACCACGTGTGCAAAGAACTCAAAGGTAAGCTTATGATAAAAATAAATACAGAGTCCTAACTAACCCAACAATTATTTTCAAGAAAGAGATAATACTAATATCAGAGAAGATTTCAACATTTTTAAATAAACATATATAAACATAATGCAACATAATTTCATGCAATTCATGTAGACACTACTCTATGGAGACTTTTTCAATAACTCAAGCGATCATTATGGAATGTCCCTTAATATAGCACCTGAGCCACAAGGATCACACGAATTCTTTCAAGGCACAACTATTAGGGGAGCCCATGAATTGATCTTATAGAAGTCAGTAGTGGTTTCATCAAGATAAATGTATGTGGGTAGTGGATTATCACGACACAGGTAGTAGTAGTAGTAAGGGTCTTAATATAAAAAAAGTATTTTAAGTATTTTGTGATTTCAATAAAACCCAATAACATCAAGTTCATCTCTAGCATTTTTTTTCTAGGTGCAGTAAATAACACCTAAGAATCTAATAAAAACATATTTATATATATACCCACGGAGTTCAGATTTTTCATGTAACATAGAGGTCAAAATGAGGCCAAATAAAATTTCTACAAGTATATATATAACTACATTATTAATTCAACTAATCATATATCATGACAAGAATTACATAGAGTCGTATTTCCTTCACACCAAACAACAACTAGCATATTTCAATATACCACATTTTCATAGTTAAAATAGAACAAAATGGCAATAAATAAAATTCTACAGCATTGATAAGTATCATAGAACTAACAGTGAACAAACAAAAAAAAAAAGTTCATCATACTAATGTGATTATATAAAAGATTAACAAAGAAAGAAAGCAAGAAGATGGATAAGCCCCCTTACTTGATGAAGATCAATAGAAGTAGATGAACTCAAAATGGTGGGGGGAAATTTGGTCCAAGCTTGCTCTAGCAAAAGGGTAAAAGGGATTCAAAAAAATAATAATTGCTCCTTCATTGATATTTGTAGGCTAAGTTTACAGTGGAGGGGGGATCCTTTTGGTTTAGTGGTTATTACGGTCTATTTTTGTTGTTCTTATGTTTTTCATGTTTAAAGAAAACATTCAGGGGGATTTAAACAAAAAAATAATAATTAATGTGCAAATTTATTCAAGGCTTCTTTTTTGTTCAACGAGTTATAAAGGTGGCTATAATTTTTTTTTTGTTTTCTACGTTGTGTTTCCAAAACACATTTAGGGCAATCTTTTGTTTAATGGTTTAAGGTATACATATACATATACATATATATATATATATATATATATATATATATATATATATATATATATATATATATATACTTCTACGTTCACGTTCAGCAGGGTCTTTTATATATTGTTTTTGTTGTTTTAAAAAGGAAACAAGTCAAGGGAGAGGTTTAAAATCAACGTGAAATCCAAGGGCTTATAAACCCAATATGTTAATGGGTAATATGTTGATTTGAACATTGGGTAGAGGTGGGTTACATGTGGCTAGCCAAGCAAGCCCACTTTTGGGTAATTTGGCTTTTGAAAATTTTTCTAGAAATGGTTAAGGTGATTTACTAAAAAAGGAAGATAAGGTTTAACCAAAATTGGTAAATTAAAAGTTAATTTACCTTGAAATAGGTGCTAATTATTTTGGAAAAATGTGTTCATGACACATCAGGATTGGTTCATGATAAATTTATGACTACTTGCTCTTTTACACAATGTAATTTTACACTGACAGTGTATAATTAAAATTCTAGTTTAATTAGAACCTCATCAAAATTTGTCACATAAAATCATACAAAGTGTTTTAATTAAATTTTCTCAATTAAACTAAATTTAAATTTTCTCTTGTAATTAATTTTAGTCACTTTTAAATCACACGTTAAGAGAACACAGTGTTACAACGTTCATGTGCTGCAACAAAGCCATAATCTGTGTAATACAGTGCGCTTTTGTTCATGTGATGAGGCCCACTTAGTGTGCATTTTCTTTCTTGGTACATTTATTGGTTTGCCTTCTTTTGGGGATGTGGTGTACGGTTATATTTGTTGTTGCTATACTTTATTATAATTTCCTTATATTTTGGAGATATGGGGTAGGGTTATTATATTGTCTTCTATACCTTGTTATAATTTTCTTGTTTGCTATTGTTTCATTACTTTATTAGGGTTTGTCTAATTAACTTGCCATTGCTACGTTACTTTATTTTGCACAGTCATGTGGGGTAGGGTTTGTTTATTAAAGTTGTTTGATAAAGTTTATGTAGTCTATTTTTACACGAATGTGGGATTGGGTTTGTTTGACTTGCGATTTTTTTATTGTTGTTGTTGCGATTTGTTTACTCTATTTTTGAAACAAATGCATGCTTTTATTGGTGTTGTGATTTTTTTTTATTGTTGATATTGTGATTTGTATACTCTATTTTTTACACAAATGTGTGCTTTATTGCTTTTTTTGTGATTTTTTATTTTTGCTTTTACTGAGAGGAGAATATTCTCTTTATTGCTTTTGTTAATGCTACTTTGATTGTATGTTTATTGGAATGCAAGTTTGTTTTGTAGTGATGGCATTCACTATTGTGTTCCATCATAATCGATCTCTTGTACAAGAGCCTAAGGTACATTATATAAGGGGAAAAGTTCATGTGTTTAAATAGTTGGATGTAGAAAAGTGGTCCTTTTTTGAAGTTGTTGGACTTGCTAAGGACCTCGGTTCTAGTGATAATCCCAAGTTGTGGTGGAAGCCCAATGGTGATATATTCGAGAATGGATTAAAAGAATTGAAAGTGGACAAGGAAGCAATTAAGGTAGCAACTTAATTATGCACTTGCAAACAAGAGTGAGATAGACATATTTGTGAAACAAAATGGTGGATAAAGGGAGGAGAAGGGTAAAAAAGTGGTAGGAACTGAGTTAGAGGATGACATTAAAAATGAGAAGGATAATAGTGATGAATTAGTTAAAGGAAACATTTTTAATGATAATGAAGAAGAGAGGGACAAGGGAGATGAGTAAGGTTTTGGTGATGGTGTGCAAGGTTGTAAGGCAAAAAATACCGTTCATCTCACAGGTGTTTAGATGGAAAGTTTAGAGGTAAGTACAAGTGTTTCAAAGGGTGGTAAGGGGTTGAAACACCCCCAAAAGTCCCCCTTTAAGAGTAAAAAGAAGAATGATAGTAAAGGTCTTTTCTTCGGTAAATGATGTAAATGTTGGTCAAATTGTGTAGTATGGTGAAGCAAGTGAACTCTTGACAAATGATCTTCAAGTTGCAAACCTACAAGCAATTCATGATATTAATGATGGTTACATGATTCTTGAGTTATGCAGTGATAATGAAAGTGGGTCTGATTGTGGTCACAGACCAAGAATGAATAAATTCTCAGTTGTAGATTGTGTAAAGAGTTCAAATTTGAGGTTGGTATAGAGTTTATGTCCCTTCAACAGTTCAAGGATGCTATACTTAAACATAATGTATTGAATAGGAGAGAGATCAAGTTTTTGAAGAATGATGCTGTAAGGGTAAGGGTTGCATGCAAAAATAATTGTGGCTATGTGGTGTATGTTAGTCATGTTGAGAGGCAATATACTTACAAGATTAAAACTCTATACCCCAAACACACATGTGGAAGGGTATTTGTTAATAAGAATGCAAAGTCAAAGTGGGTTGCAAAAGTTTTAGTTGAGAAGTCGAAGGCAAACTACAATATGAAATTGATTAAGGTTGTAAAAGATTTAAGGATTAACTACTCTACTAGTATTATATTGTCTCAGGTTACTAGGGCTAAGCAAATAGCAAAACATATAGTTGATGGAGATGGGACTAGACAATATTCATTGTTGTGGTCATATAGTGCAAAGTTAAGAAGGGCATGTGTTGGGAATACATGCAAAATCCAGTTGGACAAACCTGCCCAAAACCCACAACTTAGATTTGGTAGGTACTACATGTGTTTGGATGGATGCAAAAGTTAAGGCTGCTTGTAGGCTATTCATAAGGGTCAATGGGTGCCATTTGAAAAAAAAAGTACAGGGGACAACTATTAACTGTTATCAAAAGGGATCCCAATAACCAATATTTTCCTTTGGCTTTTGCTATTGCCGAAACTAGAAGTAATGACACATGGTGATGGTTTCTCACTTTACTTCTAGAAGACATTAGAGATTCATATCACAATAGATGGGTGTTTATCTCAGATCAACAAAAGGTGATGGTGATGTTTTTATTTTATATGCATGTTTATAATCAAATTAATTATGTTTACTTCAATTAATTTGTTGTTATTTCATTGTGGCAGGCATTGATTCCCATATTTGAAGAACTTATGGATGGAGCAGAACACGGATTTTGTTTAAGGTATCTATATAACAACTTCAAGAAAAAAGTTTGGAAGGGGCACACTTATTAGGGATCTTATGATGGATGCTATAAAGTTTACACACTATGAAGCATGATAGGAGAAAATGGATAAACTGAAAGAGGTTACTGAGAATGCATATGATTGGTTAATAGCAATCCCTACCAAAAATTGGTGCAAGCATGCATTTTCTAGTTATTCTAGGTGTGATGTATTGATGAACAACCTAAGTGAGTCATTTAATGCCACAATCTTATTGGCTAGGGAAAAACCCATAATTACCATGTTTGAATGCATAAGAACCTACATAATAAGCAGATTTGCTATCTTGAAGGCAAAGTTGAATAGTTACAGTGGGTTTATCACAGACATCTAACTTTTTATTTATTTACAAAGAAATTAAAAAGGATAGTGGAAGAATATACCAGATGTGTCTTCTTCTTGCTAAAATGAAAAACCCAAAGCAAATAAAAGAGAGAAAGGATGTAACTCTCAGACTCTTCTTGTAAAATAATGATTGGAACGTGTAAAGAAAAAGAAGGGAAAATTACTCTTCAAATTTGCAGCATAATAGTATCTCTCCAGAACTCTCCCCTTCACAAGGTGCTCATGCTCTTATTTATAGCCGAAAGCAAAAAGGTAATTTTGAGAAAAGAAAAGCGGGGACAATGTCTAGTCCTTTCTATAATTTTTTAGGGTATTTTCAATATAAGACAAACTAGTACTGTCCTTCAAATTCTTCTCTACATATTCTCTTTTTCTTTTATTCACTTATATAATTTTTTTATCCATGCTGTGAAAGGAAGTGGGTGTGTGAGGGGCTACAAGAATGCACCTTTGTGTGTGCCTAATTTTTGATAAAAATGTTTACAAAGATAAAGAAGAAGAATCGACCAAATCTTCTTGTAGGAGCCTCCTATATAAGGCCCTTTTTGGATCCTTCAAAATTGGCAAAATTGTATATGTAGGGGGGGGGGGGGGCAGATCAACTTTATCTTTTGCACAGTACATGGTTGGAGTTGACACAAAATTGGCTAAGGGTAGCAGGTTGTAGGCAACAATATTGTAATGGCACATTTTAAATTATAATTCAATGATTTTACAAATTAGAAGAAATAAAAAAGGATTAAAATTAAATTTAACCTCATTCTAAAATTGACTAAAAACAACGATAAATGAAATTCTTTCTTTTTATTTGAAAGAAAAACATTTTATCATTGTTTGTTTATCTCTTTTTTTTTCATTTCTTGGTGACAACATAACATTTTTTTCATATAAATTTTCTTTTATGTGGAATTTTGGGCCAAAGAGATTTTTCAGGCCAAGCATTCTTAACACACTAAAAGATAAACAAAAGGAAATTAAAAAATAAAAAAGAAAAGAAAAGATAAAGTAAAATAAAAAGCAGTTGATTTTGATATTTATTTATTTGATTTTACCAATATTTTTGTTACTTAAAATTTTGTTAATTATCACTTTGTATTTTATTTTATTCTTAAAACATTTGAATAAATTTGGGTGCTCACAAGGTGTTACCAACTCCAAGAATCTTCCATTTTTTGTTGTCTCTGATCACATGTGCTTGCTTCCTAAGAGAAAGATAGGTGAACCTAGATAGGTCTCCAATCATGTGCTTTAAACAACCACTATCAAGATACCATTGTTTGCTTTAGGTCTTCAAGTACACTTACAACACAAACCCAAATTTGGTTGGGGTACTTGAAGGTTAGATTTGGGAACCAAATCCTTTGGATCCTAAATAAATTGTAATAGTCAATACCTTTCTTCTTAATCAAGTATCTAGCAATTACATGACCATCTTTACAACAATAATTGCATGTGACTTGCTTTCCTAATTTAACAAAATGAGTATCTTCAATTTTCCTTTTAACATTGGGGTTATATCCAAATCTAGATTTAACAAAGGTGGTATTTTTTTTACCAAGTAAGGCATTCAAGTTATTCCCATCATTTTTTATTTTTGCAAGAGAGTTTTTCAAATCAAGATTTTCAAGCTCAAGTCTCTTATAATTTTCACAAGTGGATGGAGGTATCCATGAAATGCATGGTCATGCTCATATTCAAATTTAGAGAAAAGTTATTTTTAAATTCATATACGATCTTATTTTCAAATTTAAGATTTTCTACCTCATTTTTAAGCTTTTAAATTTCATTAGTCAAGTTCTTTTTATCTTGATCTAGATGTGACATTAGGGTATTTTATTTGGTTACCATTCTAGTAAGACGTATGGATTCCTCATGCAACTCCTCATAATTACAAGAAATAGCAAACTCATAATCGTTATCTTCATCACTATCATTTTGATGATTGATCATGAGACATAGGTTAGTTTCTTTACTCTGTTCATCTTCACTTGAAGAACTTACATCACTGTCATCCCAGGCTATATAAGCTTTCTTGGTTTTGACTTCAAGCTCTTCTTTTCCTCTTTCCCATTCTTCCTCTTGTAGACAGGACACTTAAACTATATGTGACTGGGCTTTTCATATTAATAACATGTTAAAGTAGAAAGACTATTTTTCTTCTACTTGCCTTTGAAGTTCTTCTTGTTGCTGTTGCTTTTGTTTTTTAATAACTTCCTAAACTTTCTCACTAACATGTTGAAGTGCTATTCTTGTAGCTCTTCGTAGGTGGATTCATCACTATCAGACTCCTTATTTACCTTTGAAGATGCCACAAGTGATAGAGCCTTCCTTTTCTTATCCATTTCTTCATTTGCTTACAACCTTGATAGCTCCAACTCATGCTCTTGAAGCTTTTCGAAGAGTGTGGTCAAAGACATTGATGAAAGATCCTTTGCCTCTACATAACCATCACCATTGGTTGTCAATCTCTACTAAGACATCTTAATACCTTGTTAGTAAGATCTTCATTATTAAAATCCTTCCCTAATGCAATGAGATGATTTACAATATGAGTGAACCTCTTTTGCATGTCTAGTATGGACTCTCCTTGATGCATCCTAAAAAGCTTATACCTATGGGTGAGAATGTTTATGTTAGATCTCTTAACTTCACTTGTCCATATGAGTTACGTGCAATGCATCCCACATCTCCTTACCTGATGTTCATGTGGACACTCTAAAGAACTCATTCATGCCTAGGTTGGTGGTTATGATGTTCTTAGCCTTAAGATGTATTTGCATTTTCCTTTTCTTCTCACTAATCGAAAGACTTTTAGCCTTAAGTGTTTCCTCATTTTCTACTACATGCATCATGCATGGAGATGAATGGACCATCTACAATGACCTTCCATATATCCATATCAATAGTCTCAATGAAAATTTTTCATCTTTGCCTTCCAATAAGCATAACCATCTCCATTGAAAATGGGAGACTTTGTAATAGAGACATATTAGCCATCATTAAAACTTGAATCCATTATCTAAAAAGATATCTTGTAGATGTTTAAGCTTAAAAAAAAATCTGAACTCTTGATGTTAAATATGAATATAAAAAGGTTAAAATGTACTCAAAAAGAGGTGAATTGAGCACTTCAAAATCTTTTCAATAATTTAAACCCCTTTGAAAAAAATTTCCAAAAACATTTGAAAATACTTTAGTTTCTCTTTTCTAATTGGTTGTTAATCAAAATTCCCTTTGAGGTTATTATAGGATATTAAAATATGCATCTAACCTCTAACTCAGTTTTAATACAATATCAATGTATTGTGACTCAATCTAATACGAATGTCTCTCTAATTGTAACACCCTCATTTTAGACTTATGTTTAATTCATAATATTTGTGAATTTACAAGGGAACTCAGAAACTGACAATCAATCCTAATTCCTCTACACTGAGGGATAACATATGAAAAAGGTTTAAACGACTGTAAATTGTCATTTTAAGCTTAGAAATATGTCATGTATATTAAAATATAATTTTAAATTTTTTTTAAAAATTTTCTGAGATTCCTGTGAAAAATGACTAAACTTACTTCTTTAACTACTAGGATTGTAGTTGGTATAGTTGAAATATATAAAAGAAACAAAATGAGTATTCTCAGTTCATTTTTAGATTAGAAATTTAATTTTATAATTTCCATATAAATTTTCAAATTTTCAGAGTTAAAATGAAATTTCTATGAATTTTTAACTCAAAAATACCAAATAAATACTCAAAAATTCGACTTTAATAATTAAAAATTAATTTAAAATTTTGGAAATTAATTTTAATCAATAATTAAGGTGCTCACCAAATTCCAAAGAAAAATTCATTCATTTGCCATAAAAATTGAAATTTTTAATGTTTAAGACTTTTGTTGGAACTAGTCAATTCCTTTGCAAAGAAAACGAAACACAGAGACTTGAGAAAGCAGAGACCTATGGCACATTGACCACTACTCTGCAGACCCATCCCTTTCTATTTCACACATATCATAAAAAGAAAACCTAAAAAGGAAAATCAGAAAAAGCAAAGTTACTTTTTTTGCCCCCTTGTAGACTACCTATCCTTCTATTAAAGGCTATGCTTTGGGGACATTTTCTTCACTTTTCCTCTACTCTCCTCTTGGCTAAAACACTCCCCTCTCCTTCAAGCTCATTCAATTTTATTTTATTTTACACACAAAGCTTCCTTTTCCTCCTCCTTCAAACCTCCTCCAAGACCACTATCTACCACCACCTTGTTGGAGGCTCAAGCACCTTTGTTCCTCCTCTTCTCCAACCAACACTTGAGGTACATAGGGAGGGGGGGAGGGGGGTGTTCTCATTTTTATTTACTTCATATAGATAAGTAGTAGGTGGGTTTAGCCCCTAAACCTTTAAGCATTCACTTCTCTATTTCTATTTCTTATTATTGTTATTGTTAAGCTTCATTTGTGTTGATGTTATTTTTGTTATTTGCTGTTCCTTCTTCTATTTATGGTTGGAATTACTTGTTTTTAAGTTGTTATTAACATTTAATTTTGGTTTATGTGGTTACATTGCTCTAAAAATGGTAAATGTTTGATTAAAAATCCCAACACCTCTGAATCAAGGTTTAAAGTTGTAAACTTTTTTCAACTTATTAATAAACAGAATAAGGACACTTTTATGGACATTAAATACTCTTGAATCCTTGACCTAGTCCTTCCAAAGGGAACTCATAAAAATGATCACTTTCTTAAGACAAGATTGGAACTTTAATCACCACCAAAGATCCTAGAACATCAAAGGATTCTTGAAACTGGACCAAGACTCAGCTAACCTTAACTGTTGGCATTTTTATTTCCCTACAAGTCACGGTTTTTAGTGAGAGCAAGGATGATTAGATGATTATTTTACTTTTTGATCTACCTAATAATCCCAAAATTTTGTTTGTCATTAAAAGTCCACAACTTGGTGAAAAGAATGATTTTTGTGAAGAGGTACCTAAGTTCTAGTAGACTGTCTTCAAATCCCGTTTGAACACCTGCACTATTTTTACAATATCTCGAGTTACACTCATTATTTCTAAGTGCTTGTTATTTTGTTGAAAAGTAGACAAAATTTTCTTTGAAATGGAAACAAGAATCATTTAAAAAGTTAAAAAACAACGAAATTACACTTTTCAAAAAGTTGGGGTTGTTTTTTCGAAAACAGTAACTGGCAGTGTTTACTTAAAAGTGATTTTCGAACTTTCTAGTATGAGTTAACTAATGCTTCTTAAACGAATATAAAATAGACTTACTGAGATTTATGAGGATATATAGTTTGCCTATATTAATCATCGTTTACTATTTTTACCAAATTTTAAAATTTGGTTGATACGCGCCATTCCTGACCCAAAACGTCTCTTTTAACTACAAATTTTGAAAAATCACTATAAATAAACTAGATCTTAATTTTTGGATTTCTTGGACTTGTTAAAAAGGGTTTTAAATGTACATTCTGAAAACAATATTTTTGGTTGCCAAAAAATTAAAGTTGGATACGAAAATAGGAAGGGAGTGCTACTAGTTCTCTAGTAAGTGCCTCCTGACCTCTCTGCCTTATTATTTTCATATCTATTTTTATAGATTTTTGTTTGGGATGATCCTTGATGATTTAGAAAATAAAAAGAAATATCTTCCCAACAAGCTATGGATCATGGGAAACAAAAATAATTTATCCATTTAAATTGAATTTAAAAAACTGAGCTTAAAAATTGTGCTCTCTAGTGGTTTGGTTTTGGACTGAAGTTAAAGAACATTTTTCTAGTTTACCAATTTTTCATTTTTCTAAATACTTAGGATCTAAAATGAACTTTTTTCTTTCAAGTTAAACAAAATTTTCTTTAAAAAAATAAATTCCCTCTATTTTTATACAATTTTAAGGACTTCTCCTTAATTAAGATATAAAGTCTTATTTTGATATCATAAATAAGTAACTTGGTTTACTAAATCATTTTGAATCATGATTAACTAGTACAAATTAATTTTGTTAAAATAAATTAATGGTGGCATTTAATACTGTTAGGTAATTCGGTCCGTAAGACATACGAATAGCTATACACTAAGCATTAATTAATTAGTTGAACTTTTCATTAAGCACCTAAGTTCCTAATTAAGGATTTAAATGATTAAATCAAATTACTGTTAGCTAACTTAGGGTCTCCTAAGTAAGCTTAATCTTTAAATTAGGCACTTCAGATAATGGAGACAAATCAATGCTTAATTTATAATTTCCCTTTTGTTGTTTTGCTTTTTCAATTATATACTTAGAATCCTCCTATATTATATTGTGATAAGACTCAACCTCTGTATTAAGAGGCAGAGATGTCGAGGAGAGACTGTGCTGGTGCTTAGTTGTGCTAAGACCAGAGAAACCTCTATCCAAATTGAGAATGTCAAGAAAGGACAACAGTTAATTAGTAAAATAATGCGATGCGGGGGACATGTCGGGGCATGGTACCCTACATAGGAATTTATTGTCGGTACGCTGAGGGATTAAAGGTAGAGACTCACTTGCAGAGGTTTCGAGGGTGAGGTGTCGAGCGGTGCAGGTCCTAACGACTGAGGTAGCACTCTTAAGTCGGGATATTCGCTTGACAACCTTGACAACTGTTCTGCATTCCAAGATTAGTGCCATAGTATACCTTTGTGAGGACGATGAATGTCCTAAGCTGTTGCTCTGTTCCTCGATGATTGTGACACCCCTTACCCCAAAGCTAATTATTAAATAAATATTACAAAAATATAACATACTTTTCATTTATGAAATAAAACGATAATTTATAATCTCTTTCTTCACATGGTAAAGGACATCACATGCACAACTCACATTTACTAAAACTCCATAAGATACTTTACTAATTAACCAAAAGATGGTGACCCACAGTTGGCTATACAAGTATTTGCATAATAAACCAATTTAAAAAATAAAACTATTGGTCTAAAGTTCAAAAGCTAAAACAATAAATAACTAAGACCCTGATGTCATATTACTACCAGAGCTGACAAAACCCAAAAATGCTTTAAAATAAACTGCAATGAGGCCAATGTCTCTACTCTAAGACTCCTCCTCAAGGTCTTACTGGACGTCACATGTGCATCACAGACATAGACAAAAAACACCAAAAAACAAGGGAGTGAGATACATCTCACATCATGCTCAATGTATGACAATGAAGACAGGTAGAATGCACATCACATACATAATCAAATAACATCAATTTGGAAAAATCAAAATGCGCAAACATATGTAATGCAATACCTAGCTTCTATTTCTTATGCACATGTGGTACCATCTTAAACTTGTCAGAAAGTAGACTAGGAGTAAATGCACGGCCATAAGAAGCGTCATCGGTATCGATGGTTTCGGCTCTCACACCCATAACTAGTATGATATCCCCCAGCGACTAGTCAGGGTTACCCAGTTTTTTCCAATACGCCTTGGCTCCATAGGATCAGCATGGACCATTGGAGTTTTTCCAACCGGATAACCCCCAAGGCTAAGGTTAGACAACCCATCGTGGCCTCCACCAACCAGATTCCTACATACTTTTCTCATCACATAACTTAAATGTTATGATGCATGGTCACATACAATGCTTACAACTTTTCACAGACTTTAATCATAAACAGTAGCACATTTTTATATCACATTCAGTTTTCTCAAAGTAAATAATAGTCACACAATATAAACTCAACAAGACATAAAAAGAAACAATAATGAGTTAAAAATTGCAAAAAAAAGGAGTTTATAGGCATAAAAAATGAAATAGCCAAAGTCATATTTGCTCGTTGTGCCAACAGTGAATCCGCTCGGTGGGCTATATATCCCGTCCGGCGGGTTTGCACCGGAACCAATCCGCCCAGTAGGTCTGCGTCAGGACCCAACCTGCCCGGCAGATGGTGCATCCCACTCAGCGCCAATGCGGAGTCTAGTTTTCAAGGAAAGGTCGCCCATCGGCTATCTAACCCCGTTGAGCGGATTCGAGATACAAATTTTAAAAAGACAATCCATGATAATCCATATAATTAAACATAAAATTTTCATAAAGCATACCAATGATTTGGGAAAAATCACATTCCCCTTTGCATACACACAATCATATAATTCACAAACAAGTAGGGTTTAGAGCCAACCCCTCTACCCACGACCAAAGTCATACCCATGAGCGAAATAACTCACTCCCCCTTACCTTAAAAGAGATGATCTCCGACAAGAGGATGCGAATGGTGCAGCAGTGTCTTCCCAAGGTTCCTCACTTTTTGACTACAAAGGCTCTGACGGCACGGTATCTCTAAGGAAGCACAAAAGAGAGAATGAGAAAAGGATTAAATTTTCAAGAAACCTAAGGGATACTTAAAGCTAGCTTTGGGCTCATAAAACTAAGCCTAACACAAAGGTTTTAAAACTTTAAAAAATTCTAATTATAAAACCCCATTTTAAAAGCCCAATATTTCTTTTTCCCAAAATATCATTTTATTAAAAACAAGGCAAACAAATAATAATAATAATTAAAGGAAAACATTGGGGTGTTACAATGATGATGAGGATTGTACCACGTTGAGAAAGGTATATGTACTCCTAGTTACTTTTCGGTTCTGTTGAGAACCAGTTTGGGAGTATAGATCCATACAATGTCAAGGGTAGTTGTCATAACTTAGACAAACCCTAGGTTCACATTTTGTGGTCAACTGTGTCCTGTCTGTATAAGACGGTAGGATACCCTCCCATCTATGTGAAAGTAATTTTGAGAACGAATTGCCTCACTCCTCCGTATTTTTCTTTTATGCATGATTGTTGTGGTTAATACTTAAAGATAGCTGCATTCGCCATCTTGTTGAACATGCACATTGATTTCGATGCTTCAAGGACATAGAGCTGCGACTAGGAGGTGGATTATCTGACTCATTGCGGCTTCGTCACTATTACTTTCATGTCCTCTATTCCGGGAGTGTTCATTCCTCCCATGACTTGAACATTCTCGATCTTTGTATCATTCTCACCTCCACCACATTTTCAATATGTGCCTCCACCACCCCTGTCTCCACCAGCAGACCTAAAGATCCCTATTGCAACACCTTACAAACAGGCACATCCACCACTACCAGTTAGGCATCTCATGGATGATGCACAGTCCCCTGAGGAGGGATCACCCATGGAGGTGATACTGGCTGAGTCCCCCATGGACTCCTCTATGGCTAATGATTGGTCCACCCTTTCCTTCTCCTCCTTTAAACCTAGGGTACCCCACGAGGTGCCTAATGGCCATGCACACCATGGAGCAAACACAGATACCGAGGAGATACAATCAGACGAGGACTAGTAGACCTCATCTAGTGGTCCTTCTTTTGATACAAGAGTTAAGAGTAGATCTCTAGACATTGCTCTGGTTAGGATAGTGGGTAGCTAGTGTTTGTTCATGTACTTCTGAGATTTCCCTGTATTTTTTTTATTTTAGTTGTATTTAGTTATGATGTATTCAGCTTTATTATACTTCAGAAACTCAAATGTATATGGTTCTGATTATATGACATGTCTTGTTTTTTCATCTCTTACTCCCATTTCCAAATTCTGTTTTATTTACAATTTTTTTACCTTAAAAAGTTTTGTGAGATGACCGCATATGATATAAAACGCGAAAATTTTCTTGTATTTTTCTTAATCTAAAATTAAAATAACTAAATAAATAATTACATAAACATGGGTTATATTCAATGTGAACGAGTGTCACACTAATGATGATGTGAAATGTTATGAACGGTCAATTGAAACAATGTTGCAACTATATAATAAACAAATCAATATACAATGTCAATTTGATCAATAGTAATACCCTATAATAATATCTAATGAATCTTGATCAATACAATCTAATATATTTGATAAACAATTCAATTTATTCAACAATAGTATATAAAACTGAAATTTAAAGAATTTAGCATTTAGAATATTGCACAATTGACTTTTATACTAGTTCACTATCTATTCCTTTGGCCATTAAATGTAACAAGAAAGTAATTTATTACTGGATGTGATACATAGAGAATACCAATAGATTACTCGAAGAATACTCATGAGTTACTTGCCTAAACAGATCAATATAAAAAAAATATAAGTTTTAAAAAGATTTTCACAAATATAATGATATGAAAACTCAGATGTAGAAGAACTCAGGCTAATGCCATCAATGACTAATGAATAAGCATATCTATGCAAAAAAAAAAAAAAAGAGAAAGAACTCAGGAGCACCCAAAGTTCATCAAAAGATATAAAACAATTTATAACTCAAATGAAATACAATGAAAATGGAAAAGTAATGGTGGAATTGTCAAAATTAAAGACTTAAACAGATATATCATGTGGAAGCTTAAGAGACTTCATCATCCATCATCTGGTTAAGCTTGAATATTGATGTTTTATGTCTTGATTGGTGGCATATATTTATTGTTGATCCAAAAGCTTGTGACTTAAACATTTGGGTTGAGATTTGTGACAAAGATGACACCTTGGAACCCTATGGTAATTTTGTGCCACTATATTGGAAGTAATAATGCTCATAAGACTTAATCCAAGTGGTTCAGAGTGATTAAATACATAATATGACTACACAATAAAGACTAGTCAAAGATTAAGGCTTAAAAACTTTGTAAAAATTTTATCTGATCTAAAAAGAAGCATATAAATTCACGTATCCCTAACTACAGGGTGATTAAACATTTAAAAGTGAATGAAAACCTTTTTAGTTAAAGTATTGAACTTTGGAAAAAGTTACAGTATAATGGCTAGAAAGAAAAATTAAAAACCTAAAGGCAATTCAGTAATTTAGAAAATTTCAAATTAAAATTAAAATATGATATAAATATTAAAATCTAATCAAAATACTTTAATTAAGCCTTAAGTTGAAGATGATTAATTAATCAAGCTTAAGATATTAGAAACACTACAAAATTGGTAATTTATTAAATCTAAGTACAAAATAGGAATTTCACTTCAATAATAGTTATGATTCCAAAAATATCTATACTCTATAATAAGGAATTAATTATAAATTCTAGAGAAAGAATTAGATTAAAATACTTAATAATGCATTGAGAATGAAATTTTGAAGTTAGAAAATTGTATTCAATAAAAAGAATGGATTTAATGGTTAAGAAACTTCAATTTATTGGGTGTTCAAATTTTTAACTAAAAAATTAAATTAAAATAATAATTATTTTGAATAAAATTTAATGATGAGATTGAAGATGAAAACTTAATCAATTTATATCATAATCTTTTTGAATACACGTATTACATATAAGTTAGAGAAATTAGCGTATAATGAAATACATGAGGAAATTTATTAATATGCAAAAAAAATTATCATAAAAAACTCATAAAACATTCATAAAGGTCGGAATAGGGATTGTTGACCATGTATATGGCGGTGTATTTGGGACCAATAATAGTCTAAATGATGGAATGGAGGTCATCTAGGCTTAGGCATGTGATTGAGTTAGGTGTAACTCAATGTGGAATATTGAAATGATGAATCTCTATTGATTATATCATGTTGTGATGTGTAATACCCCTACCTTCGTTTATAACTATTTTTCTAATTACTTATAATTTTATTTCAAAAAATCAGGAAGAAATCTCAAATTTATGATTTTCACAGTTGCTTTCAGAATCTCAAGAGCTAGTTAGTTGTGATTTTTAATAATTTTTTCGAGCAGGGACCCAAAAAAAATGAAAAAATGATGATTACGTCCTAATTTCTCAATAGAAAGGGCTAACATGTGAAAAATGTTCAAATAATAGTAAAATATCATTTTAAGCCTAAAAACATGTTATATATATATATATATGTATATATATTAAAATATAATTTTAATTTTTTTTTGAAATTTTAGAAAAAAATAACCAAAATGTTTCTAGTTGACTACTATGTCAAACAAGTATTAGTTTGATATCTAGAAATAGTGAAAACCTCATTATTAGTCTATTTTTTTGGTGGAAAACTTAATTTTATAATTTTCATAAAAATTTTAGAATTTATTGAATTAAAATGATTTTATTATGAATTTTAACCTAAAAATACCAAATAAATATTTAAAAATTCAAAAAAATTATTAAAAAAATAAATTTTTAGTCTTGGAAATTATTTTTAACCTTAAAATAATGTGTCTACCAAGTTTCAAGTAAATATTCATTAATTTGATATAAAATGTAAATAACTAAAGTTTAAGCAATTTTTATCAGTATTGGTCGATTTGACTGCTAAGAAAACTAAGTGCAAAGACCTAACCTCTGCAAGGAAAGACCAAAGACACTCAAGACCAGGAAAAAATTGAAACAACATTTAAAACACATGTCATTTTAGAAACATCACTCTATGTGATGTCATTTAAATGACATCATTACTTACCATCTCACCCCATTTTTTTCCTATAAATACCCAACAATTTGTGAACCCTTCTCACCTCTGTTTTCTGTTGGAAACTGTTGCCAAGAGTTTCCCTCTCACTTTCCACACCATTTTCAAATTTTTCTCAATCACCCAAAACTCCATCACCAAGTTCCACTATCAACCTTCATCAAAGCAGCATCAAAGCACCACTTCAACTTCCATTTCTCCTCACTTTCTCCATCAACTCTAAGAGGTAATGGGGGAAATGGGGTGGTTCTCTTGTTTTTATCATTTTCACATCGACGATGGGTTGGTTTTTGCCCCCAAAACCCATTAGTCATTTTAATGTTCAATCTTATACATGTGTAGTTGTTACGGTTGTATTGTCGTCTGAAATTTCAAATCTGACACTCATTTTTGTTTTGCTTATAACTTGAGTTGTGGTTATTATTTTTTTAGTTTGTGCTTTTTTTTATGAAACTAGACAAAAAAATTTTCATAATGGACTCAAGAATCGCTTAAAAAAGTTAACAAGCAAAAAGTTATGCCTATTAAAAGTTGAGGTTGTGTCTAAAAATTGAAACTAGCATGTATGCCTTTTCACGATTCTGAAATTTTTGGTTGGTTATTTGGTGAACCTACTTGAACGACTAAAACCAAGACTTCTTAAACTTTCTAGTGATATATGATATGCTTATTTTTCTGATCGTTTACTATTTTTAACAATTTTTGAAAACTGTTGGTCATGCATTGATTTTGGCCAAAATCATTTTTTGGAATTTCCATTTTCAAAAAATTACTATAAATTGTATAAAGTTTGTTTTTAATGATCTTAGTCAATTTGAAAATTTTATTGAATGTAATTTTGAAAAAAAAATTGTTTTGCTGCTACTTGTTCTAAGACAACCAAGAAAAAACCAAAAACATTTTGCTAGCCGTCCTTTAGTTCTATCTAACCTTATTGGGTTGTTATTTTTATATATATTTTTTTAATAGATTCTTGTTCAATGTGATCCTAGACGTTTTAGAAAATAGACAAAATTATCTTTCTAACAAGCTATGGATCACATTTATAAAAATCATTTAACTGTTCAAACTTGAGGATCAAATTGAGCCACTAATCTGGAAAAAGAATGAAATTTTGTTTGCTATTTTAATTGAAGTTTTTAACCTCTTTCATTAAAATTATTATTGGCTTCAAACTAGTTTCTAAATTTTATCTAAATTATTTCTCTAAAAATGATTAATCAATGTGTTAGTAAAAATTTAGCAACCATTAATTTTAAATCCTATTCTAGTACCTAAGTTTAGCAAAAGGTTTGGTAAATCATAAACTTAGAATAATTCCAGTGGATAACCAATTTCTTAAAATAAAGTCTAAAACTTTAATTCCTCTAAGTTTTCAATTTGGTTTTTAAGGTTAAGACTAACTAAATCTAATTTTTTAAATTTCTAATTAATTAGTTTAATCTTTATTAAGTACCTTAGATCTATAGTTTACAATTGAAATTGTTAATTAATCATCTCAAGTAACTTGGTTTTGATAAAGTATCCAACCTTGAAATTCTTCTAAGTAACTTTAGCCTTGAAATTAGATACTTAAAGTAGTCAAATAAAAATTGATAAGTAAATACCTACTAATTTCCATTAAATCATGATTAATATTCGGTTAAATTAGTTTTTTGGGGAGCACTTGTGGCATTAATCTACCCAGTTAATGGGGAGCACTTGTGGCAAAGAACATGGTCCCCTAATGTATTGCCACCCCCAATAAAGAAAATGCTAGGACGACCAAAGAAGTGTAGGAACTTGGAGCCATGGGAGTTAAAGAAGGATGACACACGATTGAAGCAGGTTGGTTTCTCTAGGAGATACAGTAGGTGTCTTAAAATTAGACATAACAAAAGCACGTGTAAAGAGGCTTCCAAGGAGACTGCATCATCAGAATCAACATCAACACCCCAGAACATTGCACCAAACCAGAGCACAACACCAACCTAGAGCATAACACCATTTCAAAATAATGCACCAACCCAGACACCTACAACATCCCAAACCAATGCACCCACTCCAACAAGCTAGCCAACTCCAGTTTCATAGCCAAATGCATCTACCCAAACAACTACACCACTACAAACCTATGCACCACCACAACCTAACCTATTAATCCATCAAACTCCACCATTCCAGAACAATGCACCAACCAATGCCACCGCAAGTCAAAAAGGAAGGGCCAAGGCTGCCACTGAGAAACAAACCACAGTGAGGCCAAAGTTGTCAATTAGAAGAGTATCATAATGAAGACCATGATCCTGTTCTAGACTTCATGATGACTACTTTTTTTTCTTTGGAAGTTATGAAGATGTTATACAAAACTAATGACTAGTATAATTACTACTTTTATGTTTGCATTTGTATTTGCAAACTATTTTCGGATATATTTTGGTAGTATGTACTTAAGTATTTGTAACCTTGACTTGATTTTTTTGGATGTGATACTCATGGATAGTTAACTGTGTTAGGTAGATGACCATATAATGGATCATTTTATGGCACTTTAGGCCAAAATGGAAATCATAGTTATTTACATCTTTATGTGGAGCAAATATAATCTGATTCCATTATTGATAGGAAATGAAAAATTTATTGGTTGTCAAAATTATGAACGAGACTTACATAACATACAAGGCTGCCAGTATGTAAAACATAAGGAAGCATTTAATTGCATATTCATAATTATATACAAAACTAGTTTGGACAACTAAAAATTAGGTACACTGGCTCAATTTTAGAATTTTAGTACAAAAGGAACATTGTTGCCATTCATTGAAACACTAATAGTAGTTTATTACAAAAAGGCACATACGTAATGCCCATTAACAATGCAATCAAAACATACAATTTACACCGTGCCATTGTCTCTTACTTAGGTGCACTGCAACTAAGACAAAAAAAGGCACCTACAATCATATATACACCCATTCCAGCATAAGCCTAATGTAGATAAACACTCCCTCCAACCCTGCATACTGGGTTCCACAACAATGTGATAAATACAGCATTCATCATAAAAAGAGCAGCCTCAACAGTTATGAAGAACTTCAACCATAATCGTGACGACTTGAGCGCACTTTGTAGATTATTGATCTTTCTTTTCTGTCTCGCTGTGACTATATCTTTGTTATCAATGACTTCATCTAAACATCACTCGAAAAAATTGCAACCAACCTCTTCTTCTATGCCATTCTATTTTCCCTAAAATTAAAACATCACCCATTAAGGCAAAATAATGGACTTAGGGCAAAACATAACAGAGCAAAAGAGGAATAATACATGACCTTGTAGTTAGGGCAACTCCAAAATTTCTTCACAACATTCGCGGTAGTAAAAGCTGTGCGCAAGGCTGCCATATCTTTGCATTCACAATATGGAGCAAATCTTTAACTTCCACCACCATGAGAAAAGCATGATTCCATGCTTGAGCTCACATTTATCGACAATATCATGTGACTGTTGTGGGAGGAAGTTTGGAAATGAGACATTGGGGATATGTTTTTCAAAAAAATATATGAAAAAAACCCTTATTTTATTTGGGGAAGACAAAAGCCATCTCCAACGTTTGACAATAGTCACATGCAAGGGAGTAACTTGCCACATCATCAGCCACGTTGGCAATAAATAATGTCGTTAGTCTGTGTTTGACAACAATGACAACATTGTATCGTTTTAAACAAATTATGGTCCAAACTAAACCATTTAAAAACAATGGAACCAAATTAAACCCTATAAATAAATTAAGGGACCAAAAAACTAATTTAACCTTAATATTCCTAAAGATTACCTTATTATTTTATTACATGCTTTCTAATAGTTTTCATTTAAATTGTTTAAATTATAATTTGTAGTAAATATTTCTACATAAATGTATATATCTCAAACTATTATAATATTATGTGAATGAGACTAAATCTCTGCATAGTGAAGCAAAGATATTGAGAATGAAAGTACTGGTTCTTAGACTTGTAGAGACTAGGGAAACATTTGCTCAGATATAAGTCAATTAATAATGAACTATTAGTTAGTGAGCAATGGGTTGCGAAGGACATGTAGTTGGCATGAAACCCTATAAGGGGAAGTCATAGTTTGGTACGTTGAGGAATAGAGAGTAGGGACCTATTAGCAGAGGTCTTGGGGGTATGGTATTAAGTGGCGGAAGTCCCAATGGTCAAGGTAGCGCCTTTGAGCTAGGATACTTACTCGGCCCAGCTTGATAACCCCAACAACTGCCAAGCATTCCAGGATTGGTGCAAAAGTATACCTTTGTGTTGGACTATGGATGGCCTATTGCTTGTTTCTTCAATGATAATAAAGATTGTACCATGTTGATGATGTTGAAAGATGTATATGTACTTCTAATTACTTCTTAGTTCTAGTGTGATACATTGCTCATCAATGGAGAGTATGGATCCATACATAATAAAAGGTAGACTATAAAACTTAGATAAAAACCCTAGGTTCCCTTCTTATGATTGTTAGCTGTGTTTTATCTCGTGTTTGACTATAGGATTTCCTACTATCTATGTGAAAGTGATTTTGAGAACAAATCACCTCACTTTTCTACCTTTCCTTTTTATGTATGTTATTTATGGATAGATACGCGAAGATGGCAGTGATGCCCAATGATCACGCCCCTACGCTACTCTTGATGACTTAGAGACCACTTAAGTGGATGAAGAGTTATAAGATCAGGGATTTTGCTTTCTTTTGGTTGGATGGGATAAGTTATACACATTCCTCTAATTTAGGACCCTTTTTGCTGTATATAGTGGGGTAGGTAGTGGCTCTTGCTGTGTATTTTGGCTATTTCCTTGTATCTTATTTGATTTTTTATGTATTCAGTTTGGATGATGTATTTAGAACCTGTGTATGGCAATAGACTTTATTTATTTATACTTTACTACCATTTCTAAATTCTATTTTATTATTTTAAAAAGTGGAAAACACAAACCGAGCATAAGAAAAACAAAAACAAAATCTCGTATTTTCAACAACTAAGTAATAATATCTAATTAAATAAATAAACAAGTACAGGTTGTGTCCAATGCGAGTGGGTGTCACATAACGCATTTCATGTGCATTTATATGTCAATGATATATGAGCTACAGTTTGTGATGAGAGCGAAGGTAGGCTAAGGTCATTGATAAACATTAAGGAAGTACAAACGCAAAATTTCATAAGTGATCGGATTTATGCACCCCTTGTGTTGTGCTAAGCCGACCACTGTCGCACGGACATCTTGATGAAGCCGCAATTTTTCCCAAGATCTGTTTTAGTCTATCCACTAAATAGTTTTGGCATGTGCAACGTTGTTGACAAGATTTGTCAATGTTGATATTCTTATGTTAGAAAACACAACTAGTTGATCACTCAAGTATGTTGTTGGCTCCACAGAGTAGTGTTTGGTCTCATACATATATAAGCACCTGATTGTTATGCATTTGCACGTGATGATTATTGATCGATATACTTGCCTATATGTATGATAGTGAGAATGATATGTTATGCTATTTAATGTTTTAGTTGTGAACATGTATGATTGTTATGATTAAGGATGGCAACGAGATGAGATGAGCATAGGTAGTAGCCCCCCGTTACTCATCCCACTAGATAAAAACTTAATGTGTGCCTGCCCCAAACCAATACGAGTATCTGTTAAGTGAATACCTGCAAATTTTATCAATATATGTTGGTATTTGTGAATATTTATGGAAATTAACTAAAAAATAAAAATAGCTTAAAAAATACTTTAACCATAATTTTTAGTTTAAAATAGCTTAAAATAGTTTAAAAAATATTCATACCTATTTTATTATACTAAAAAATAAATTTGTTATTAACCCTACCTATTTAAAGATTAGCTAATTAAAAATACTTCATAATGGATACTTGTGAATACGGGTACCAATTTAACTGCCTATTTTCATATCCAAAAGCTATTTGCAGATACCTATTTAACTATCCATCTATTTGTTATGGATTGAACTCACGGATATTTGCGAGTATGAATATTTTTGCCATCCCTAGTTATGATTATTTTGTGTGTTGTCCTTTGTTCTCCTGTAGTACTTGTGTCTAAATCCTTACCCTATTATATTTGTTGCTTTGTTTTCTTTGCTATTCCGCTAGTGTTTATATATGAAGGCAATGTCATCTTCACTCAACTATCCTACATTCTCATTTTTCTCTTAAATGACTATATTTCAACTTACCAATAAAGCACATGTGGAGGGCTCCATATTACACCCCATGTGATGAGTACATTCTCGTTCTCATTTTCACCCATCTTCATTCGTATGTGGTTTGCAACCCTACTAGTTACCAAGTTTCGAGTTCCAAGGAGGACCCCTCCGAGGATACTCATTGGTATTCAGAGGGTAGTAAGGCCAAATGTAGGAAGTGGGGATGTGTTTTGTTGTAGTTAGGGTTATTTTGGAGTATGTTTGTTAGGAGCTCTATACTTGGATATGTATTTTGTTGATGGATTAGAGGACTTCCATTTCATTTTATTATGTCTATATTTAGTATTTCCTTATGATGGTTATGTAGCACCTACGAGCGTATAACTATTCATTTATTTATGCATATGGATGGTAATTCTACCCAAATCCTATGGGTATTTGCAAAAAACATCCACTATGGGTAAGGTAAATGCCTGCTTAATGAGGATGGATCTAGGGTCAAGGATTTACTCGAAAAATTAAATGGGGATGGGTAAGGGTAAAGGTACTGTAGTACCCACCTTGCCCTATACCCCCCGCATGCGTACACATATATGATTAAAATATCTCTCTCACACACACCTTATACATCCCCCCCCCGCACGCACACACACATATAATTATCTCTCTTTCTCTCTCTCTCTCACACACACACACACACACATATATATATATATATTGACTTTATATTATATAATTATAAACTAACTAGTGTTAATGTACCATTTTTTGGTAAGTCTTTTAAGAATGATTATGTTTTTAATGTTGTGTTGTTATGTTTGGATGATTTAAAAGCGAATTTTCAATTTAGTTGTAGCAATTTCTTTAATTATTATTTTTATTAATTTATTGATTTTATACTTAAGTAAAGTGCAAGTAGTAGGTGTGAGTATGGATATATAGGTACCTAGCAAGTAAAGAGATGGAAATTAAAGTTACTACTCTTACAAGTATGGGTCAAGTACAGGTACAGGTACTTTTTTTAAACATGAGTATAGAGATGGATACTATAATATCCTATCCATTGTCATCTCTATTTATGCATGGATTATGATTATTATTCATAAATCTCAAATTGTGATGTGTTATTTGGTGACAATCATTATTTTGTTTAAATATATTATTCTTATATATGTTGATTATTATTAAACAAAATTACTCGTGTTTTAATTATTCACAAATTTATTTTATTTCTATAATTAGGTTGGTTGAATCAATATAATGTCACAAAACATTACATGAATTATTATACGAATTAGGCCTCAAGTTTAGTTCGTAATATATATATATATATATATATATATATATATATATATATATATATATATATATATATATATAATCTTTTAAGTAATTTCGTACTTTATTGATATGTATAACAAAAAACTCAACTAATCAAAATTAGATTTTTAATATTGTTATTTGCTAGTTGTTAAGTATAGTAGTTTTTAGTTTTACTTTATGCTAATACCTATAGTATTACAAAGGAAAACTTTCATTTTATGCTTTAATTTTTATTTATACTTTTAATTTGTCATTTGAATTACTATTCAAAATAAATATAGAGGAATGCTAGTAACACTCTTTCAGATATTCTCTTCCTAACACTCTCTTAACTATTAGTTGAAATTTATTGGAAATCACAAATTTTGTGGGTCTCTCTCTTGATTTAGAAGTAGGACCCACCAAGATTTGTGATTTCCAATAAATTTCAGTCAAGAGTTGAGAAACTGTTAAAAAGATAGTGTTTGAGAGAGTGTTGTTAGTATTCCTCATAAATATAACTAAAGTAATACATTGCACTACTTATTTAGAAATTTAAATATAAATATAAAATTAAATTATGGATATAAAATTAAATTATAAATATAAGATTTTCTTCATAACACTTATAGCCCAAAAATTAATTTATAAATTAAATTATTTTTAATTCATAATAATTCAATAAAAGAAAAAAATGGATAAATTATACTTTTGGTTCTTTTAATTTGAATTATTGTAATTTTGGTTTTTCAAATTTTTTTAGTTAATAGAGTTCCTTGGTTTTTAAGATTAAAAAAATTTAGTTTCTTTGTTGATTTTCTCCTTAAAACTCTCAAATATTTATTTATTTTTACTTAAAATCTTCATAAATTAATTGATTGAATACTAAACCTTCTATTTAAAATTTATTAACCAAAATATTAAATTTAACTTTAACCCAAAATAAAAAATTTCAAAATTTTCGCTCTTGAAATCCTAGTTTCACATCCTATAAAAAAAAATTAATTTTATCAAAATTTTACTAAATTTCTTACTTTTTAAACTTTAAAATTATTTAATATCTCAAATCTATCATAAACCTAAAATATTTGTATAGAAAAGAGAATTTTGGAGATTTTAGATAAGAAAAAACAGTTGATCGAGAAATGAATTTTACATAATTTTAAAAATAAGAGAACTTAATTGGATAAGAAAAACTAGAGGATTAAAATTGCATATAATTTTAGACTAAAAATTAAAAATGCAATTATGGTAAAAAAATTTATTAAGTACATGCATTCCAATTACTAACGTATGTGTGCAATAGACTATCCAATACAAAAGCTGAAAATAATTAACTTGACGATATTCCAATTTAAATTTAGAAATAAATAAGGTATAATACAAGAAGGGGATGAATTGTGATATACAAACTTTAAAAACTTTTCATAAAGCTTTAATCAATATGTATATAAATGATAGAAAACTCTTTTTGGAACCACATTCTAACAATAGGAAGATAAATTAATAAATATAAGCAAACTAAATAAGTAGAAGAATAAGCAGAAGATATCAACACAAGAAATTTTATCCTAGTTCATTCTTTAAATCAAAAAGCTATGTTCAATCCCTTCACCAAAAGTACTTTCCACTAATCACAAAGTGTTTATATAAGTATTCTTTATCTGCCTCTTCAGGCTATACAAACAATAACCTTGTTCAATCAGGTTACCTAACACTAAGTATTCTTTTTCACACACAGACTAAGGTTTTTAGGGCAACTCATTAGGGCGAGGATATTGAAATGTAGAATAACTCTTAATCTCTTTCCAAAGAGTTTTGTGAAAGTTGTAAGCTTAAACACAGAAGGCTATGAATATACAAAAGTGTTTCATTTGATATATCTTCTTCATCTCGAAGTCTTCTTTAAATAAGATGAGGAAAAATATTTGTTGAGAGATGAACAAACTTCTCGTTCTGATTTGCATTGAATGCATTTGTTGTTTCTTCACATCTTATATGGGGTGGGTACATCTTTTTAAAAAAAAAAACATTGTTGATCAAAGCATATTACCAAAAAAGTGTACTATATAACTTTTGTTGACTTGAGAAAGTTCTGTTTTGCTTTTCTCCTTTGTTATACCATGTTGATCTACTTTTTTATAAGCTCGAGATGTATTATGAAACAAAAACTTTGTCCTTTGTTAATAAATCCTTTTCGCTTTTTATTTGAAAATGAGTTTCAAGAACTATAAGCATTTTTAAGTACTGAATAAGGCCCATTAAAGAAAAGGATGTGAAAGTCCAGTAAGGACTTAGTGAAAAGATTGGATCATCCAGAGACAACTTTTCTTTAAAAATGTGTATCGTTCATGGGAGGGATTGGACAATTTTGTTTTAAGCATATGTTGGGTGCATGTGCACCGTTGGATTCATCCAATAAGAAATGATGCACGCAAAACTTGTTTGTTCAAAAAAGAATTTGGACTTATAAAAGCGTTGATTTTATGCACAATGAAATTAATTCCATAGATAACATTTGTGTGTGTTTGTATCTTCACATAGAACACACTTGTTAGACACATATGTTCAATGTTTATAAATTTGAATAATATTTGTTATCATCAAAATTTTTAGGAATTAGACGCTTTAAACGTCTTTAGTTCCAACAAATTGTAATTCAATAACCTTTATTAATAGAATTTAATTATCATGTATTTTTAATGTAAATATTTTTATTATGTTAATTAATTAAAAATCATCTTAGATATGATTTTTTAAGTAATTATTATAGAAGTTAACAATTTTATTATATATTACAATCTATGATTAGAAATATAAAAAATCTTAATATTATAAGTACATTCTAATTAAACTCTTATTAATAGGAATGCTTGCTAAGTAATTAAAAAATAAAAACACGATGTTTAATATATTATTTTTTAAAATTATTTAATATATATATATATTTTTTAATTTTTAACAAGTTTTATGTTTAATATTTTTTATTTTAAATTATTAATAAAGTTAAGTATGTACCTAATTGGAGACTTGCATGTGAAGTTGTGAATGATGGAGAAACCGTCAGGCATCAGCGTAAAAATATTTTGAATGGTAAAATGTCAAATTATAAAGTTATAAGACATCGACTACCGAGCGTGTAGATCAATTGATAAGAGATTGTTCTAACTTAACTAGTGATTTTAAGTTCGATTGAAACCAAAAGAAAAGTTATAGGGCATCGTTTTTTTTTTTCCTATATAGGGAAAATTGAAAACAAATATATTTCAATTATACTTTCGCATGTCCAAGAAAAAAATTATTGTCTCACTTCTAGCGTTTAAATAATTTTTACATGACACATATGCATACAAACACGTACCCACACACATATATATTAATATTAATTTATTTTATATTTAAAACAGGTTAACATTAAGATGATTTAAAAATTCCTTAAAGGATTCAAACATGCTGTAGCTCAATTTTCTATGCCTTTAAAAAACACACTAGACCTTAACTTGTGGTTTAAGGGGGAATGAGTACTATTACATCTTAATTACATTAGTAAAATAGCTTAAAAAATCGTCATTGAAACTTTTGCAAAACAAAAAATTATCGAATTAATAGCAGCATAGTTGTAAAGCTAAGAAAAGGTCTAATACAAATTCTTTCGTCCAAACAAAAATTAGCTAATTAGCAACCAAGAACACGTTGAATCTTTTACAAAATAAAAAATTATCTAAATAATAACAGTATAGTTGTAAAGCTAAGAAGGCTATAAATATAAATTCTTTTATCCAGACAAAAATTAACTAATTAGCAACGAAGAACACGTTGAAACTTTACAAAATAAAAATTATCTAATGAATAAAAGTACAGTTGGAAAGCTAAGTAAGGTCGAATACAAATTCTTTTATCCAAACAAAAATTAGCTAATTAGCAACCGAGAACACGTTGAAACTTTTACAAGATAAAAAATTATCTACTTAATAACAGTATAGTTGTAAAGCTAAGTAAGGTCTACTACAAATTCTTTTATCCAAACAAAAATAGCTGATTAGCAACCAGCAAGAACACGTTGAGGTAAAATAAACAAATTATCTAATATTTGTCAATTTTAATTAGATATATACGTATAGCTTCATCACGTCTCCCAATCATCTAAGATCGATTTGGAAAAAACTCGCTGCAGGTTTTAATGCAAATCTTGCTCCGGACCGGCCCAACGTTAAGTGAGATTTAAAACAAAATTTAAAAGAGATTTTTTTTTATTTTAAATGAAAAAGCTATATATTAGACTTTTTTTACCAATATATGTAATCTTTTTATTAACATATGTGGCATTTTTGCTTTATAAAAACTAATAACAAATAATTTTTTGTTGGTAAGTTAAAAACTTAAACTTTAGTAACTTTATCCTTGGGTCAATCCTGAGCTTTCTCAGTTGTAACCAACATTCAAGGCTATAAACACCATGACTAATATAATCGTATGTTAACTAGAAGTTTATACACAAAAATATAACAAGAAGCTCTTCTGGTTACAGGGATTAATTATGGGTTGAAGTAAGCATTGCCACATTTGCATTTCCATCCTTCAGGCTCGTAATTGGCGTACTGAGCACCCAGAAGATCATTGTTGGTAGGAATTTGAATTGGGTCGCAGGGGATGCAGCCTCCACATTTGTGCTCACACCTTGGTGGTGTTGACCCTAGCCTGCTCAGTCCCCTGAATGCTTCTTTATACCCATTGGCCTTTGCTTTCAATATTCTTCTTCTTTCATTCCCCTTCAAAAACATAATCATGTAAAACACACACACACATGTGAACTTATACAAGCCTAATTAATAATTAACAAGCTTCCAAGACATAGTGGTACCTGCGTAGTAGGGTCAAAAGCATGTTTTGAGACATCTTGAATTCTGGTTGTTCGATCCGCTACTGTGAAAGACCGTTTGAAAAGTGCTGTTGGTAATCACCAAAAGGTGATGAAAAAGACAATACTTCATTAGAGAGAGTGGGAAATGGGATTGATGCTACTTGGACTAGGAGTGAAGTGAAGCAAGTGTAACACGTTGGAGACCCACATTTATTAGTGATGTAGTTAAAACAATGTAACTCGATTTCAAACATTAGCTCATAGAACGAAAATTGTTCCCACTTATATATACTATTTTAATCATAACAATTGTATCACTGATCAACGTAGGATCTCAAATATAACAAAATGTTGATAATATGATATGATGTGAAGAAAAAAAAGAAAAAAGATGTGATTCTGTGGTAACGTGTGTGGGGATGAAACTACTGACCTTGTTGAGTTGAAGCATCAAACAGAAACAAGGGCTTGCTTTTCACGCAAACCAAACAAGAGAGTAGAATTGAAGCCATTATTAGAATGTAGCACATTCTTCTTGTCTTCATAGTGGTGGAAATCCTAAAAGATTTATTATGCGAAAGAGTGTGTGAGAGAAGATAGATATCGGCAATAAGGCAAAGCACTAGCAGGGTTTTGGGTTGGCGAATCACACTCACTTGTAGGGACCAAATATCACTCTTGTTTAATGAGCTTGGTGCAACGTGTCACAAAAAGTAGACAGAAAGATATGCCAGAGACCCCGCCAAAGATCTGTTGAAAAATCCTTTATCAAAGATTCAAAGAGAATTTCTCACTTCTCACACAAATGGCAAACAGGTTGGCATTTCTAACATTTGCTTTGACAAGTGACTTGTCTTATAGGGAGACATATATTCATCCAGAAAGGTATAAAAATGGTTTGATTACAAAATGTGTATATTATCTTTTTTCTCCTTTCACATCATTTGTCACTTTTTTTTTCCTCTTCTTATTTCTTCTTATCTTCCGAGAGTCCATATATATTCAGGGGAGTGTCAAAATATTTTCCATGTTTTCATAATGCAAAACTATGATGATCTACCACATGTCCACATCATCAAAAACTTTATAATAAAACGTTTTTACGATAAAATATAGAGAATCTTACCTTTCATGTTTTATAATAGAATGTTACAAAAATATAATATAAAATTTTATCCATTAAATAATAACTGCGGCAGGTGCACCTGATTCGTATTCGTTGTTAATTGATTACTGAGCTGCGATGTCCCTAGAGTGTGAAACTTTAAAATATGCAGAAAGTGTTAGACTGCCTAGACTGCAGAGCCACTTCTTTCATAATTTTTCATTTTAACAGTCTGAATTGACTTACCCATGCCAACTCAAGTTATTATGATTGAAGACAGAGTGAAACAAAAAATTAGAGAAAATAATTTAAAGGTTAATAATTTATTTATAATGACAGAATATTATAACGTACGTTAATTCATTAGTCTCACTTAATAAAAAATTTATTATTATTATTATTATTAAAATAAATATGTTATTATATTTAATTTAATTCTCAAATTTGTTCATAATAAATTAGTTTTTCTTTGGTGAAATCTATTAAATGTCATAAATTTGAGATTAAATCAATATAAATTATTACTTTTGGAGATGAAATTGTATTATAGTAGTAGTAGTAAGGGAGAGAGAAACATTTTATGTCTCTCTATATTTTTTTAAAAATAAAAATAAAATAAAAGTGAGTGAAATGTAAGAGGTTAAATAAAATATGAGAGTTAACTATTAACTCGTAGTGGTTATTTATTAAATGTTTAAATATATTTTAAGTCCTTCTAAATATGATTTTATCTTATTTTAATCATTGCAATGTTTTTTGTTAGTTTTAAATCCTTGACATTTTTTTAGTGTTCTTTTTCAGTCTTTATCATTAATTCTAGTTAACATGATTAACAAAATAAAAGATATTAATTAAGATGATTAAGGAAATGAAAAATATTTTAAATTAAGATAATTAGATTATTTTTAGGTGCATAATTCAATTAGGTAATGTATTTATTATTTTATATAAATAAGGTAACTACATATAATTTACTTTTATAATTATTTTAATTTTTTTATCAACATTTATTTTTATTTTTAATATATTATAAACAATAATTTTTATTATTTTTAATATTGTTCTTACTTTTCAGTTCACTAATTACTTTTAACATTGTACTTTTTTTAAAAATAATTATAATTTATTTAGACACTTATAATTTATTTTTAATATATTACTTTTGTCTTTGGAGACAAAGTCACTGCTTCTGATATATTAAAAAAATAAATTATATTAAAGTAAATTATAAGCGTCTAAGTAAATTATAATATTTTTTAAAAACTACAATGTTAAAAATAAATTACTGAATTAAAAAGTAATAATAATATTAAAAATAATAAAAATTATTGTTTATAATATATTAAAAATAAAAAATAAACTATAAAATTAAATATATGTAATTATCTTATTTATATAAAATAATAAATATATTGCTTAATTGAATTACACACCTAAAAATAATTTAATTATCTTATTTTAAACTATTCTTTATTATCTTAATTATCTTAATTAATATTTTTTATTTTGTTAACCATGTCAGTACTAAATTAACTGTAGTTAATGATAAGGACAAAAAAAATACTGAGAAAATGTTAGATATCTAAAAGTAATAAAAAAAAAATTCAATGACTAAAATTAGACATCGTCATATTTGTAAAGACTTAAAATATATTTAAGTTCTTATTAAAAATTAAGAATAAAAATATCCAACAAAGAATATACACAAAAAGAGATATTTTCATTATAATAATTATAGATTATTATTATTATTATTGAAGTCTACTTTTCACCGTAATAGGACTATGAAAGAAACCTGTAGCGGACAAGTATTATACAAGTCATAATTATAAGTGCCCCAAACAGGAACAAATGGTACAATGTAGGCAACTGCGACTGGACCAAGACTAATTACTAAATGGCAAATTAGACCAATAGAGGCAGAATGGAATGCAACATTTCATGGTTAAGTCAATTTCATACAGGTTGGTAGATGGGGAACAAGAAACATGCAGCGAATCTGCCCTTATTGAATCACTAATGACGGTCAAAGGTAGGTTGGAGAAGAGCAACGTTGATTCATGATATTGATTAAAGTGAATATGAATGAGGCAGTCTTTATTACTTATCCCCATCTGTACCCTTTGATGACTCACTCAAATTGTTTGCGCAGTCACCATTTTAAGTTTAATTTGGCATATAATGAGGGTTGAAGTTTCATAAGAAACTTGAACTCAGCTGAGGCATGTTGCCAGCAACCAAAGAGAAGGGCTTATTTTGATTGGACTTAACATATTTTAGAAACTTGTATTATACAACTTATAAGCCCTGCTTTTAAGAAAATGCTTGCTGCAAAACACCAGAGAGAATTCGATCAATGTTACGAATCAACCACATAAGTGAAATTAATATTATATCTAACCCAAAACCTTAAGGTTCTGTTTGGTAGCAAAGAGGGGAGAAATGAATGGAAAAGAAGGAAAGAGTGTAATTTCTTCCTGTTTGGTACAATGGAAAGTGGAAGAAATTTTTGATAAAAACTGTGAGACCCATAACTAAAACTTTCCCCGCAAAACTGGGAGGATTAGCAAAGAAATCGTACACTTTGCTACTCTTTTCCATAAAGAGCCCCTTCGAAAATCAATTTTGTACTAGTGGCAAATCGATTTGCATGAGTTAAAACAAGCCACAAAATCTGTTTTCTCATAAGCAAAATCTATTTTCTCATCAGCAAAATCGATTTTGTGTACATGTAGGTACGTATTGGCTTCTCAAAACATATTTTAATGCGGTAAAAATCAATTTTTATGACCTCAAATCAATTTAACCAAAAAACATTGAGAAAACATGTGTTGTAAGGTTATAATGGTAATAATCTAATTTCTTTTCTTTTCTTTTCTTTTCTTTCAAACCAAACAACTACATATATTTATATTCACTCTATTTTTTCTATATTGTTCTTTAACCAAATAATCTTAATTTTCACTTTTTTTCTCATCTATTTCTCTTCCCTTCATTTCTCTCTATTTCTTTTCTTTCTACCAAACACACCATAAAGCATCAAATTTACGAGTCTTTGTCATTTATATGTTACACAACATACTCATTTCTATTTAATGTAGGACTTCCTACTTACGTGGCAACACCAACAGCTAACTTAGCTAGGAAGTTTTGTATCAGCTCTTTAGGTAGGGGCCTCTCATTTTCCACTGGTGCCACCCCTCTTGCGTGTATGAGAATTTCTTCGCTCTCATCGCAATTCGTTCCAAAGATCAAGATTAGTCACGAATTTAGAACATCCAACCTGCAGTTATAAATAAACTAGCAAAGATGACAGCATAGCTGAACGACTCAGTATCAATGTACCATTATGTTTTTGTTTAAAAGGAGAGAAAATATACTAGCTCACGTTGCTTTTCGTGAATGTTTTGTCATACACCAAAATCAATTTCTCTCATGGTAGTACAAATTCCAATATAGAGTCTTGATTAAGTTTAATTTAAACACATATTTCAACTGCGCTTAACAATTTAAAATTAATGTTACTTAACAATAAACGAAACTCAGTTAAATAGGGATTAATCATTCCAAAAGTGATTACTACTATGATTTGGTTGATCTTGCTTAATGGTGTCCAATAGGGATTTGGATCCTCTCGCCAGCAGGAGTGTCTCCAGCTTCTCTCTAGCAATATTTTGAACCGTTATATGTATCTAAACGGTGGAGATTAAATCTTATAAAAATATTTCAAAATGAATATCAACCGTTGGATTAAAATTTTAAAAAGTCATCTCTCTAACTTCTTCAGCACCATCTTCGCAGCACCAGGGTCTTTAAATCTGCCTCCAAAGCCACCAACACAAACCCGTACGAAGAGTCGAAGACCACGTTGGTTGACCGCCCCAAACCAAGTCCCTGTCCCACTTTCTGCAGTGCTTCTTCCTCTCCGTTCATTTTAATATTGCTTATATTAGTTTTAATTCTTGCAGACATATAAGAATGTTGTATAATATTTATAATAATAAATTTTTAACTCACTCTTCCTTTGTTTCATTAGAAAAGCCAATCTGAATTATTGGGAAGGAGGCTTTATAGAATTAGAGCACCAGGCTTTTATAATTGTAAAAAATAAAAAAGAAGAGGAAAAAATGAAGGAAAATCACGGGCTTGTTATTTCATTATTATTAGTTGTATTTAATTTTGTATTTAGACCAGAATATTTTGTTACGTTGGTTTTCAATGATTGCCAAAATCCAAAGAAGAATAGTTGATTCAATCAACAACCCAACGATTCTGACGCGGCTTCGAGGTCACTAGTCGTCTATTTGGTTCTCAAAAATTCGAAACAACCTAACCCATGGAACCATCCAAATTAAAATGGTAATTAGAGGGTTTGGGCGATTTGCGAACATGGTCTTGGTGGGTGTTTGTGCTAGTGGCTTTGGAATGTGATGGTGGAACCGAATTCAAAAATGGTGTCGAAGAAGAAGCTCACAGACAAAGATGACATTTTAATGTTTTAATCCAACGGTTAACATTCATTTGGGAGTAACTTTTATAAGATTTAATTTCAACCATTTAGATGCATCTAACAGTTTAAAATATTGCTGGAGAGAAAAGCTGAAGACACTCTTGCCGGAGAGAATCCAAATCCGTCCAATAGTGCTTAACTTGTGCTTTATGAAATTTTCTCTTTCCTTTGGATTTATCAAAAACAAAATAAAATGGCAATAAATTTACAACAGCATGATTTTATATGGTACAAATTCCATAGTTTTTGACACGCACATGATGGTGTCATCATATTCATTTGGCAAAATGAGTTACTCGAAAGGAAACAAAGGTGCACTTTGTCTCCAATTTCCATATGCAGAAGCCGCCTTGAAAGACAAAAAGCAACACAAGTATCAATAATCCAGAACTCACCCCAACAACACAGGGAAACAGTAGGGGGTATCCCTGATGAGAGATTTTTCAGTGTATAAATACTCTTGTTGATAGTGATGGTTGCAGAGTGTGGTAGGAAGAAAGATTGCTGCAGTTTGTGCATTACCCAAGTTATCTTTGTGTGCCCTGAAATAAGATTTGGGGTTGTGGCCCCTATATTGATGCAGCACCTCACCTGTAGTCTGCACACTGCAGTACTCTGAGGGCAAAGATTACCATATCAGTGCAGTCTGGGAAAAAAGCTGAAAGGGATATGGCCCCTACAAAATTGGTGTGACTTACCCCAAAATTAGTTAAGACTATTCATGCCATGGTGTACCAAACCCAAACCAAATGATTTCTAGATTAAAAAAAAATTAAAAGCATATTAACCCAAGACCAAGACTAATGACACATTTGTTTTGGCCATTTTTTCTTTTCCGGGGTACGATGGGTGATTGAGTGATTTGATTATTCGCTCTTGAATTGTCTTTCACCAATTTATATCCAATCTAACTTTAACTCAAAGCCTTTGCTTGTGTATGTGAGAAACAAGGAAGAAAAAAAATAACAAGTGAGGAAGAATTTAGAGGGAAAGTAATAGAAAAGTTTGAAGTTATTTGATATAAGAAAAATAAAGAAAGCGAAAGAGAAAAAATATATATTTTTTAACTTATTTTATTAAAAAAAGTAAAAAAAATAAATGACTTTTTCTTAAATAAAGAATTATATCTTTAAAGTAAATAAGTTATATAATATAGTATTAATACTAATATTAGAGAAAATAACCTACACATTGACAATGTAAAATAGTTTTATATTGTTATTCAATCACAAATTATTATGCATGGTAAGTTTGTTAATTTTTATAATAATTATCTTAAAAATTACACTAACGGTGATTTTTGATTGGTCAACAGTATAAAAGTTTTTACACTGATAGTTCATAAGCATTAAACTCTTAATATTATTCTTATATTTTATTTCATTTTTTAAATGGGATTTGGCTTCGTGGAATGGGATTTGGCATATACTAGTTCTAGATACAAACAATGGGATTTGGCATCATGGTATGCTTGATTGACTTTGACCTCATGGGATAAGCAATGAGACATCATGCAAAGCAATCGCTATTTATTTTCAGCTAAAAGAACAACGGGCTTGCGAAGGAGGTGTTGGACTAGAAGGGTATACGTGAAAAGCAAGTAAAAAACAATGTTATTCACACGAATTTTTTGGCAAAATTGGATTAAAAAAAAAGGCCAAGAGTCTCACTCTTTTTATTTCTTTTTCAACAATTTCTTTGGTAAACAAATCAAAGAAAATAACATTTTTTTTGTTGACAGTGAAATTGTGCGTCTTTTTTTTGTCAACAAACATAATTTCATTATAAATTTTGAGGAAGGGGACAACTCCCTTTGGAGGCCTTTATCCTCCTTTGTAAGTCTTTTATGCTAGGTTTGTGGTTAAATTTTTTTATCAATTTTGAAGATTGATCATGAGAACAAATTGTTAATAAAAGAGAAAAGAATTGAGAGAAAAGGTGAAAAGAATTAAAATTTAAAGCAAGAGAAAAGGGGCAAAAGAAGAATGCAGAAAATATAAAGAGATTAAACTTTGGAGAAGAAATGGAGGAAGAAGTAGAAGAAATGGGGGGAGAAGTAGATTTGCATAAATGTAAATTGTTAGAATTAAAATTGTGATTGGGAACATTATAGTAACCATCGATCCATGAACGCTGGAGACTTACGATATATAGAGTGTTTACAATGTCCAACCTTTATTACATGGTACAATCTGACATTTATAGACTACAAATCCTAACTTCTACAAACTTCTCCTAAATCTTTATTGTTGATAGCTTGTATCTTTAATCTCTATTGTTGATGACTTCTATGGTCTTTATTCTTCAAATCTTTAATTTTTCATCACAACCCTATTAAAATGAGATCAATAAAAAGGTTATATTTTGACACTTAGTTAAAATAGTATTTTGAAATATCAATTTTCAGCACTTAGTCAAAATTTTCTCAAAAGACTATTCTCTTTGATTTTTTTTTAAAAATTATTCTTTTCAATTTTCTCAAAATGTCTTTGAAAAATCATTTTTTGATTTTCTCAAAATGGTGATATTAACACTTTCACACTCTTTTTTTTTCGATAAAAACAAACAAAGCATATTTTTGGTCCCTATGGTTGCGTGTAAAAAAACAATGCTTAGGAGAAAAACATATTTATTTTTGGTTTAATTACCTTTTTGGTCCTTATAGTTGCGCAAATTTTTCTTTTTGGTCCCTATAGTTATAAATAATCTATTTTAGTCCCTATACATGTACTTCCGATATCAGTTTGGTCCCTACAGTCAATAGTGTCTCAACTCCGTAAAATAAAACCGTTACAAAATGAAAATTGGCGGTGTAAAACTGCCACAAATTGACATTTCCTGGCATTTTTTATTCAATTTGTGACGGTTAAAATGATAGAGACTAAATCGACATTAAAAGTGCATGTATATGGACTAAAACGAATTATTTCTAACTATAGAGACTAAAAGAAAATATCTGTGCAACTATAGGGATCAAAAAGGTAATTAAACCTTTATTTTTTAACAAACCATAATAATGTACAAACGAAAAGAAACAATTGACAAAATAGAATCATGACGAGGTTGGAAATAACCTTAATAATGTACAAACAAAAAGAAACAAGTCTAAAAAAAGGTATTCTTATTTGATTGGAATGCAAAACTTCAAAGCTAAACTCAAACTTAACTTCATTTCAGTCATAACCTAAAACTTGAGTTGATTTCAGATCAAAATATTTTGAAGCACAACGTATGCAATACTTTAGCTAAAAATAGCTTTTTAAGCCTCAATATTCATTTTAACCCATAAAATAATTAAATTTAATTTTAACGCAATGTTTGAAGTCAACGATATGCATTTTTGTCTAAAACTTTTGGTATTGGAAAGGTATTTTGAATTCAAATTAATTAGTCCCAGTTGAATTAGATAAACTCACTTTGAATCTTGATCCTACATTGTTAATTTATTTAATAAGTTTGACGATTTATATAATTAAAATAATTAAATAATATACAAACACGTTTATTAGGTACAAGTATAAAAGCTAAAGTACAAGACAAGATTGTTATCTATAGCTGAATTTTAATAACAAACAAAATTTGATCTCATGTTTAATTAGAAATTTTGTACTCTACTTACAATGAAGAATGAACTGAATGGCCTTTACAAAACAAAACAAAACTAGAGACAAATAGGAACAAATTCTAAAACCAAAATAGAAGCTGGAGAGAGAGAGAGAGAGAGAGAGAGTTAGTCTCTCTGGTCTCATCTCAACTGTCACCATAAGTGAGACAAATGTTGTCACTATGGGGACAGCTATATTCATGGTCTGAGACCAGCCATAATTCCCTTCCATGCTTTTGCTGTCTTAACTTGCAGCAGGAATTGAGGGTCTTGGGCTGGGTAAGCCCATGTAAGCAAGCCTGGGAGACATCCTGACTTTTGGGCTGGGCCTTGGCGAAGGGATTGGGCCGTAGCTATATGGGCGTGCAGAAGCAGGCCTTGGGGACAGTTTAACTTGCTCCAAGGCCCTTGATTGAAGGTGCTCAGGGTAGTCCCGCACACACCCGATCCGGGGCCCGGCCCCAGTGGACCACTTGCATGACAACCTCTTGGACACGTCAAACAATGGGCCCTCAACCTTCTTTTCAATCTCTTTATGAACTGTTGCATTAACTGTGACGCCATTGTTGTTGACAGTAGTGGAAGCTGCCGAGCCTGATTGGGAAGATAGAGTGGGACCCTTAATTTGTTGTGATTCATTAATGTCACTAAATGAAATGGACCCAACAATTGAAGGGGCATCATCATCTATAGCACATTTCTGCAAGGAAACAAGTAGAACAACCATTTCAGCTAATTTATTATTCCACAACCAATTTTCATTTTCAATAACTTCACTTGGATAAAAAATAAATAAAAAAATTTACCTTGACATTGGAGAGGTCTACATTGTGCTCGTCGAGAAAGCTTATAAATTCTTTGAAATTCTCTTCTGTGGGGTGGTAGTGGCCGCTATATGGCCAAATAGCCTGCATTATTTATTAACACTTTGTGTAAGTGACATTGCTTATGCAACAATAATTTGAGTACATGATAAATGACTTTAATTCCTGTAAAGTGATGTAACATGTAAAGTGAAAAAGTAAAGGCGTGTCTATCCTTGATTGAATTAAAGTATCTCATAAAATTAATCCAATCTCAAATCAAGGATAGATATGTCTCGAAAACCTTAGATTATGTAAATATTATGTGTCGTGTATGATATTTACCTCAAGTACACCCTGCTGAGCCACTAATCTGCCTGCAGCTGTTGTAGCAGCCCCAGCTAGAAAGCTAGAGTGTTGAAATGAGCCTTTTTGCTTCCTCCCCACATACAAGGCCCTTGCGGTGCTAAGAACAAATATCCATTTGGACTTTCCATCAGTATCCACGAGCCTCCCATCCTGTCTGTACACCAGCTTCCCGTTTTCAACAATTACTTCATACTCTTCCCTTTCTTTCTGCAATGGTAACAAACAACAACGACAAACATTGATTAGATTATACATGAGATTGGTTTATACTTTATACATATACTTCACAAAGAATTTAATTTCTATATACTATCAGTATAAAAAGTTTTATATTATCAACCAACGAAAAATCATGGTAGGTATGATTTTTAAGACAATTATCGTAAAAATCAACAACTTATCATACATGTCAATTTTTGATTAGAAGACAGTATAAAAAACCTTAGCAATATAAAAAGTCTTTAAACTTTGCATGTACTATTTAATCTTTTATTACAAATGTGAGGTTGTCCAGGGATGACTTACTGGTCCAAGATATTTAATGCACTGGCGTTGTAGGATGGCCCTTGAGCATTTCTCAAGATTTATTTCTTTACCATCTCCAACATCCAACCTGCATATTATATAAAGCAAAAAGTTAACCATCCAGATCCTTAGCTTCTATAGTTTTTACCAACTTCAAGATAATTATTGTCAGGAAGAAGATATAGATTATTAGATATCTTAGAATAAGAGTTTACCAGTAGAAAAATGGTTGGGAGCTTTGGCTTTCAAACCAAATATCATAATACATGTGCAAATTATGTCCATAGCGATGACGTGGGTCAATCTGTACAGAAAACAAGAAGGAAAGGACATTGTTAATATTAGATTAGACCATAAACTAAAGTGTACATATTTTCAAGGCTAAATAGTAAGAGTTAATGGAATAATGGATAACTTACAGCTTCAAGCCAATGTTGCAGCGCTAATTTTTGAGCCTTATCATCCTTGGACAAACCTTTTCCAACCTGTAAATATCCCAAATAACATAATAACACGAATAAGAAAATGTATGAATTCAACTTAATTTAATTTAGAGAAAGTTGAATTTCAATGGAAAATAAAATACCTTGGCTGCTCTTGTCCTTGCTCTTGCCCACCGTGACACGGCGGTTTCTTGTTTCTGCACATCAAAGAATGAAACAGAGCTCCGTTTGAGAGCAGCAAAGTCCAATGCCTTCCACCTACATCAATTAAATATCATCATCAATCATCAATTAGCAGCATACATAGCATAACCTTAACCAAATATCCAAATAAAAAAATATGAATTTGAATCTTCCCATGTCAATTTGACTCCTCTCATATCAATCAAAATTAGAATTTCACTCGACAACTTACGCTAACCTTTAATGCAAACTTTCATTGCATAGATTACGAAAACAAACATCTAATTCTAATTACAAAAATTTTGTCATGCCATTATTTGTTTAAGGTTGTTAGACATTGTTGTGTAATTTGCCAACATGAGAGGATCAAATCACAAAAATAATGTTTCTCATTCAGACTTACCAGAGCTCTTCCACCACAACAGCACAATCTGCAAGGTTTCTTCTGGTACGGTAACTCTTGTAGACCTTTTGAAGTTTAGTTGCTGCAGCGTCGAGCTCACTAACGGGTCTTGGGGAAGAGAAAACCACTTCTTTAGGCAGAGAAAGAACCGGCACTGGCTTATGCTGCAATTGTTCACTTCTCTCTGAACCCATGATCTCCATTTCTTTAACGCATGAAAGGTTTCTTTCAAGGATCATGTGTTCGGGTCTGCAATCCTTCAACTTGCTTGAACCGTTGGTGGTATCGGAACCCTTTGACAGCACACTAGTAGTTTCTGATTCTCTTTTCTTGAAGCTACCTGTTCTCAAAATCACAGCCCCATCTTTGGAACCGAAGCTGAAGTTCAAAGACAGACCAAAGAGCGAATGTCTAATGATTTCTTCCCAGGCTGATGAGAGTAAGGAAAGTGATAATCCCATAGAGATGTAGATCCCCCACCCTTTGAGTCCTGCAAATATAACACACATGTTAGTGTTCGAGATGAGTTATAAGGAGAGTACACATCCACCATAGAAATTTTATAGAACTCCCCATTTTGTAGAGTTAATTTCATTCTATAATTGTTCTTGTTTCAAGTGTCTTTTGAAAAAAAAATAAAAAAATCTGTCGCAAGCAAGATCACGACGGTCTGAAAGTAAACTTTCTTTTATCTTCTTTTATTTTGTGCAAACTTCAAATGAAGAAAATGAAATGGGTGATGCATATAACTCTAGTGATCCATCATCCCCTAGTGCTTCTTTCTTTAACCGTGAAACTCCATGAATAAAACAAGTTTGGTTTTGACAGGGGCACCACAGATATATTTATATAACAAACAACTTCATCAAAAGCAACGGATAAAATCCAGTGTGAATGATTTACCTTTAGCGTATGAAGATACCTCTTTGGTATATATGAATTGAGGTCTTGCTCCGAGATCAAGCGCACAATATAAATGAAGAAAGATGGGTATGTCTTAGTGGCTCCCCTTGCTTATATATAAGCTCCGAGGAAGACAAAATTCCACAGGCAGCAGTCTTTCAAATGCGTGTCAAAAACAGGAAAAAGAAAGAAAACTGGGTGGTCTTTGAATTCCACAACGAATCTGCTACCGCAACTTCGAGTGGGAAAATAAAGGGTGGGTGCTCATAAGGTTCCAAAGTTTAGTTGTGCTTTTTATATGGTTTTTTTTTTTTTTTCCTAAGTCCAACCCACGAGTTGGTTTGGGTGGTTCAAAGATTTAATTACGGTTTCAACTCGACCCCGTTTGGGGTGTGTAAAGTGGATAGACCCTTATAGAGGATACATACTTTTGTTTTCTAACTCTTGTTGTTATGGGGGCCATAAAAGGGTAGAACAACTGAAGAAATTTAAAATAAAAATATGAAGAAAGAGGGGCTAGGCTGCCGGTCAAAGAAAGTAAGCTTCTGTGAGGTTTCATTGAAAAACCCGGATGCTTTTAATCTAATTAAGAAACTTAGAGTTAGCTCATTAAAAAATAAAATAAACAATAAAAGAAACTTTAGGGTTGTTTATGGGTTGACAAAACGTTTCCATCTTTTATTGTTATTTTTGTAAATAATTATAAAGATATCACTTTATTTTTTTTAATTTTTTTTAATGATTTGTATAAGAAATGGTAAAAATAACAAAAATTACGTTTTAACTATTTTCTAAGATAAAATATAAAAAAATGTTATATTTTTAATATCATTTATAAAAATGAAAACTATTTTCCAAAAGCTAGTAGACAACTTGCGTATGAACTCTACCTAAGAAGCTGTGCCCATGACATATTCATTATTCAATAATTTTTTTAATTAAACTAAGAAATATATAATATTATATATCATTGATATGATACAAATTCAACAAAGTAAAAGAATTATATTATATGATTTTTAGTATTTGACTTAGGTTTCGTTATGTTGAATTTTTTAATTTCTGTTAGGAATTAAATTTTGATCTATGCATAAGAATGCAAGTATCTTTATTAGTTGTTCTATGATTTTTAATATTTTACCTAGGATTCATTATGTTGAATTTTTTAATTCCTTTAAGGAATTAAATTTTGATCTATGCATAAGAATGCAAGTATCTTTATTAGTTGTTCTATGTGTGTTGAAGAAATTTTGCGTGTCATATTTAGCTTTTTAACTTTTTGATTAGGTATATAAAATGCACTAATTCAATAAAATTTTAAAACAATACTAATATTATTAAACACTACATGAAAAAAAACATACTATTTCAGCATTATATTACTACAAAAAATAAGATATATATTAACCGTTAGGTATTAACATTGTCTTTATTGATACAATTTTATAAAGTAGAAATTAAACTATTAATATAAACACTATAAATTTATATTAATAATATAATGTATTAGACATATTTAGTGAAAATAATTCTCATTTTAAAAATGTAAAAATTATGTATATAAGAATAATATTATATTTTTATCATATCATTTTATTCCCAATATTTTTTGAAGATAGTATTAAATAAAAATAAATATATTTAATGCATATTTGTTTTAGTATCACATCGATCTTGATCTGCGTTCTTTAGACAAAGGCTATTATAGCTTTTGCATCATTTTGGCCTGTTTAATGTGATTTGTGATGGATATGGTGTGAGGATGTTATTCTAAATACGCTATCGATGTATTAAAACATAAAAGATTTAATATTTTATTTATCTACCAGGAAGATTAAAAAAATATTATAAAAGTATTTAAAATTATTCTACGAGTCTTGCTAAAAGTCGTTGTTAAAAAGTGCTAATAAATAAGAATTTTTATTAACAAATTTATAATTTTATTAAGAATCATGATAAAAATATATTAATAATATTTTTAATAAAAAAAATTTTATTTAATTCCTTATCCAACGTATACACACCACTAATTAGTATTTTGCCTTTTTCTATATACTTATACTGTACAATGTTGAGTGAAAAAATCTCTGTTTAATTTCGTGGGTTTTATTTCGAGAAGCAAACACGCCGTGTAAAAGCAAACGTCAAGACCGCGTTTCCTAAATTGTGTGGCTGACTTACGACGAACACTGACATTCATGCATTCAAACAGAGACTATCGCTGGAACTTTTGTTACTGTCTTGGTGTCCTCATTTCATTGCGTTTTATTTTAAGACTTTTTCCAACTGCAGATGTCTGCTATGTTTTACCATTCTGTCCTTTGAAGGAGATCGCTTGTGTACCAAAACATTGATAAGCTTTCACGTGTGAGCACATTTTATATCATGATTTGGTGCTAATTTACAACTTACAAGTAACACTATAACACATACCTTAGTATAAAATTTATAACTAAAAATAATTTAAGTACATATTTAAATTATATTTAACCGTTCATTTGAGATAAATAGACACTATGATGTTCGTTAATTACAATTAATTAAAATTTTCAGATATGTTAAAATAATAATTACATTATTAAAATTATTTTAATGTCATTATAAGTTGAAAAATTATAAGTTTAAAAATTTTAATGTGTATTATATTTAAATATTAGAATAATTAGGATAATATATTATATATTATAAAAGAATGTTTTATAAAATAGAAAGATGCCACATGGAAATACCATATTCATTCTTTTTTTGCCTAAATTTCACAATTTTTTGTTTTTTATTATATAAATATATTATTAAATTTAATTATAGTAATTAAGACATTTATAATTAAGGTATTTATAACTAAGGCATTTATAATAAGTATTTATTCTACTTAAATCCATCAATTAAATAATTAAATCTTAAATTAATTTTGATTTTATATAACAAGAAAATTAATTTTTCAAATTTTGTTGAATATTATTTATAATCACGATAATTATGAAAATTATATTAATATTTTTTATCATGATAATTAAAGCATTTATAATCTATCTATCTATTATTATATATTAAAGATTTTGCCATGTAGGCAAATGTCACGTGACATCACTATATTCATTATTTTTTTTTGCCTAAATTCTACTATTTTTTTTTACTTCACAAGAATACATTTTTATATTTAATTATAGTAATTAAAGCATTTGTAACAAGTATATATATTCTAATCACATTCATCAATTAAATCATTAAATCTTAAATGAATTTTGATTTTATATATATGGTAATCAATTTATTAAATTTTATAAAATGTTTATTATAATTATAGTAACTTTTTGTTTATTATCAAAATTTAGCATAATTATGATCAATATATATATATATTCTAATTCAAATTTACAACAAATTCAAATCAAGATTATTTTTAAATAAGGTAATTAGCAATATGCATGATTTGAACATTCAATCATATCTTTTTAAAATGTTGATTTATTATTATAAATAATTTATTGTGGGAACATCAAACGATTCAGACCTTATGATAATTTCATCTATAGTAACATGTCTTTTAATTTTGACTCCATTGCAGATATCAATGTTCAAATTTATTCACCTATGAGATCTTCGAAACTATAGAGCCTTAATTTTTTTTTTATTTTACTTGCTTCATTTTTTTATTGTATATTTCTTTTATTGTTATAGAATTCATTTGTTTTTTGTTTTATACTTTCATCCTTTTTTGTCTTCTTTCTTTAAGGTAAGTTTTTACCTTTTTTCTTCATTCTCTTTGAATTCGTTTTTAAATTTGTACTAATATTTGAGATTTACAAGATAATATTATTTTGTTATTTCTCTATAATTTAACTATCAATTAAGATAAATAAAATGATTAAAAGAGAAGTTTCACATAAGAAGAAAAAATGTAGTGCTAAGTTATAATAATAAGTTTTAATCTTTAGTTTTGTTTTATAATTTTAGTTTTATATATATTTTGCTTTTGTTTTTCTTTCCTAGAGGTATTTCTCTTATTATTGTTTTAATTTTTTAAAGTTTCATCTTTTCATTTGTTCTATTTTTTATTATCTTCTTTCTCTAGAGTAATCTTTTATCATTTTTATTCTCATTGAATTTTTTTCTAAAGTTAATACATTTAGTATTTGAATTTTGTATGCTAACATTATTTTATAATTTTTTTATAATTTCAATTATTAATATGGAGTAAAAAACTTAAAAAGGTGTTTCACAAAGAGAAAAAAAAATGAATCTCATAATGATGCAAAAACAATCTTACTCTTTCTCTCTCTCTCTATACACGCAGACACACATACACACTTATACACCATTTTTGTATAAATTAATTTTATAACTAATATTTATAATTGTTCACGCATCACATCTCAAAAAAAATATATTACTAAATTTATTAATCATTTTTATACGATAGCCTCTTTATTATTTCAATTTTTTGTTTATATTTTAAAACATATAGAATTTTCTCTTTATTAAATCTTATGTCACTTATAGTTATCATCACAATAATTCTTTTTTCTCCAAAAATAATTTTTATTTTATTATCTTTTAAGTAATTAATATAAGAAACCTTTAATAAAACAATATTTTGGGTATCATTGAAGATTATGTCGAGAACAAAATATTACATAATGCAATCAAATCTTTTAATTAGTTTAAATGTTTTTAAAAACATCCATAATAAATAATTACTATAAATATGAAACAAAAAAATTAATTAAAAATATATACTTAGACATCAATAATTTATTGAAGTGCATACAAAGTTAATTAGTCTATTGTTTGATTAATGTTTTCTTTCTCTCTCTCTCTCTCTTTTTTTGTTATCTAATAGAATCCAAATTATAAATGATAAAATCAATTATTACAAAATATAATTATATATAATTCTTTAATTCCTATCAATATTAAAATGATATAATTATATATAATCTACTCTATATTCATACATATTTATAAAATTAATAATTTTTTTATTACAAAATTTACCATTAAAATTGTATCAAATTTGTACATATTTTAATATTATAAAAATAATATCATGATTACCAAAAAAGTAGAAAAATCATGAATAATGAACAAATTAATAATTAAAATTAGGAATAATATATGTGAGAATGGTGCCTAACCAATCTAAATGTAACATGGAATATATTAGAAAAAACTAATCTAATGTATCATAAACTAGAATTTCTATTCTAAAATATAGGAAATGAGAGCATGACAAGTTGATTTTTTTTCTTTAAATAAATATATTTAAAAAGAGAATGATCAATAAGAATTAAAAATATAACAATGTAATTTAAAATATATCATACTTTAATCATATTGAAATTTTTAGGTATTATCTAATTCATTATTACTAAAGTTTAAAAGTAAACACAAAGTAATATTTTTTTTGTATAAATATTTCAATTTAAATAAGGCATATTCATTATCAAAAGTTGTAACTAGTTGTTTTTAATTTACATATGCTAGTCAAGATGAGATTTCTTTATCAACAATAAATATTTAAACTACATTGAAACTAAAGATAATTTTATCATCATAAATGAGACAAAACATAATTGGTAATAAGCATTAAAATATATAAAAATTTAATTTAATAATTTTCCAAAAATAAACTTATTTAAGAGAAAATTAAGAAGAATTTAACATGTATAGATGTAATTTAAAATATATAGTACCTTAATCATACTTACACTTTGTTTGGATCTTACATAATTTGTTATCACTAAAGTTTAAAAGTAAACATATTGATACTTTTTTTAGATAACAATTGATACTTATTTGTTGTAAAAATGACTTAATTTAAATAAACTATGCTCATCAGTGAAAATTGTAATTTGTATTTTAATTTATTTATGATAATCAAGATGAGATTTTCTTATTAAAAATAATTATTTATTTTTCAAAGAAAAAGATAAGATAAATTTTATTATTATTGAAAAAACAAAACATAATTGATAATAAAAATTAATATGTGTGTGTGTGTGTGTTAACTACCAAGTGCGTGGATTAACTGGCGTAGGGTTGTTTCAGCTTAACCAGTGATCTTGGGTATACAGCTACATTAAATACTCAGAAGGAGAGTTTTGTCGCCCAAAGTGATCCTACCTGACTTGAGTATAATTATCTTTAATGCAGGATATTTGTGGTCTATACCAAAAATTTATGTAACTTAATTTTTTTTTCTTGAAGATTTTTCATGAAGGATATGCATTAGGCAATTAAGATTTCAATATTTAATCATTAAAACTGCAAAACTTACCACTTTAAAAAATAAAGAATTGAGTCAAATGTGTAATTAAGAGTCAATACTTGATATAAAATCAAATTTAAAAAAACTTTATTTCCTAAAATACATTTAAAATCAAAAATAATAAAATAAACTCATAAATGATTACTTTGATATATTCCAAAAATCAAGGTCAAGATTGTTGTCTATTATATATATGTTAAGAATTAAATATAAGTGTAATTTAATATAATTGAATAGCTTTGATATAGGAGAAAAAATAACAAAAAAAATGTCCAATAATTTTCATAATAAAATGTTCTAATTGGATAATTAAGATCAACATTTGATAATCATGAAACTAATTTATTATATATTATTATATTACATTAAATAATGTAACGAAAAATAATGTATATTTTTCTTCCATTATACTTTTAATCAATCAATTAAATCATTAAATCTTATATGGATTCTAATTTTTTATAATATGATAATCAATTTATCAAATTTTATAGAATTTTTACAGAATTAATATGATAATCAATTTATTTATAATACAAGTATATATTATGATTCAAATTTATAGTAATTTCATGAAACAAAAGTTATACAACCAACTCAACTATAAATAACTATGTATAAATTATTTTTCATTTTCAACTTTTTTTTCTAAAATAGTCAATACTAACATTTTTTTTATTTTTTTATTCGATTTTAATGAAGGGATAAATTCAGTGAAATTTTTTACCATTTCTCTAATGTAAGTTTCTATCTTTTTCATATATCTTTTGAATATATTTTTTATATATATTTTGTCTAATATTTAGTATTAAAAGTTTGCTTGCAGACATTATTTTACAATTTTTTCACTTTTAATTATCTAAATGACATGAGGAGGGTTGATTCTCCTGTATCAAAGTCAATGATTAAGTAGATTTTATTTATATATATGTTTTAAATATATTCGTTGAGGTACTGGTACCCACCCAAATTAACACGTACCAAATAAAGAATATGTGTCTATCAAGTTTCACTTTCATGCATTTGATCACAAATTGAATCATAACTAATGTATTTAAAAGACCTATTTATTTTCTATGTATAAGGATAAAAATATTACATCAAAGTTGAACTAAAAATGAACTAAACGAACTTGAAATCACTAAATAAAACTTATTAATCTATTAGTTATTTTTGTTTAGTCTAAATTTAAATACCCATAAATCTCTTTTTTATATAATTAACGTTAGTCATTTCTTTCTTTTATGATGGAAACATGTTTTTCTAAAATATTTGAAAAACTAATAATTAAAAAATGTAATATAAATATTTTTATAATTAATATTTGTTATTAAAATTATGCATATATTTAAGTTATATACAAATGCAAATATATTTATAAAGATAATAGTTTTTAAAACAAATACTTATATAAATTAAAATTATATGAGACATATATAAATATAAAATATTTATATATATATATATATATATATATATATCAATATTCATAATTATTTTTATATATTTTTTACATATTTACATACATATCAACTAATATATACTTATATAAATTTAAAAATAATTGAGAAATACATAAAAAATATAATAATATAAAAATAAAAGATTATAAACTCAACACTCGTACAAGGCACAGGTTGTTATGCTAGTTATTTATATTTAGGACTTTAGTTGTGAAGATAATGATATTTATGTTTTATTTGTCTCGTTTATATTTTTTTGATAAAATATTTTATTTTTTTATAATATTCATTGAAGATAATGACATTTTAAAAAAATATATATTCTATTTCCTTTTTTTAATATTCATAATGGAGATAATTGCATTTCTCCTTCTATTTAGACAAAATATTTGAATATTATTGTTTTTAATTTTAAATTTTTTTTGCTTTTATAATCCGTTGTTGTTATTTTAAATGTTATAAACAATTGCATTTGTAATCAAATGAATTTATTAGTTTTCCCTTTATATTGATTTAATTATAATTATTCAAGAATTAAAGGCTATTTATTATTAACCTTTGCAAATGGGACAAACTTAGGAATATTATATAATAAACTTTGTTACATATCGACAAATATTCTCTCTTTCTATCACTATTCTTCATATATTTTATTTGTTTATTTTTTTTCTCTCATCTTTGTTGTTCTTACCATTGCTTTTTAGGCTCTAACGTGCTACTGGTTTCGAGTGAACGAGTCGATAAACTTCAATTTTTATAACAAAAATGATTTGTAAATACCTAAATCTAATTTAAGAAAAAGAAAAGGATAGAAGAGAGAAGTGTAAATGTGATAGGTAATATAACACAATAAAAAAGAGAGAAAAATGAAAAATGTTAATTAGTTGTATACATTGTGCAACTGTCCATATATATTACTTTTTTTGTAATTGCCTCCACCCTCCTATACTTTAATCTTGGCCCTGTCTCTGTTTAAGGTTAATACACATAAAGTAAGAAATATTTAATTAATGTAAAATATTGTTATACTTTTACTAACATTTTATCATTAATTAATTAATTAATTAATTAATTAATAATAGTTATGAGTGAAGGGGAAGTATTAGAAAAAGAGAAAGATACTAGATAAAAAGGATTGGTGATAGGAAACACATATAATTATTAAGAGCATCTTTAATGAGGTTGCTTAACTTTATTCTTATGAGTTCTTAAAGTTCTTATGAGTTCTTAACCAATGAAGTAAATGGAGTTGGATTCTTATATAAGAACCGATTACTTGTATAAGCAACAAGTTGCATATATAAGCAACTGTATCTTAATAATTAAAAAATATTTTTCTATCTTGAAAATCCAACAAAAATTAAGTTAAAAACGTTGTTAAGAATTTTAGCATTGAAATGAAATTTTGTTATAGTTCTTAAATCTAATGTGACATTGAAGTGTCTACAAAAATAAGTTAAGAACTTATTTAAGAACCTTGCCATTGGAAATACTCTAAATGATGATATGGTTGCCAAAAAAAAAATCTAACTAAACGCCAAAAGTTTTGTAATAAGAAAGAGAGTTTTAAAAGAATAATAGTTTTGAAGGATAGAGTAATAATAAAAAAATAATACATCAATAGGTCCCTAAACTTTTGAGAATGTTTAATTAGGTCTTTAAACTAAAAAAATTTGTAATTAAATTCTTGATCTCTACAATTTTTGTAATTGGGTCACCGAAGTTAGTAAAATCACCACAAATTATTATTTTTCTAGTGGTTTAAAGCTGCTATAAACTAACTCTAGATACCTAATTACAAAAGTTCTAAAAGATCAAGGACTTAATTACAAATTTTTTTAGTTTAAGGACCTAGTTAAAAATTTTCAAAAAGTTCGAGAACTTACTAATGTATTAAACCTAAAAAAAATGCTATATATAAAAATTATTATTTGTTTTTAGACTTTGCAAATAGAAAATTATTTTTTACTAATACTTTATTTTGATATAGATGAAAAATGAGAGAAAAATATAAAATAAAAGCAAAAGATGTTTTTTAACATTTAAATGAAAAGAAAAATAAAATGATCAGTTTTCTTTTCTTCTCACTTGATAAGGAAGAAAATAGGAACAAACATATATTATTATATTACATGACTTAAAAATATCATTTTAATATAATAATCAATAAGTAAGTAAATATATAAATTTGTTATTTCATCAACAAAAGCTTTTTTTTTTTTTTCATTTCTCATATTTTTTTTTGTCATTAATGCACACACAGAAATAGTATTACCCATGCATTAGAAGGCTAACGATAATAAAAGTCAAGCATATAAGACATGAGTTATATACATTATTCTAATTTTCACCCCTTCTCAATTCTTACATTTACCGACTTGGCTGTCAAAATCTTTGTACGTGACCACATTTGGGCACGATTAGAAGAGCTTCTAGAAGGCTTCATCCAAAATTTCACTTTTATTATAAGTGAATATTCTTCTAAGTTGATTGATGTAGATTAGATATTTTCGTAAAAAATCGTGTTATCATAATAACTTATATAATTACTAATTTTTAAAAAATATACTTATCTTAAAAATAAATAATATAAAACGAGAAGATTATAATAAAAACACTTGTTAATTATCAATTATTTTAAGATTTATTTTAGAATATGTTTGGTTACACGTCGATTTAGGTCTTACGCGCATTTGATTTCCACGTCCAAGCCAAAGCTACACCTCTTAACTTCCATTTATCACGTAAAATACGCATGTCTGAGCCATTTGACACAAAATATAACATATACCAAGTCACCAAGACTCATTTTACAGAATTGGTGGATGAGCCATCTAGTGGGGTCCTAGTGCGACCAAAGGACCACGCGAAGTGTTATCGAGTGGGTGTAGGATCCCAAATCATGACTATATGTTTTCTTTTCATCGTACTTTCATAAAGATTAAAGAGAGACTTGAATAATTGATCTCCACCACCGGGGTTGTTGGAATTCCTTGTACGGAACGCAAGGATCATTCAAAGTGGGAGACCAAAAGGCATTCTGGGTGACACAGTTTTATGATTTAAACGTTTATATTATATATATATATATATATATATATTATCTCAAAATTTCTCAAAATCAAAACGGATAATCAAAGTTAATTCACTTTAATATACTTCTTCCATATTTCTTTTTAATTATTACTTTAAAGAAATTATTTCTATTAAAAGTTTAAGATAATATCATTATTATTATTTTTATTATACTCACATCTCAAGAAAGAGAGAATATTAATTATTATTTTTGTAATCAACAAGAGAAATAGTTATAAGGAGATTAGTGAAAATAAATTAAGAGTATATTAGAAATTTTAAAAAAATTCTAACATGTTAATTATATTTTTTAATTTATATATAAAAATCTTAAACGGTAATTCAAAATAATACGTTACATGAAAATGGATTACAAAGATTTCACAAAGGAAGAAAGTGGAGTTACAAAGATTTTACAAAGAAAGTGGAAATAAAAGGTGTTGTATTGTAGCCCACCCGTGGAGCAAGTGCGTAGTTTATGTCAAATCATAAGGAGCTAACCCATTAAAGACTTGTAACATGGTCTCGATCTGGGAATTGGTCCATGATGGACCATGTTCGTAAACACAGGTTTTCAATGTAACTGTTGTTTTTAAATAATTTCGTCTTGACCCTTTGTAAAATATGAAATTGTTGTTTGGTCAAGACTGGTCTAAAGATAAAACTACTAAAAATTTAACACCCTGTTTGATAGGAGGCAAAGAAATAGAGGGAAAGAAAGGGAAGATGTGAGAAAAGAAAGGAAAAGAAATAAGTAAGAAATAAAATAAAAGTTAAGGTTATTTGGTTGAAGAAAAATAGAGTAAAAATAAATTTGTAGAGTTATTTGATTCGAAAGAAAAGAAAAGAAAGAAAATTGAATTATTAAATAAATACCATTATACTCTTGCAAAATCAATTTTGTCCCAGCCACCCAAATTGATTCTGTTTTAATCCAAAATCGATTTTGCCTCCACAAATCACAAGCAAAATCGATTTACATGTGACAAAATCTGTTTACATTACTTGGAGTGGCCCAAATCAATTTTTCAATAGCATGAAATCGATTTTCACTAGTACTTCGTACAACACATAACAGACCGAAATCGATTTATTTGATACAAAATCGATTTTGCACGAATACTCTCACACACATGCAAAGGGTTATTTTCGAAAAAGACAAGCCAACTGTATGATTTCTCCGCAAATTTGTTTACTTTTGCATGGAAGTGTAATGATGCGGGCCACACCATTTTTTTTTTCAAAAATTTCTTCTCTTTTCCACTCTACCAAACCACACCAATTTTCTTATTTCCCTTCCCTTCCTTCCTCTTCCACCCTCCTCCCTCCTATTTTGATGTTACCAAACAAAGCGTAAGCTTTAGGCTTGCCAAAAAAAATTATTTGTTATTAGTCTTTATAAAGTAAAAAGGTCACATACATTAACAAAAATACTTATTATATAACTCTATCATTTAAAGTAAAAAAATTTCTCTTAAAATTTACTTTAGGTCTCCCTCACAATTGAGTCGAGTTGGTGCATTGAATTTTAATTAAAATTGCTGTTTAACACATTGCATCCTTATTTTTTAAAACCTCGTGAAGATTCACATTGTGACCTGTACAGATGTAAATAATCTGACCCTTTGACTGAAGTGCAAGGAAGGGCCATTTTTGTCGGCAATGAAGGAGTGAATAGAGAGTGGTGTGTCATGCCTAACATATATGGTCAATTGCCTCCTCAATTTTTTCGTATATGCAGTTTGCTATGAATTTCGGATATGTCTCCACTAATTAAAAAAAAATTAATTTCCTTGTAAGATCCAATAATTGCTAATGGTTATAGAGCCTGGAAATTCCTTAGCTACTGATGGAAAATTAGTGCAATATCAAACTTAAGAATATTTTAGCAATTAGCATCCCCAAAAACTAAGCTCTTGAACACTTGTTGGTATAGGGTAACGTTGTTGTCTTCTGAATCCCTCAATTCTTCTCTCTTCTCCAAGCTTCTGTTGTAGTTGTTGCACAACAACTTCATCCCACTAGGGTTAATTTAAACAATCACTTTCTATACTCTAGACTAGTTTGCAAAACTTCGACAACTTAGTCTTTCTATGAGTCATGAGGGGATTAACTTGCAAATACTCATAATCTTACGTTTGGTTGAGAAGGAAGGAAAGGAAGGAAAGAGAGAAAATTTTGAAATTTACATTGAAAAAAAAAGTAAAAATAAAATTTGTTTTTAAAAATAAACATTTCTCTCTCTTTTCCTTTTACTTTCTCTCCAACCAAACAAAGAAAAAAATATTTTTATTTGTGTTTTTTTCCTTTTTATTTTTACCTCTTCCAAACATTGGGTATAGGTTCCACATCAAAGATCCTAACCACATTTTTTTTTATATATGCAATGGTCATATTGGTGTTTGACCATCACTGCACCATGGTGGACTAGTTTTTAACTTCCCTGTGTTATATGGATCGGACATTTTGTCTTTTAAAAATAAAAAAGACTAATTCTACCGTAGACAAGGGTCTCGAGTGGTTCACTGTGGATAATCGTTTTTTACCTGATACTATCAGTGTTTTCCTTTTAAAAAAAAATTATTCAATAATTTATAGTTACAATAATGCCCTTTTAGTAGGTATGAAATGACATTAATGGGCTTTACAGTACAACACAACTAACAAGAAAACTCAAATAGGTATGGTGTAAATGAATATTGTCAAATCCAAATACTGTGAAAGCAAACTCCGAAAGCATTCTTGAAGAAATTGGTCCTCGTTGCGCTGGGGCCATTTGTGGTGGTATCCATTTTAGAGGCTGTGGGGGTCTGTGATGGCCATAATCTTGTTCCTCTTGCCGTGAGGTTTGTTTGTACTAGAATCTATTTTCTTTTGATGTGGATAAACTCAGTAGATAGTGGTTTGCACATGACTTTGCCGCCGGGGAAGGTTAACACCAACAACTTCCAAATAAAATACAATTAAACACAAAAAAAAATACTGTGCATAAATAACTGTTTCCATTTTCATTTTTTTTCACATGAGATTGAAAAAAAAAAACATCAGATTTAACAGGTAAATAACAAAAATCAAATGGGTTATATCCTCAACTCATTCTGCTCAATTTATGAAGCGAATGACAATACTCACCATTGCAATTTCGTTCGGTCCACCCACCATCAATGTCATTGTTACAAAATACAAGGGTCACCATGCTAACTTCGTGAACTCCAACCTCAATTAGTGTCTGTGCAGTGCTACCAATTACGCTCTATATACATTCTCTCTCCTTTTCATTTTCTCAAACCATAACTCAGGTTCTACCAATTCATCCCTAGAACAAATGTTTCCATGTTTTAGCTTTGGGAGTCAATCTATCGGCTCTGTCAATCGCTTGCCAAAATGACACCACACTTGTCTTCAACGACCGATTGAGGAATACTAACGGCACCACCGAATCCCCAAATGTCACCATCATGCCCACCAGAACCCTATTCGACATGATGCTTACATTAAACTAAAATTAGAGTAACTACAACGAGGTAATTGGGTAAATTACTGGCGGGGGGCAATTGGGTAAATTAATGATAGGCATTTTAGTCAACTAGATATAAAATAAAAAAAATAAAAATTAAATTATAACTGTCTTGATAGGTTGCATGTAATAGCTCCAAACCGATTAATAGTATACTATTATATCCAACAGTCATCACATACTTGTTTACGGAAAACCACTCGAAACCCTTGGGCATGGTAGAATTCGTCCATAAAAAAACTTCCTACAACTAAAATTTCTCTGGAAAAAAAGGTTCACGGATGCATACCAAGCAGGTCAAGATGGTCAAAAAAATAGACCATTCAATTCAGGCGCTTTCTAGCGTGAACTAGCAGCGGAAGTGGTTGACGGGTGCATAAGTGAACGGTGTCAAAAAATTAATTTAAAAATATAAGTAAAATTATATTTAAAAATGTAAAAAGGCCAATATATCCCTGTTTAAAAAAAATGAGAAATAAGGCAGGTATGTTGCAGCCGCATATCCCGACAAGCACAATCTTTCGTATCGTAATTGTTACAGTAGGCAAATACTATTTTAATAGGTTAATTAAATTTTATATAAAAATTGTAAATGACAAACAAACTCCCTTGAAAATATATGGGAAATTATGTAGCAATGAAATGGTTTTTGAGGACAACATACTCCCTTGAAAATTATGAGAAATTATAGTTTGCTTTTATTACGTGATGTTCTGTTATTTTTTCTTTTCTAAGTGTACACTTTTGTCTGAAATCAAAATTAATTTATTTTCTTTTAGGTAAATTATATTAAACAATAAGCAGGAATTTACAATTTTTAAAATATAAACAACTTTTATATTATTTATTAACAATAACTTAATTTTTCATTATTATTATTAACATGAGAATTGTTAATTATGTATAATTTTTAAATACTATTCATTATTAACTACATTTTACGTCACATTTGATGATTTAAAAAATTTTGTATAAATTTTATGCTTTTATAACAATTTTCGTGAGGCATTTTAAATTTGGTTTCATAGTAATTTTGAATAATTATAGTATGCCTTTTATTTTAACTTAATTTTTCAATTTTTAAAGTTAATTAAGTCTGGCTATTCTAAATTTAAATTTAGTTTTTTTATTAATTTCCTTCTACTTCAAATCTTGGAATTCATATTTTATATATAAAATATTCACAAATTAAATTAATTAAGTTATTTTAAACAATTTTCTACTCAAAACTTATTTATAAAACATCACTTAAAATTAAAAAAAAAAACCTCAAAACTTTCATCTTTCAAGTCCTAATTTCAATCACACAAAAACAAAAATAATAATCATGCTACTGCAACTGTCTTGTACAAATGATCCATAATGGAAGTTTTGAATCTTCCACAGAGAAAATGACTAGCAACATACTGAACATTAGAAAAAACTATACCTTACTGATGCAAATTGAACATATAGAAATAGACCAATGGCCTATTGATCACAAAAGATTTTATTAAATACGTCCCAAATCTTTTCTATGAACTCTGTCCATGTAATTCTTCCTTTAGCCAATAATATAATTCTAGTTTCATAACAATATATGTCACGAAATTGTTGAGCGCTTATGAACTCTAGTCATTATATGTGCAGTAGTTTTTTCTAATGTGTAGTATGTCCCAAATCGCCTAATTGATTCTGAACCTCATCATGCGTGAGACTGTACATTGAGTTTTGACGCACCAAAAGCTGAAGTTGTGACTGTTTTCCATTGCTATCTCCACCACCACCATGAGATCCCATATTTTGGATCCCCGTATACTAATTACCACTGTTAACAATTTACTTCACATCTCACACTCAACTTTCTTAGCATGTCAAGACTGAAAGCAACTTATCCAAATCTTCAATCCTGCCCCAGAAAATCAAAAGCTGATGAATAAACAATTCAAAAACCACCATTTTTGTAGAGATCATCTATAAGCTTTTTGGATTAACAATAACCTCCATGCCTAACATGCATTCAAATAGACAAAAAGAGACTGCCAATTATAGGGAATCATGTTTGACATTATGTAAATGCAGTTGGCAAAGTTGCAATTTCCTATGAGGAAAATAATTTTAAATATGCAATGCAAAACTCAAACCAGTCCAAGGAGGAAAAAAAAAGAGAGATTTTGTAATTTAACAATAGGATACATTTCATTTCCTTTAAAATCTGAGGCCAAACAAACAAGAAAATAGTGACAGTTTTGTTAGTCTGCTTTATCCACTACACAAATAAATTGCAAAAAGAAATGAAGACATAAAGACAAAAATAAAATCAACTTCAAGAAAGAACTCAAAAATTGAAATAGAGGGTAAATTCTAGGAGGGCAAGCAAATAAACCCTAATGAAAATGTCAGACTAAAAATTCATTCAAGCACTGACAAATTCAAGCAAATGAAAATAAGAAACCTTACAGGTACCCTTCTTAAAGACAAAATAAAAAGAACATTGCAGATTACTTTAAAAAGGGTTATTAGAACATTGATCCCTTGCATGCAAGCTCAAAGACACAATCACCTAAATTAAATTTCCAATCAAATCTAAAACCCCATATTTAAAACACACAAATGCCCTCTAAAACTTCAACATTAAAATACCAGGGCCCATTTTCCCATGAGACTTAAACAGAGAACACCAAAAATTAAAAGCACACAAATTCATCACAAGAAGAAAGATTAATTCCAAAAACAGAAGACAATGAGAAAAACATCCAAAATTAAAAACCAAATATTTCAATAGAGAACTTGAGAGAAGACCCATTTGCATGCAACCAATTCAGCATCACTAGTGAAACACCAAAAGGAATTGCATCCTAAAAATGTCTAAAAAACAAAAGGGTGAGATCAAACGCACCACAAACCCAATATTTGCTTTTCACATGCAGTGATAAAAAGTCAAAATTTGAAAAGAAAAACATCATAGCTAAGAAAGAGAATGATTATTTTAATGCTGAAGTTTTAGAGGGCATTTGTGTGTTTTAAATATGGGTTTTTAGATTTGATTGGAAATTTAATTTAGGTGACTGTGTCTTTGAGCTTGCATGCAATGGATCAATGTTCTAATAACCCTTTTTAAAGTAATCTGCAATGTTCTTTTTATTTTGTCTTTAAGAAGGGTACCTGTAAGGTTTCTTATTTTCATTTGCTTGAATTTGTCAGTGCTTGAATGAATTTTAGTCTGACATTTTCATTAGGGTTTATTTGCTTGCCCTCCTAGAATTTACCCTCTATTTCAATTTTTAAGTTCTTTCTTGAAGTTGGTTTTATTTTTGTCTTTATGTCTTCATTTCTTTTTGCAATTTATTTGTGTAGTGGATAAAGCAGACTAACAAAACTGTCACTATTTTCTTGTTTGTTTGGCCTCAGATTTTAAAGGAAATGAAATGTATCCTATTGTTAAATTACAAAATCTCTCTTTTTTTTTCCTCCTTGGACTGGTTTGAGTTTTGCATTGCATATTTAAAATTATTTTCCTCATAGGAAATTGCAACTTTGCCAACTGCATTTACATAATGTCAAACATGATTCCCTATAATTGGCAGTCTCTTTTTGTCTATTTGAATGCATGTTAGGCATGGAGGTTATTGTTAATCCAAAAAGCTTATAGATGATCTCTACAAAAATGGTGGTTTTTGAATTGTTTATTCATCAGCTTTTGATTTTCTGGGGCAGGATTGAAGATTTGGATAAGTTGCTTTCAGTCTTGACGTGCTAAGAAAGTTGAGTGTGAGATGTGAAGTAAATTGTTAACAGTGGTAATTAGTATACGGGGATCCAAAATATGGGATCTCATGGTGGTGGTGGAGATAGCAATGGAAAACAGTCACAACTTCAGCTTTTGGTGCGTCAAAACTCAATGTACAGTCTCACGCATGATGAGGTTCAGAATCAATTAGGCGATTTGGGACATACTACACATTAGAAAAAACTACTGCACATATAATGACTAGAGTTCATAAGCGCTCAACAATTTCGTGACATATATTGTTATGAAACTAGAATTATATTATTGGCTAAAGGAAGAATTACATGGACAGAGTTCATAGAAAAGATTTGGGACGTATTTAATAAAATCTTTTGTGATCAATAGGCCATTGGTCTATTTCTATATGTTCAATTTGCATCAGTAAGGTATAGTTTTTTCTAATGTTCAGTATGTTGCTAGTCATTTTCTCTGTGGAAGATTCAAAACTTCCATTATGGATCATTTGTACAAGACAGTTGCAGTAGCATGATTATTATTTTTGTTTTTGTGTGATTGAAATTAGGACTTGAAAGATGAAAGTTTTGAGGTTTTTTTTTTAATTTTAAGTGATGTTTTATAAATAAGTTTTGAGTAGAAAATTGTTTAAAATAACTTAATTAATTTAATTTGTGAATATTTTATATATAAAATATGAATTCCAAGATTTGAAGTAGAAGGAAATTAATAAAAAAACTAAATTTAAATTTAGAATAGCCAGACTTAATTAACTTTAAAAATTGAAAAATTAAGTTAAAATAAAAGGCATACTATAATTATTCAAAATTACTATGAAACCAAATTTAAAATGCCTCACGAAAATTGTTATAAAAGCATAAAATTTATACAAAATTTTTTAAATCATCAAATGTGACGTAAAATGTAGTTAATAATGAATAGTATTTAAAAATTATACATAATTAACAATTCTCATGTTAATAATAATAATGAAAAATTAAGTTATTGTTAATAAATAATATAAAAGTTGTTTATATTTTAAAAATTGTAAATTCCTGCTTATTGTTTAATATAATTTACCTAAAAGAAAATAAATTAATTTTGATTTCAGACAAAAGTGTACACTTAGAAAAGAAAAAATAACAGAACATCACGTAATAAAAGCAAACTATAATTTCTCATAATTTTCAAGGGAGTATGTTGTCCTCAAAAACCATTTCATTGCTACATAATTTCCCATATATTTTCAAGGGAGTTTGTTTGTCATTTACAATTTTTATATAAAAATTTAATTAACCTATTAAAATAGTATTTGCCTACTGTAACAATTACGATACGAAAGATTGTGCTTGTCGGGATATGCGGCTGCAACATACCTGCCTTATTTCTCATTTTTTTTAAACAGGGATATATTGGCCTTTTTACATTTTTAAATATAATTTTACTTATATTTTTAAATTAATTTTTTGACACCGTTCACTTATGCACCCGTCAACCACTTCCGCTGCTAGTTCACGCTAGAAAGCGCCTTCAATTCAATGATGTGTCTCTTCAATCTTGGATTGGCGCTTTGTACCCGTTTTTTCCAGCCACGTTTTGGATAGTTTAGTATTTTCCTTGGGCCATCATTCCGTCTACGTATGCGTTCAGAAATGTTGGGAAGTAGAGCGCCACATACGTTAGAATATGAATGTGAATAAGATGGTGAGTCCACGGTCGTAAAGTATACGTTTTTTTTTCTTTCTCAAGTTTACGCTTTGAGATGTTTAAATTCCAGGTCAAAGCACTGTGTTTTGAAATAAAATATTATCACCAAATATCATTATCAACGTATATACTTGTATTGAATCTGGTAAATACACTTGACCATGGTGTACGATCAAGTGGACATTATACACACAGCTAAACAACACGAACAACTCTTTTGACTTTTCAGTTTTCATCATTTATTATTCTCAAAACTTCATAAACGCTGTTCGTTTTTTATTTCAATATTATTAGCCAGTTGTATTATAAAAGTATTTTAATTTAATCATGTTGATTCAAAAGCCGCCATATGTATTATTATATACATCCGTACTAATTAAACCTGTTTGATTTAATATAAGTCCAAACAAATCTGTCGTAACCTTAAAATGTGTACTATAATACAACTTTACGACACCAGCCGTGGGTTTGGTAGTCACAGGGATTAGAAACGCTCAACCATTTAATACCTCAATGCTATTACGTACCTCCCTAATGTATCTTCAAACGCTCTTTTTTTCCTTGCTGATTATTAAGGTGACAATAACTTTTAGATGATCCAATTAAAAAAAAAAAAAAAACACTCATGAATGAGAGAGAAAGAAACGTATATAGGTACATAAATTATAGTTTGTATAATTTTTTTGGCTCACCATGATATTAGTACGAAATATTTATAGACTTTGTTGATAATTAATCTGTGCCAAAAAACCTAGTTAACTACATTTTGTGAGATCTTTTTTTTTAACTACGTTTTTTTCATTCACAAAATTCAAACTCAAAACCTTATTTAAGAAATTTAAACCCAATTCACTCGAACCAATGACATATCGATTCTTCCTCTATAATTTAACCACATATGACGGAACTACGTCAAATTTATAGAATTTGTGCAAATTTCAAGTTAATTAAACTCTTAAATTATATCACTTCTAGTTTAAATAGTTTAGTTCAATATTAAAAAAGACCCCAATGGCAGAACAAGCAAATAATGACAAACTCTTACTTGCATCTCAAGGCATATTATTAATTAATTATTAATTTGCATTCTGACGAGTCACATCCACGTGACCTTTTGACAAGTCATCCTTGTGGCGGAGTTCATTACTTTTCATCCTTCTACAAGTCAAACAATCTGACCGAAAAACAATTACATCGATAAAAGATGAATTAACAAAATAAATTACATTTCATTCTCTAATTTTGTTAATATAGAGTTTAAATTTACATTAAAAAATACATCACGTGTTAACTAATAAAAGGGATGATTATGAGTCCGGTTGACTAACAAATTCAACCTGCATCAATCTTTCAAATATGAGTTGGATTAATTACATAGTCAGGTTAATTTTTTGTTTAACATGAACCCGTTTAACTAAAATATCAAATTTTAATTTATTACTACCTAAACAAATATGCTCCTATATTATAAATCTAAATTCTCATCCTTGAATGAAAATGTTTTTATGACGTATTCTTGAATGAGAGAATTTAAGAGTTATTTTTCAATGAGAGCATTATTAGGAGTTATTGTCACTCAAATTTGTCATTAAACCACATGTCTTATTCTAATAGTTAAACCACATGTCTTATTCTAATCTTATATATTAAGCATTTAGTTTCATTTTTTCAATTTTTTTATTCCTTTTAAATATTTTTTTTAATTTTAATTTCAAATTTAATTTACTTTAACAACTAGCCCAAATTTATATTCTCGACCATCTCAAACCACTTATTTCACCTTTATATGTATATATATTTTACAGAAACGTGAAATTAAAGTAGGAGATAAAGTGGCTAAGAGACATGAAAATAAAGGTATCATTTTAAATATTTTGTCTAGATAGAATATGTCTTATTTGCAAGATGGAAGACCCATTGATATGGTTTTCAATCCATTAGGGGTACCTTCACAAATGAATGTAGGACAAATGTTTGAATGCTCACCAGGTTAGCGGACTTGATTTTCTTAATTACTTTTTTTTTCAATCTACTCTTTTCACCTTTATTTCTAAATTGAATTTCAATAATTTTTTAAAAATTATCAATAATTAAAAATAACCTTGTATCACAATATAAAATATTTATTGTAAATCTAAAATATAATTTATATATTCAAAAATATTTATTTATTACAAATTTTAATTATAATATAATTTATATATTTAAAAATATTTATTTATTATAAATTCTAGTTATATAAAAATAAATATTTATTTTGTGGGTTGCAAACTAAAATATTAATCAAAATTATTTGATCATAATAAATTCTTTTTACTAAATACCGACACAAAATCATATTGTTTTGATTATTTTAAAAAGTTAATAAACCAATTGTTTCAGGTAAAATATGTTGACGAAAACTGAAAAGTCAATCTTCTCACCGAGCTTGAAACAAACTAACTTCACAGAAATAACTGGCAAAATTAACATAATCACTAATCACCCCTAACTTAAAAATAGTTAAAAGTAATTTTTCAATATAAATATTCTTAGGATTATAATTTTTACAACTAATTTACTTTTGTTCTAAAATATTAATTAGCCTTTAAATTTTTTGTATAGAGATTAAAAAAAATCATTAAATATAGGATTAATTTAGATAAACTTCTTCACAGACACTTATAAAAAAAGAAAGTAAGATACAAAGTGCATTAAATTTATCCCATAAATTTAAAAAAACTTATGCACCTCAACTTTTGGAGAATATGCAAGAGCTTCTAAAACAATTTTAGTTACTGTTACGAATTTGACAAGCGTACCAAATAGTGTACGTAGTCAATGATGAGTTGAGTATCATTTTCTCAAAGACTTGTGCAATATTTAGCAAAATTCACACATTTTACTAACTAGATTAATGAAATGAGTAATGATTTGTAAACAATGAAAATGTAAATGCTTCAAACTGAAATTTAAAACAAAGCTTAACAAAATAATTAATAAACTCTTTTTGAATTTTTTTCAAACAATTGGAAGGCAAAAATTTAGTTCTTAACAAAGATGATAAAGGTGTTGGGGTTAAACTTCACTTAATCAACCTCTCATGCATCATAATGGTTACTCATTTGGTTCATACTTCAAATATTATTATCAACCTATAAAAACACTCAAACTCTAATTCTTTAGAGGAAAAAGCCTAAGTTCCTTGATTAAACTTTCAGTCCCTTGATTAGCCTAACCAAGTAACTTGCTTTAAGATTATAGGTTATGATATGACTAATAAACCATGTTCTATTCCTAGATACAAGGTCCATTAGGTACTTTACTTTAGCGCAAGATTAAAAAGTGTTTTCCAACAACATTCAAACCATAAATATGGTCATGGAAGATTAAGCCACAACAAGCATTAAGCAAAGAAGTGAAAGCACTAAATAATGAGGCATAAACATTAATAGATAACTTAGAATGTATATATAAGAGTAGGTTTAGTTACATTAAACCCTAACAAGGGAAAATCTAGCTACTCATAAACGGGTGTAGCCTCTAAAATGGTGAAGAAATAATGAAGATGAGTAAAGGAGCCATGGAGAGCTTCTTAGCCGTTGTACAGAACCCTAGGTTACAGTAGAAAGAATGTTCTATGATGGGTCTTGTAACACACAGAAGAACACAAGAAAGGGAGTTGAATTGTGTTTTTAATAAATTTTGAAAAACTATTGTAAAACTCTTTTGAAAAGGGGTATCATTTGATTGAGAGACAAAATGTGTAAGACAATAAAAAAGTTTTCAAAAGATCTTTTAACAAACAAAAGATATGAGAGAGAAGAAATACACAAGATCTTATACTGGTTTGTCTTAACCTAGAGACTACGTCCAGTTCTTAAGATACCACCAAGTCCCACTATAACTTCAAAAAAGCTACAAGTATTCTTTTATTGAAGCCTCTTCAAGCTTAACCCAAGTAGATTTTACTTGTCTCTCCAAGCAAACACCTAAGTATTCTTTGAAACAAAGCCTCTTTAGGCTTCCACCAATTTCATAAAGAAATGGTTAAAGGGTAAGGCCTCACACTTAGATTGTGTCTTATCAGACAAATATATATTGAAGCTCAAGATTTTACAACTATTGTCTAAGTTACACTTTTCAAGAGAATTCTTTTAAGAACGAGAAAGAGCTAAGCATTAAGCGAATGAGAGTAGAGAATTCAGCAAGCGTTCACACGTTTAACATAAGTCTTCTATTCTATTTATAGTGCTCCTCAAAAGTGTCTGTTGTGAGTGCTTTGAGACATCCTTCATCTGTTATTACGTAAAGAAAAAGCATATGTTGGAGCATTAAATGTCGCATTTAATGCTTTTCACTAACTGGTCACACTGTTAAGATAAAGCAATCTGCTCATCTTGCCTTTCTTGTACTGAATCTTGTTGCAGTAGGTATATTTTGCTTTAAGTACTGACAAGTGTACTGAAGTTCCTTCTTTTTGGCAAATAGCTATATCTTTTCAGAGAAGGGTATGTTGACATCTTCTTTTTTGAGAAAGTATGTATGTGAACTTTGAAACGAGGATCAATCTTGTGTAAAACATACGGAATAATCATTTAGACCAACAGATCTCGATATATTTCGTCTATGAGAGTCAGTCAGCACAAGTTTTAAATGTATTAAAAGCATGCGAACAAATGATTAAACAAACATTAGTCTGTTTAGCATAATCAAAAGAAAATAAGGGTCATAAAATCGTCCTTTGTCCTAACAGGTCTTGTATTGGGACCTTTTCTGCTTTTTGTTGCACTCTCATTAAGTGACATGTCACCCGCTTTTGCTTAGCAAAAGTTGAGCTCACCAAGGCGAGCTCTAGTTGTGCTCTCTAGACTTCATCTTACTAAGCGGCCATGATAGTCACTAAACAAGTAACTCGAGTGCTCTTTAGTGAACTTTCCATCTTGCTTTCTTACTCAGCGAAACTTGGGTAGTAATGGTCTTCATACTCGTTGAATGAAATCTTCATCCATTAAGCAAATCCATCACTCTAATCTTGCCCTAGGCCTTCAACAACTTAATTTTTCCTTCACTTTATACACAAAAGTTAGCAAAACAAAATTATAACATTCTAAACTATAAACATTATCTATGAATCCTAATTACTTACAAACTACCTAAAATTAGAGTAAATCAAAGTTTTAAGTTATAGAAAAGAAAGGATAATTGCATAAATATACAAAAAAAAAAGCATAAATGGAAATTATCAATTACATAAGTTGATTTTAATTTATAATAAAAATTCGATTCACCTTTCATACTTTTTTCTATAAATACTCATTGAGAAATTTATTCAAACTAAGTAATATTCAACTTTTAGCCTTTGTGCACTTTTGGTTCCTTTTATTATAGAGGTGTAAGTAGGTCAGGATTGACCTACGAACCAGACCAACCTAACCAAACCCAACTACATTTCAATGAGTTGGGTTGGGTCATCGGGTTGGGTTAGGTTCATTTTAACAGACCCAATTAAGGTTGGGTTAGGTCATGGATTGATATATTTTTAACTCAATCTAACCTGACCTATTATTTTATTAATAAAAATTAAAATATTATAATATTTACATATTCACTTAGCAAAGGAAAATCATTTTATTTGATAGTCACTGTGAGTTTTAGTTTGTTTATTTTTATTATGTTATTCAAATAATTGTTAGAATAGTTTGGGACATGTATTGTATTATTCCATTTGAGACATGTATTGTATTTTTCTTATGAGTGTTAGATTTATATGGTTAGACTTGTATTTTAAATTGAACATGCATTAGATGAGTTAAACTAATTAGGTATTTTATTTTTCTTATTTTCTCTGATTTTTTTTCTAAATTTTATTGATTTTTTCGAATATTCAAAATTATATTAATATTTTATTCATTTGACCCAATTACCCTACCTGACTAAGGTTGGGTTGGGTCACTTTGAAAAAATATGCAAACCTGACCCAACCCCACCCAATTGTGTTTAATTAGGTTGGGTCTTAAATAAAGCCAAACCCGACTTAACCAGGGCTACTTACACCCCTACTTTATTATAATTACTCACATTTTTTTTGTGTACAATGGTAGCACTGAAATTAGAATCTATGACTTCATACATACTATCACAATCCTCCACCACTAGACCAACCCTAGTGGGTTATAATTACTCACATTTAATTCTTATAGTTTCACAATTGTTCACATTAACTCCCTCACTCTAAAGTTTCATTTAATGATTAATAGAAATGTGACAAAGATATGATATATCATTTATTTTTATTGATTCGTAAAGAAAATTATATAAATATTTAAATAAAAATAAAAAATATCTTCTGCAACAGTTTATTTTTTATTTTAATTTAATTCTTTTATATATATTTTCTTTGCCAATTTGCACAAATCAATAATACATTACGTCTTTATTATATTTATGGTAATTATTGGAAATTCTAAGGTGAAATTCTTAATTTGAACAAATGGAAAAATAGAAGGATTAAATTTGAGCAATTAAAATTAAGGAGACAAAAAATGTATTAGGTTAAAGTATAGAGACTAAATTTTAAAATACTTTACTTTTTAGTTAATTTTATTTTTAAAATTTTTAACAAGTACCTAAAAGCAGTCATTACCATTTTGTATTTTTTTAATAAAAGTATATTGCAATATATGAAACATTATTTATGACTTGTGAGTGGTTTTTAAAGTTTGTATTAGAAATTACTATTTGCTACTATACTTTGGTTAAAGGGATGAAAGAAAATGACAATATTCATAAAATCTTTGGTTTAAAATATCTTTCATTAAGACAATGCATAATAATTAAGAAAATTACTAGCTATTAAAGGGCTTTATTGTTTAGAAAATATAAATTGATTAATTATCACTTAATTTTTGTGTGTGTGTACAATAATGATAACAAAGTTAGAATTTAAGATCTTATACATACTGTGATACTTAGCCTCCCACCATTAAGCCGTCTTAGTGGATATAATTATCACTTTATTTAATCTCATATAGAGAAGGAAAAAGTTATAAAATCATAATTGCTTTTTTTTAATTTCTAAAATGATAGCTAAATTGAAATGAAATAATATTTTAACGTGACAGAGATGTTTCAAACTAAATGCAGTACTTGTTTGTGTGGGAAAAAATTGAAATGGTCAAATATTATCATCTCACTATTTATTTTTTAAAATTCTTTCTTTATAATAGAAATATATTATATTAACAAAATTTATTGAAGTGTTAAAGTAATAATGTCACTACAGAAATCTGTTCCACCGTTTACATCAACACTAAAGTACATTCAAGCATAATGTCACTCATTAACACTACAGTAATAATGTCACTCAATAAAATTTATTGGAGTATTAAGTACATTCAAGCATAATGTCGTAACATTTAAAAGTTCTATAATTTTATTATTTATATTTTTTAGATGAATTTTTACTACAATATATTATATATTTTTTTCCATTTCATGCAACTTAAGTAATTATTTTTTTTCCTAATGGTGTAGGTCTAATGAAAAATTATAAATATATACTCACTTTATCTTTTATCTCATTTTTAGTTTTTTATTTCATTTTCTTGCGATTTTTTTTTCTTTTTCATCACAATTTATTATTTTTCTTTCTATCTTTTCTTTTTCTATCGCTTTTCTCATTTTATGCTAATCCATCCCAAATTGGGGTACACATTTATCATAATTCAATATTAATTAATCACACACATCACTTTTCTTTTAGTAAGCAACCGTTTTTTATAAATAAGTAACCGTTCCTTATATGCAGCTGTCACCTCAGATAGTTTTAGGCTTTGTTTGATAGAGATGAGAGAAATAAGGTAAATGAAAATAGATAAGAAATAAGTTAAGAAGTAAGAAATAGATATAAAATAATTTAAAATATTAGGTTGTTTGGTTTGAGAGAAATATAAGAAAAATAAGTTGGAAATAATATTTTAAGGTTGTTTAATTTGAATAAAAAGAGGAGAGAAATGATACTCAGTAAGACCCACAAAATATTTAAAAATTTCCATGCCATTTCTATTAAATCAATAAATGAAAATTTTTTAAAATTTAAAAACTTCCTCTCCCTTCTTTGGTGATCATGCATATCAAACAGGAGCTTAATGATGCAGTCCAATATGTTATTTGTTAAAGTAGCCAATTTGGTACCACTGCTTATTTGTTAAATTAAAGTAGCTTAAACAACTTCGGAGATGCTTTTACCTTACATTTATGTGAAAATGGAATTAGAATAAATGTGAATGAAGTGGAATGTGGCAGAATCTTGCATTTAATAAATTGCAAGTTCAATTAATCTGCTACAGTGCTACTTGTCTCTTTTGAACGAGGTTTTTCTTTACCTTGAATTGCACGGAACAATCTTCTCTCACCTAAAACTTTTTGTCATAAAAAATTTGGTGAGACTATTTGTAATAACTAATAAGAAAATAAAAATTGTACTTATAGAAAAATTGTGACAATTAGAAATTGAAACAATTGAATACAAGCCTAAGCCTTGGATTCATCCATAATTAATTATCTTGTATCTGTGTATGCGTTTTATTCTATTATTTGCCATTTAATCTTTAATTCACATATAGATTGACTTATTTGGAGGTCAATATGTGATGAAGTGATGATCAACTTCGATTAAACAAGTGAGACTTTACTTTCACTAATAATAATAGTAAATTAAATAGGAACACCTGAATTCAAATGGAGCTATCTTATCCTTGAAATTTTTATCATTTTATTTATGATATGCAGTTGAAAAGCGTAACAAGCGAGCAGGTCTATTTTTTGACATTGGAGAAAACACTGAAATTCCTGTTGCATACGATGAGGGAAGAGAACAATGGAATGCGAAGAGCGCAAGGTCATTTTGTCAACTCGAACAAAGAGGCTTACAAGTTGAAGCTAGAGTAAAGTCCACGAATAAACTTAGCCATAAAGTCAACACAAGCATTGGTTCATGTAATACATGCGAGATAGAAACATGCAAATGCCGTTGAACGATCGAGGGCTTATTGTTCCAAATGATAGTTCTGTAAACATATTGTAATCCAAAAGAAATATATACATGAATATGCGTGTACATATAACCATTGTTTCATATAGTGTACAGATTAAAATGGCCATTACAGATGGAAGGGATACAATAAGTGTGTAAGTAGTATTAGTTGGTTTGCAATTGATTTCACTCACAACCTTAAATAGCCTGGTAATTAATTAGGTAGCCAATCAAGAATTAATAGAGAGAAGAGGGATACCCAACACTATTAAATATTAATAATATGTCTGTTAAGAATCAGACAAAGAGTTATTCAATTTTCCATCGGTTTTGGAGGCAATGCTTAAGCAAGAATAATTCCATTACCTCCCTTTATATATTGGCCGCATATCTAGTCATAGGGTTATGTTTATATGAGAGCAAGAGGAGTAAATCTTAGTCAATACAACTATATATAGAGGGTTAAGATTTAATGTCATGTGACTACTTAAAAAGTTGTTATTTTTAAAAAAACTCACATGACTTGGTATGTTTTAATCTTGACTATCTATGACAAGATCTAATGGTTAATATTCATTCCTCTCACTTTCACATAAAAAGACCCTCTCACTTGATATGTTCCGGTTGATTCGTATTATCTTGACTTGGTTCTGATTTCTCTATTTTTTAAGAAAATCGAGTCAGGTTCTTCACCTACCCGTATCAAATAGAACATGCTAAGCCAAATTTTCTTCATGAAAAACTTGCTTTATTTAAATCGAGAAAATTGTACAGTTTTATAAAATCATGATAAATGACATATACTAAGAAATTATAAACAATCCATCTATTTCAAAATAAGTGACGTTTTAATACTAAAAATAAAAATTTATGTTAAGTGACGTTTTAGATTTCAACAAAACATTAAATATTTCATTCTAATTTTGCCGCAAAATAAATAACTCATGCGATAGAATGAACTCTGAAATTAAAAAATAAATAATAAGAATAATTTGGCAAAATTGTTCCACTCAGTAAGTTATTTATTCTTTTTCTTAATCATTGCAGAAAAACCTTAAATGTCACTTATTTTAAGAAGGAAAAATAATTTTTGATAAATTTAACCTTGTATTTGGATGAGAAATTTTAAGAGAGTAATTCATTTCTTTAGGAAATTTAAAATACTTTGTGATAAAATATGTTGTTTGGATAAGAGATTTAGTAAGAAATTGAAATTCTAGTAATTTGTGAAGGTATTTTAATTACTTAAAATTATAAAATTTTAAATTCCACCAAAAAAGTAAGAATTTGAAATTTTTCGTACTTACTTTCTTTCTTTTTCTTCTCTCCTCTATATTTTTTCTCTCTCTTCTCTCTTTTCTTTCTTTCTCCCCTCCCTCTTTATTCTCTCTTTCTCTATGGCCTCTCTCTTCTCTCTCTCCTATCTATTCACTTTCTCTCTTCTCCCTCTTCTTTCCTCTCTCTCCTATACGGGTGGGCATTGGTTGGTTACGGGCGGGTTTGGTCCAAAAACTTCAGAACCGACACAAATCAACTAAGGATAAATTCTAACTGTTGTCGTTTGTTTGTGGCTTCGGTTAGGTCGGGCGACAAGTCTACTGGGTTATGGGTGGGTTGGGTGGTTATGTGCGGGTTTGTTTTTGAATTAGCGTTAGAGCTTTGGTGCACCATAGAGAACACGCATTTTGTTGAATGCCACCATGGGAGGGTTGTGGCAGTACAAATAACCATACCACACCCAATGATTCTTTGAACTATCATAAGCTAAGGATCAAAACCATTGCAACTAAACAAAAGCCCCAAAATCTCTAAGATGAAAAAATCAAAAAGAGAAAGAAAGAGAGAAATAAAACAAAATAGAGCCAGCATAAAGAAAAAGAAAAGAAATCAAAAACTACAAATCACCGAAAACCACAAATGAGCAGTGCTATTTGTTTTTTCTTATTTCTTTCCCTCTCTTTTTTCTTCATCTTTCCTTCTCCATCCCTTCTATTTCCCCTTCCTTCACTCACTTTTTCCCTCTCTTCTCTCTTTCTCCCTTCGATGATCTCCCTTGCTGGTGGCCATAGGAGGCTGTTGCTTAGTGACGTCGGCAATGCATAACATTCCCCTCTTCTAGCTTCTTGTGTATGTGATAGCCACGAAAGAGAGAATGAGATTATTGTGTTTGTTCATTAACACCATGGATAGAAAAGCCAGTGGAAGAAGCTCAGAGGCAACATGAAGGAGTGAGAAAGAAAGTGCACTGTGCATTTTATGATCTGATTACCAAAGACTAAGCGTGTTATACATGATTCGTGAGAGAGAGCAAAAGTGACACAATGCCCAAAGTAATTTATGAGACTGAACAATTTGAAGCTTCATATTTGTAAATTGTAAATTTTGAATTGAAAAATGTAATGACGGTAGCCAGGTCACGACTTCAACTTGTGTTGATTGGTCGGGTGCGGGTTCCGATGGATTCTTTTTTTTTTCAACTTACACCCGCTTGAATTTATCCATCTGAAACCAATTTTTTCTTCTTTTAAACCTGAAACCCATATATACTTGCCCGAAATACATGCTTTTAAATCGGTTTATTCGGGTTTCAGACGGGTTCCCAATTTTTGCCCACCCCTACTCTCCCATCTCTCCCACTTTCTTCTTCTTCTTTTTTGTTGAAATTCTTCTCTTTCTTCTTTTTTTCTTTCTCTCTTCTCTCTATCAATATTGATGTAAAAGTATCAATACTTTCATTTTTAAATTATTAAATATTTAAAATTTTTCTTAATCTATGTGTTATAGATAAAAAGAAGTAAAGGGAGTAAATCTCCATGCAACATCTTCATATTATTTTAACCATTATACTATTTATAATATTATTTTATTATTTTAGCATTATACTTCAAGATATTGATTTAGATACATGATGGGTTTATTTTATTTTATTATTATTTTTTGAACATCTTTTATATTTCACTATTTTGTTTAACCATTTTACTATTTACATTATTTATTAACCTACTAGGATTGGCCTAATAGTGGGGGTTGGGGTAGTATGCATGAGGTTATAGGTTCTAACTTTAGTGCGACCATTGCACAGCAAAAAATTTTTTACATTATTTATTCTTTTATTTTTAACATTATACTTCAAGATATTTTAATCATTACACTAATTAACATAATGAAAGTGTGACGACTATTTAGGTCTATGTTATTTTTACTTTATTTTAAACTTGATTGAAAGTATTTTAAGATATAATATAAGATTAATAGTAGAATACACAATATAAAAAAATATGATAATTGAAACTAAAAAATGTAATTAAAATGGTTGATCTATAAATAAAATTATAAAAATTACAATAGTTTAAAATTAATTAAAAAACTAAAATTCTAAATATCCAAAATATATTTTTATCAATAAAATAAAATTAAAATTTATATAAAAATATCATATAAATATGTCTATTTTTGTCATTTTACATTTATTAGCTACTTCAAAGGATAATTTTACTAAACACTTATAATTCAATAAGTTAGCTTAAAAGCTTTCAACTACCAGTTATTAGCTTTCAACTATATGCTAGTTATTCAGTTTCCAACTAACTTTTTAGCTTTCAACTACTTTTGCTAAGCATAGCCAAAATATTCAAGTATCATTTATTTTTCTTTCTAATAATACTTTCCTTTTATAATTTGTTATTGCTATTTTAAAGGCTATAAATAATTACATTTGCAATCAAATGATTTTTATTAGTTTTCCATTTTTATTGATTTGAGAATTAAAAACTATTTATTAACCTTTTGCTAATGGAGTAAGCTTATGAACACTAATATATGGGATTAAACTTTTTTCATAAGCATTTATAAAAGAAGAAAATAAAAAGATAAAATAAATTAAACTTTTTTCTATAAATTAAAATCAACTCATGTACCTCAACTTTTAGAGAAGTTAAACAAGAAAACTTCTATAAATTTGAAATTCAGAAAAAGTTGGACAGTAGAAATAAGATAATATTTCTTCATGATTAAAAAAAATCTGAAAAGTAAAGAAGACAAACTTAAAAACAATAATATTTAAATGACAACATAACATATACTATAATAGTAATAATTTTTTTGAAATTGAGTGGAGGCAAACGCCTCCATATTATTCAATTAGATCCATCTCTATTGCAACTACAGATATGAAATTTATCTCCTATCAAATGTATCTAAATTGGATTTATGAAGTAGGTAAATATTCGACAGCCACAATTTTTTCTATCATAATTTTTATCCAAATTAATGATTATTATTGTTATTAACTCTTGGATATGAAATGAGTGACTCTTATCCAATAAGTACCTACAAATTTTGACAAATTTTACCTAAATTATTATAACTATATGGGTAGCTATTAAGCAATCGTATTAAGGTTCATGTAAATGATAATTTCATCATGGGTCATTGCAAGGGAAGAATCTCTATGTTTTGCCATGAGTTTAAATTGTCAAATTGTTGCACCTGTCCTTAATTTTTTTTCCATGCAATTCCACGTACGTTTTTTATTGAAAAGAAATTGAATATCATCTTTTCCTTAAAATTAAAGAAATAATGATAATTAAGAAAAAAAATTGTTGATTGTCTGTTTTTTTGGTCAGAGATACTGATTGTCTAAAGTTGTATAGTTTTATGAAAAAAATATTGTTAAGACTCTTGATTTGGGTCCAAAATGTTAAGACTAGTGTTTGGAAAAAGCATCCATTGTAAACTGGACCCGGCAACCTTTCCCATGAATTTGGGTCAGGTCCAAATATGACGCCGATGATTAATAACAATGGGCGGGGACTGCTATTCCCAAACCAATTTTCTCTCTTTTCATCCAAAATTTGTTTGTTCACTTTTTCTCTCTCTAAAAATACCCCTTGATGAAAATGCATTTCCGTGTGCTAGTGGTGTGCCCTCCATCAAAGTTTGATACACAACGAAAATGCATTTATGAGGAAATGCGTTTCTGTTGTGCTAACTTTTTGAAAAAAATTAATTAAAATATTATGTAAATTTCTCTTTTAAATAATAATCAAATTAATTATGATATAATTTTAAAAAGTATACAATATAAGTTACCATTTTTAATAAGAATTGAATTAATTATGATGTAAATCACCTTTTTTGATAGTAATTGAATTAATTATGATGCAATTTATGGTACTATTAAAAAGGGTAATTTACATCACAATTAATTTACATCATATTTCAATTAATTTTTTGAAAAAATGAACACAACGAAAATGCATTTTCGTTAATAAAATAGGGGTGGGAAGAAGAAAAAGAAAGAGTAAAAAAGAGTGAGAACAAAACGAATATTTTACATTTTTTTTATAAAAGTTGGAGGTGAAAAAAGGAAAAAAAAGAGGTGGGAATAGCATATTTATTAGGCTAAACTACATTTTTGGTCTCCTATTTTCTTTAATCCGCAATTTTGATCCTCTTATTTTTTTAAAGACGTTTAGTCCTCCTATTTTTAAAAATTTGCATTGTTAGTCTTTCTATTTTTTTAGAGACATTTAGTCTTCCTATTTTTAAAATCCGCAATTTTGACTTTGCCGTCAAATCTCTTGTGTTGATTGTTAGTGATTTAAGGTGTGTTTAGTATAGAGGAAAGAAATAGAGGGAAAGGAAGGGAAGAGAATAGAAGAGAAATAGGTGAAAATAGAGTGAAAATTAAGATTGTTTGGTTGAAGAGAAATAAAAGAAAAGTTAAATTTTTGAGGTTATTTTTATTTTAACTATTATTATTATTTTATTATTAATATTGTTTTTATTATTAATAATAATATTTTTTATTATTAATATTATTTTTATTATTATTAACAATTTTTTTATTATTAATATATTATTTATTTATATTATTATTATTATTATTATTGACTGGGAGGGGGGGGGGGGGTATTATTATTATAACTCAGGGGCAGGGGAGGGGGGGTGCCGGGGCCTGGGATGGTATAAGGGGAGAAAGTAGCAAAATCAATTTGGTAGAGAGCCAAACCGATGTTCTGCATGTAAGAATAGCACAGCAAAGCGTCGAGTGTATGATTTCTTCGCTAATCTTCTCATTTTAGTGAAGAAATTTAAAGGTGTGGGACCCATGATTTTTTTGTGCAAAAACCCTCCATTTTCATTGAAACAAACAAAGGGAAATTGTTATATTTCACACTCTTCTCTTCTTTTCTCTTCTCCTCTCCCCAAATTCACCCCAACCAAACACACCCTTAATGTTGACTGCGTAGTGTTTTAAAACCCGGCTCGGACCGGCCGGTCGGACCGGAAACCGGACTAGTTAGTGGGTCGATTCATTTATTGGATCAGAAATGCTATCAACCCGATAGTGACGTCATCAAACCGGCTTAACTCGGATTAAACCGATTACGAACGGACCAGATTTTATTTGTGGCCAGGATGTGGCCCAAGGATGTAAAGCTAGACGTGCCTGCACTGCTCTAACGCGAGGCAATGTGTTGTACCGAGGGGCGTTTGCACTGCTTTGACACAAGGCAGTGTGTTGTATCGAGGCAATGTAAGCAGTAAGCCTAATTTGAGAAAATGCAAAAAACTAGCCTCCAAAGGAATCGAGCCCACACCTCTCCAAAATGCACCACTACTTCTTGCCACTAAAATACCATAGATCTTTATTAATTATGCGCAAAAAATAATATTTATACATATTCTTAGTCATTATGTTAATTATACCGGTTCATGCGGTTCAACCAGTGATTCACTGGTGCGACCAATAACCCATTAACCCACTATTTCGACCGAGTCGATGACCGGTCCGGTTTTTAAAACACTGCTTCTGACGTGTCAATGTTAACTTTAACACTAACTCTGACACATTATTTAAGTACTGACACGTCAGAGTCAACATTAAATAACTAACCGTCAACATAAGAAATTTGACGGTGAAGTCAAAATTGCATATTTTAAAAAATAAGATAACTACATATCTCTAAAAAAATTAAACGAACTAAAATTGCGAATTAAAAAAAACAAAAAAACCAAAAATATAATTTAGTCTATTTATTAATTATCAGATTCATCCAAATTTTCTATTTTATATCTGGATGACAGATTGACATCTCAATCCGACACGTCGTTTCTGAGTAGATGAATTGAACTGAACGGAATATTCAGTCACTTCGCTTTGGATCTCGTTCCTTTTGGTATGGTCATGCGTTTTCGCTTTCCCAACTGTCACCCACCTTAAAACTATCGACTTCAATACGACCGCATCAACGCATTCTCAACAAGCCCACTTTGGTTTCCCCGTTTACCTTAAACGCACCAACCTTAAACCCAGCATGGGCCAATCCAAGTCTAACGACGAAACAACAAACTCTCCCTTAGGTACGAATACGATTATCACTTTCGTATTAATCGTTCTCATCCAATCATCTTTCGGAACATTCGTTCAATCAAACAGTGACACTTCTTCGGGTTTACAGAAACTTTGATTTGCAATTAGTAATTATACACTTCACATTTGCCCATTTGTGTTTATTTAATTTTATTTTGTGACGTGTAATCCTTATTTCGTGGTACTTTCTGATGGATCTTATTGTCTTTGGTCTATAGAGATTGGATTTTTGCATTATTGCCTTTTAATTATCTGGTATTAAATTTTAATATTAGCAAGAAACTCAGAATATATGTCTTTTTTAACATCGTAGGACCTAAATAAAAGGAAAATAAGAACTGGGTTTTCATTGGAGTCTTTTATCACCGAATGTCAAGTTATGGAAAAATTACCAAGAGCAGGATGTGATGTTTGGTTTGATGATTGTGATTTTTTTCTGCTATATCAGTTAAAGAAGAAAGAGCAAAGCAAGAATCTAAGGCTATATTGCATCCTCAGAAATGCTATCATGACAGGGAAACTCATGGATTGCATAGTGGCATCGACGAGAACACTTCAATGGATGATGTTAGGGCTCCAAATGTGTTTGAGCGAGCAAAGGAGGAGTTTCAGGCCCTTGCTGAAGTGTTCCATCACAGGAAAAAGACCCAACTTGTGATGTAAGGTTGAAATCATTGTATTCATACACTGATGTGCATCTTTTTAAAGAAAAATAAAAGTCAAAATTTACTGTAGAAAGTAGACATGAGCATGTTTAGATACATATTAAAAGATTTTTTTAGAGTTTATCTTTTAGAATAAGTATTTTGTTATGTAAAAAGTAATGTTTGAATGTATATTTTTTTTCAGCTTTTAAAAAAGTAAAAGTTTTCAATAAAACTTATGATAAAGCTAAAATTTTTAATTTTTCAAATAATTATCATTTTGAATAAACACTTAAAAATATATCATCTAAATACAATATTAGTTTATTTAAAAAGATCTTTTTATAATAGAACTTCTAAATGAGTTCTTTTTCTATAAGTTTTTCTAAAAAAACTCATCCAAACAGGCCTATTTTCACATTGGTGTTGACAGACTCTGTTTTCTATGTTTTAATTTGTGATATAGGGATGAAAATCAAATGACTGAGTCATCAAAACATAAACAAGAAGCCCCAAACTCTCCATCAGGTATATGTTAAAGTACGGAAAGATAAATGTTCTTAGTCATTTGGAGATTTGTGTACATTAGGCACGTGAGTCTCATTGCCATTGTTCCAATCCTTCCGAATGGCTACATACATGTTATTATAGAAACACATTAGGCACGTGAATCTCTCATTGCTATTGTTCAAATCCTTTAATTTGGGTGTCTTGCTATTATCTTTCCAAAGAATTATAAGTAAATTATTCCATTTTACATGTCCTTTGAATGCAAAAATCACAGTCATTCATGCCATTGTAAATAACCAAAGGCTTCTTCAATGATGGGGATGTTGGTTTGATATATATGCTAGGTCAGGGCCAATAATTTGTTGACTTGATATGAGGCATTTTTTTTTATTGGCAGAAACGAAAGCAAAGGCAGCAAGCATATTTGTGAGAGCAAAGCAAGAGATTAAAGCCATCATACACCATGATAAGTCACAGCACAATCATCACATAGAAACTCATGGAAGGAGTGATGATATTAATGAGAATACCCCTGCCAGTGAAGTCAAGGGTCCGAATGTCTATGAAAGGGTAAAAGAAGAATTCGAAGCTGTTCTCCAAGCTATACATCCTAAGAAAGAAAGCTAAGCTGACAATTTTCCTGCCTTACCATAGAAGGATTGCATGTGAATCCAGTTTGATTGGGGAGCTTTATGTGCATTAGATGAATTGTAAACATATGTTATATATTTTTTTGGGGTTTTGCTTCCCTGAAGTGGGCCTTCCTTTTAGAAAGAAAAATAAAAACTCTTAATATTGATGATAAATTAATTGTTCATATTATGTATACATCTGAAAATGTAAAATGACAATCACAAGTAAAAATAAAATAATACAAGTGAAATGAATAAAAAAAAAGTAAATCATAATCAATGACAATGATGATATGAAGAGGTGGAGTCCAATGTATGATCATCCAGATTCTCATCATAATTAGGATGAGGTGACCGAGTTAGGGTAATCCTATTGGAACCAATAGAACCATAAGTTTACTGTTGCTCAAGAGTTGTCATGTGCTCCATCATAGCATTTACAATCGCATGTAGAAACCTAGCTTCCTCCTTTGCCTTAGTTGCATGCTCCTTTGCCTTAACTGCCTTATCCATAGCCACTCGTGCCTATTGACAAGCCATTTCCACGTTCGATCATTCTCAACATTGTCCTAACACCTTAAAGTGGCACTCCAATGTGTTTGTAAGTCTTGGATAAGGGATGTTCCACCTAGGCAAAACTTGTAAGGACAAGTCTCAGGTACTTTAACATCAACCCTAGCTTATGTCCCCCTGCAACCTCCTTCCATATCTGTAGCTTAGTGGTCCTGCTTACTTGTAGGGACAAGGTTGCCTCACTAACCTACAATTGGACCTCCCTCAATTGATCCTGGTAGTGTGTCTGTTAATAATAGAAATAAGTTAATTACATTATGTTATTGTATAACATAAATACATAAAAATGTGTTAATCAACTCACATAGGTTGACTAAGATTGAGTGTCAACTCAAGATCCTAACTTCCTCTTGTGTGTGGCAAGAAATAACTCATGAGGAATGACACTACACCCAAGCTCCCAAGCCTAAAAAATTAAAATGTATTTATAAATAGTGCACATTACATCAAATTTATGAAAATAATTTGGAGAATTCTATATATCTTGTGTGTGGCAAGAAATAACTCATGAGGAATGACACTACACCCAAGCTCCCAAGCCTATGAAATTAAAACGCATTTATAAATAGTGCACATTACATCAAATTTATGAAAATAATTTGGGGAATTCTATACATATATATATAGTTGAAAAGTTGCCTTGCTATGAGCAACACGGCCAAAGGTGTGTACTACTCCACCCTTAGACAAAGCCTTGTTTAACTTGTTTTGGGTTGAAATTCATTTGAACACTTGACCTTGCCAGTAGGAGAGGAGACTCGTTCATGACTTTTCTCCAATCCACGTAGGTTGTTTCCCTTTTGTTTTTATCTTATCAAACCTATTAGAAGGTGTTTTGAGCACCTTTGCTCAAATGTCTTTCTGATATGGTTGGTATGATGAGGATATTAAGAAATTATATCATGCAAAAACAAAATTGTCAGGACATTTAGTCACTATCCATTATTAACTACCTAATTATTAGAGAAAAATGTATCAGAACACCTACCCCAAAGATCTCCATAATCAATTCCTAACCTCTGCAAGGGTGTCAATCCAAGAATGGTATGGACCCCTAAACAGAAAGAACATGGTTGTCCCAAGGGCCTCAACGACCACTCCGTTTGGAATCCAATTGTAAAAGACCAAAAGTTAATGTGAAACATTAAATCTATGTACGACATTAATCCAAGTACAACAAAACTAGACATGGTTGGTAAGGGCTTAAATATTTGGGGCGGACTGGTGAAGAACGAAACTGATTCAGTGGAAGAATCAATTTTCACATATAGCATCAAATGCTTTGCATTAATCCAAAAGGAAAGAATATTCATTGGAGTAGTTGAAATCTCAAATAAAGTCTTCAATAAGTTTCTCATATTGTCCAGGTGTGATCACCTACAAAGACCCCAACACTCAAGTTAGTGACCGTAAAAGATGACAAAAAGTAAAATGGGTGTATGTACCCTGCATTTCTCATGTCTGCCTTATCTCTGTAGTCCTTTGCTACTTCATAGTGTCATCTACGTGAATGCACGGTGGTACACTTGTGCAGGCCCCCGCGATTTTCTATTCGTATCAAGTGCGGCACAAGTGTACTGTTCATCATATTGCGTCGGTCATGTGTGACGCTCTTCTTGGGCTTGAATTGGACAACTCCCATTACTTGTGTTTAGCCCAACATATTTACTTTGCCAATTTGGACCAGATATGTTGGTCCTAAATATGTGCTATATGTCCGTCCAAAACATTTTCTATATTTTTGTTATTTAGTTTTTTGATTAAACAGTATTATATAGATATGAATATTTCTAATATTAAAATTTGAACATCGCAGTTATAGACCCGTTGCTTTTCTCAACTTCGCATATGTAACTTCAATTAGATAGTAATTATTATCCTTCCACTTACGTCATTCTCATATATGCTCAAATCACTGCACATGTCCATATAAATCAAGTGCCAGCAATACGATCCTCAAGTTGGCATATACTCCTTAAAATCATTAATACGTTCAGGCAACCTACATCAACCCTTTTATGTCTGCTTTTATGTTGGGGGAACCCGACATGCCGTTCAAGTAAAGTGACAATTTTTCCTTTTGAGAAATTAAAGAGTTAAATATGTTTTTAGTCTTCTAAAAATATTACAGAATTGGTTTTAGTCTCCAGAATTTTTTTTTCTTGAATATAGTTCCTCAAATATTAAAAATACCTTAATTAGATTTCTGTGTTAAACTCTGTTTAACTTTTTTGTTAAATGATGGTCACATCAGCTTCCAAGTAAAGTACTTCATTACCTAAAGTGTTCAGTAATAATTTTTAATAAGAAAATCGTGTAATTACTTTTGCTTTAGGGTTAAAAAAAATGTGGTTTAGGATTAAACATGTAATAATTTTATTTAAAAAGTATATTACTAACCTGACTTGAACATAATAGTTGACATGGACGGCTACATCAGCAAATTAATGGTGACTGTGATGCTAATGTGACCATTATTTAATAAAAAACTTAAACAAATGTTAGCATATGGATCTAATTAGAATATTTTTAATATTTGAGGGACTTTATTTAAAAAAATATATTTTAGAGACTAAAACCAATTCTATTATATTTTTGAAAGAGTAAAAACATATTTAACCCGAAATTAAATTACACTACGAAGTCAAATTTCCCATTTTGCATTGCGTCAATCCACTAGAATCTCATCTCTCGAAAGATGTATATATAAATGCCTTACAAGTGAAGCAGCTAGCGCGTGCAAACAAAAAGGCAATAATGATAAAAGGAAACAAGGCGGTGGTCATGGTTTATGGTACGTATTGAACCTTGTTGACGTTTATCCTAGGACTTTTGATGCGCATATATTTATCCAAGCCCCAATAATTTAGTGCATACATAACTGCTTAACGTATCACTGAGTTGAGGACCACATATACAGAGGGCAGCAACAGGGGTATTCAGCTCCACTCCAAAAAATCTCTTTCCCTTAGCTTGCATCAATTAATACACATTGTGAGCCAGCCATGTTAGACTTAATGTATATACACGTGTGTTTGTAATGAAAAAGTTATAGGTGGTTACATGTTATCTGTCGTTGTTAGGTTGTTTAATGTATATAAAAAGATATTTTTAAAGGTATATATGCATTTTTTAACATGATTTTATAATTTTACAAAGGTATTTACATACTATATTTATTTAAGAATTACTCATATTAGGTTTGTTAAGAATAACGGGTTTGGGTTAGATTAGTTTTAAAAGGATAAATATTTTTTGGGTTTTCTTAGTATTTTTTTTCTTGTTTTGGGAATTCTTAGTAAAATTTTGATTACAAGACGTTTGAACACCACATAAATTAAATCTAAATAACACTTATTTCCTCCTTCGAAATTCAAAGATGGGATAATTAGGTGGAGGGACCGAGAGCTTGTATGATATAATGATGGAAGAGAAGAGAAAGGAACATAATGAATAAATAAATAAGAAAAAAAAAAAGTTGAGGAATTGTTACTTCTCTTACTTAGTATATCTAATAAAAAAAAGAGATATTTTTTTTCTTTTATTTTGTTTTCATTGAGGAAAAGAATAAAAATATTTAATAAATTTTAATATAATTTATTATTTTTATAAAATTAAATTATTTTAAAAAAATTGTATAATCAATAAAATAGAAAAAACTGAAATTAACACAAATAATTTCTTTAATTTTCTACACAAGGGGAACAGGGCTGATTCAATGTATATATTTAATTCTAAAGAGAATTTTAAGATAAGACATTTTTAAATTAATTAATATAATTTATTAAAATTATTATTTTATTTAAATTTTATCTTTCAAACCTTCTGAAATATAAAATTAAGAGAAAATGGGCCATGCACTGACAGTGTAAAGTAGTTTTATACTGTCATCCAATCACAAATCACCAGTTATTGTAAGTTTATTGACTTTTATAATAAATACTTTAAAAGTCATACCAACAATGAATTCTAATTGATTGACAGTGTAAAACTTTTTACACTGACAATGCATAACCATTAAACTCTAAAATGAATTACTTATTAAATTATGGTAATAGGTAATTAACATTTATAGGATATATTTTGCTGACTTTGATCTATTTCAGTATTCAATTATAATATTAAATAATAGAATGTATGTATGTTAAATAGGATTAATATGATGAGGAAATCAACTAATAAAATGAACAAAGTAATTACTAATTAAGGAGAAATATAATATAATGATACCTATTTTTAGGGAAAAAATTAATTCTAAAACTAACCATTGACTAATTAATAAATTTATTTCAAATTTTCAAACAGATATTAGAAATTAATAATATTTTGAGCTCAAGATATATATATATATATATATATATATACACACTACAACTTAAACCCATGCGATGCATAGGAGAATTATTGAATTGTTTTATATATAAAAAATATATATTGACAATTTTTGTTAATTTCTTATTTTGATGAAAAAGATCTTAAATAAATTAAAATTTTAGTAATAAGGAAATTAATTTACTATATTATTATAGAAAAACAACATATTAATTAGATATGAACTTATTCGTTAATTAATAAGAAAAAATAAAAGATAACTTAATGTGTTTATTTTCCATTACAACTATAAATTTGAATTTTAAGTTTTTTTATGATGCTACAAATATTTCCCATTTAAGAAATCCTACACTATTACCTCTTTGAAGAATGAAAGCATTTATAACATATTTATAAAATTTTAAAATTTCGAGAAATCATTTATAATATTTTTGAAATAATTAAAATTAATTAATTTAAAATTACTAATTTAACCTTAAAATATTACTAGTTTAACAAACATTTATAACATTTTTACAAATTTAAAATTTCAAGAAAACATTTATAACAACTTTTAAATAATTAGAATTATTAAATTTAATTTAATTATTCAATCGCAAATATTTCTAGTTTCAATAAAACATTTATCACATTTTTTAAAACTTTAAATTTTCAAATAAAGTATTATGTCAAATTTTAAATAATTAAAATTAGTAAATTTTAACCCTAACTGTTCTCAATTTTAGGAAAACATTTATAACATTTTTAAAAAAAAATTAAAATTTTAAGAAATCATTTATAATAGTTTTTAAATAATTAAAATTAGTATACTTGAATTTAATTATTTAATCTCAAATACTTTCGGTTTCAAGAATGTATTTATAAAATTTTATAAAAATTTAAAATTTCAAAAAAATAATTATTATAATTTTTAAATAATTAAAATTAGTATATTTGAATTTAATTATTTTACCTCAATTATTCTTAATTTTTAAAGTTTAAAATTTCAAGAAAGTACTCAACAAAAATTTTAAGAAAGTATTTATAATAATTTTTAAACAATTAAAATTAGTAAAATTGAACTTCTTAATTAGGGGAGGCCAGGGCGAAAAGTATATCAAGGTACATAATTTAACATTTACTTTGTTAGGTATGTCTTTTCAAGTTGGATGTTTAACTGTTTAACATGAAAATATAAAAAAATTTCATTGTTTCAAGTTAGATCACTATATTAATCTAGCTATTAGAACATAGTAAATGTTTTAAATACAACAAAAATGGGCATGAAAATTGAAAGCAAAGATATTGAAGATAAGTCTTTAAAGACTATGAATGTGCAATAAGGACTTTTAGGTGCCAAGAAATTTACCGATCTTAGCCTACGAATGACTCAAATATATTACAATCAATAACCTACATATTTTTTGTTTAAAATATACAATAAGCTAAATCATGGTTAAAAAAAAAACAAAAGGAAGAATTCAATTTTTTTTGTGATAATCAAACCAACATAATTTATGCTTTTATTCTTGCTTGTTTTTGATGTTTATGTGCATTAAATACTTTTTCTAACAGATCAACTGCATTATTCTTAACACTAATACTTTTGCAAACCTATCTGTAGAATTTATTAATTAGCACTTGAAACTTGCATGCATACTAAAGAAAGTTTACTTATGTTATAGTGAACTAACATATATATTTGAAGGCTAATGGAAATTAAGAATAAAAACATGAAACATGTAAACAATGTTAAAGGGATCTTACCATATTACTTTAAAAAATAACATAGATATAAATGTAAACAACTATATCAAATTAACAAAAGAAATTTAAAAAATGACAAATGAAAAAAATGTAATGTATCAAAATAATGAAAAAAAATACAATTTAGAGATCAAACTCAATGAGTATCAAGTTCAAATTAACATGACCACATAAGTTTCACTAAACATTGAACAATCAAATAAAATTATATATAATTAATAACCATTAAACCCACATGTTACATGTTTTGATTTCTAACACAGGCATGACTGTCTTTACCTTTATTCTGAATTCACATACAAAAATATAGACATGGTATATAAATTTCTAACTCCGACTACCCTTCACTTTTTATTAAATGAAATGGTAGTTGCAAAATGGGAGAAAACCTTTATTTTAGAATAAAAAAATGAACATAAATCTGCAATTCAAAACAATTTATAAAGAAGGATAAAGAAAAAATTGTGTATAGACAATGCTAATAATAATAAAAAAAAAAGTGATTGTTATGATCTAAATAAAGAATGAGACAAATCGATTGCTCTAGAGGTGAAGGTCAAAATTTTTTTCTTTCTTTGAAAAAGAAAGTGCAAAAGAGAGGTAGAAGAAGAAATATATGCCTCCAAATTGTTGCTTTTCTTTTCATTTTAAATGGGTGGGATAGTGCATCCATTGCTTCTATGTTGGAATTGTTAATTCTGCAGTAGGTTGGCATCGTGAAAATGGTGTAGCCTTTTATTGCCTTAATGAGTACCAAAGAGGCATTATTTAACTAATGAAAATATTTCAATTAATTATTATTATTATTACTAATTATCAATACAATTAAGTAGTGGATTAATTAGTATAATTACACTTTTAACCTTATTTCGGGCAGGAAAAGTTTACTGAACATACTACTTATATATATATATATATATATATATATATATATATATATATATTAAGATAAGAAGAAGATTAAGATAAAGATATATTGGATTAGATTTTGTATAAAAAATTAAAATATTGTAATTATATAATATTATAATTGTAATATTATATATTTATAGTTATTAAATATTAAATTAGTAATATAAATAAAAAATATAAAGTTTTAGAAATAATTAAAATTTTGAAACATATCAAATTATTATATATTGTAAATTTTAAATACGTCAAAATATCAAAAGATTAAAAATTATCAAGTATAAATAATTTATAAATTTTAATTATCATAATTATAATTATAAATTATTATAAAATCAACAAAAAATAAATTATAAAATGGAAAATTTATTGATATAAATTAATCTAATGTAAGCAGTCAACTTGTCATGTAAGTAGTCAACCTGCCATGTCAGCGATCAAAATTACCACATTAGTGATCAATTAATGGGGTGGTAAAATGTGCAAAATTTTAAAAGTTAGGTGGCAGAATGTGAGAAATTTTAAAAGTCGGGTGGCAAAATATGTAATTAAAATAGTTAAATGGAAAAATTCACAAAATCATAAAAGATGGGTGACAAAGTGTGCAATTAAGCTAAAAAAAATCCATTGGTGCATGGACAAATTCATAATTTTAGCTTTAAATGTCTCACAACAGTTTTAAGGATTCCACATTATTCTTATTCTCATTCTAATTTATTAGCGGAAACACAAGTATTGTCATACATGTGTGTCCGCATTTTTATTATGTTAATGCATTTATATTAGGCTAAATTTAATATATTATAACAATTTCTCTTATTATGCATTAACATGTATATTAATTTGAGTTTATAATTTTTTTTTAATACATGTTTATCTATATGCAACTTTTTTTTGTGTGTGCTTCTATTAATAAATATCACTTCATATTTTTAAACTTATTAATTAACTTATTATTTTGCTTAGTTTATTAGTATAACTTTTCCTCAATATGTATGTAATTGTTCACATCATTTTAATTTATAAAGATGAAAATTATTCAACTTCTAAATTAGAACGAAGTTAAAATGCATAAACGGTTTTTCATTAGTAAACTAATTTCCATGAATTATAAGCTAAAAAATGAGATTTTTAAAAATTAAACGGTAAAATATTATTAAAAAAATAAAAATGATGAAATAGAAAAAAAAATAGAGAGAGAAAAACGACATAAAAAAGGTGATATAGTATATTTAATGTGATAAAATTTATTGATAGTATTATGTGGATAGTATTATATGGATAGTATTATCTTGAAAATTATGGATAGTATTAATAAAGTAAGCAAAATAATAACTTAATTAATAAGTTTAAAAATATGAAGTGATATTTATTAATAGAAGCACAAAAGGTTAAAAAAAATTGCATATCGATAAACATGTATTCCAAAAAAATAAAGTATAAACTCAAATTAATATACAAGTTAATACATAATAAGAAAATTTGTTATAATATATTAAATTTAGCATAATAAAAATGTGTTAGCGAAATAGAAATGTAGACACACATGTCATGTCGTGCCTGTGTTTCTACTAGTTATATTAAAATAATTATTGCAATGTGCCAAAGAAAAGAACTATACCAAGAACATATCATTATTGCAACTTTATCTAAACATATACGTGGATATTCTAATTAATTTATACTATTGATAAAGATTAGAGGTATGAAAAAGGTAACATGCTTAATAAGAATCAACTTATTTGGTTATAACCTACTAGAATTGACCTAATAGTGAGAGGGTTGGGAGTAATATGCATAAGGTCATATGTTCTAACTTCAGAGCAACTATTGTACCAAGAAAAAACTTGTTTGGTTATGTTTTATAAGCTTCAACTCTAATAATATAAAGAACTTTAATTATTATATTCATATATTTATAATATTATGTTGTATATAAGTGTAAATTAACATACATAATTACCCAAAATAAATAAAATTAAAATTAAAATCAAATACATAATTTCTTTATAATTATTAATGCTTTTTCATCTTTGAATTATATGTTGTTCCATGGCTTAACGTGCAAAACATGTAGAAGAATTGATCTATTCTTACCAAAACTCTTTCCCCAAGACTTCCTAGAAATTTAGGATCATAGATGGCAAGCATAGGGAGCAAGATATTAAAGGGCATAAGAAAACAGTTTTTCCCCTTCTTTCTTTGTTTCTATAATAACATAGAACATCTAAGTTCACTACTTTGCATTTTCCAACAATCTTATAGGGACATATTTATTAGCATAAAGATGTTGCATATTCATGTTATAATTCCTTAGAGAAATTCATTTCATAAACTCCACTTAATTTTAAGAGGAAAAGTCACTTCTTTAAACACCCTTCAGAAAGACTCATAAAATTATTCCCTCCCATCATCAACTATCGATTAAGCCATTTCTTCATAATTCGATGTTCCTGATCCCAGTGCAGATCCAAAAATCAATTTCATTATGATTTAGTATAGCTAATAGATAAGCACAATTTTTAAGAAAACCTCCTGCATAAGCAAATATTTTGTAAATAAAACTAAATTATCCATTAGACAATATATCACAGTATCTATAAAACCAAAAAAGAATTTACATCCTTATCAGGTCTTTCAGTTATAATTCCGGCAATTGCCTTATTCTCAAGAGGTTTCACAACAACCAAAGCTCCAACTTGTCAATGCAGCAACATACATCAATCCGGTGTAAACACCTACAGATTTATTGTAAAAACAATTGCAATAAGATCAAATGCGCATTACCAATTTAACAACATTATAAAAACAGTATCATTTGTGGTGCACCAAAGCCAGGAGCTTGCCATCTGCACCTTTGCCTTTATCTTTAAAGATGTCTGCAATTGTGGTGCTCTCAAAACCATGCTCCTCAATGTGAGCAGGTGTAATGGATTCAAACCGTGAGGAGGCAATTGGCTGTAACAGGGGGTTCACCATGCGGGTCCATTCCAAACAACATTTTTTTATGACATTCCCATGTGACAAAAATGCTTTCGATCCTCCTTGCATTTTAAGCTGTCATAAAAGTGAGGGGATTAGCTCTTTAGATCAATATCTTGTTTAGATATGAAAGGTGATAATGCTGAAATTCAGATCAAACAGGATCAAATCCTTCTTTGCACCTTTTTCTTATCATTAAATCATAAGCTAATGAAAGCTTTGTTGTCTGATATAACCAAGATTCTTCATGAAAACTATTGTTGATAGTTTGATACTAGGTTAATCTTGTCTGATACATAGAAGACAATTGTACATGCAAAACGTATTATCTTGGTAAAATCTGGAAAAGGAATCAAATTGCAGCCTGCTTGTTTAATTGAATGAACAAGAAATTACCAAATAGTGAATCATACCTTGGACAAAAGTTCTGTATCATCCATGGCATGAAGATCGAAAATCCCAACTCCAATATCTCCCCTAAAGTCTGGACTATAACATACCTGTTAAAGAACCTAAAAGAAAAGGGGTCAGACACATGAGAGCAGAACAACCGAGCAAGTCAAACATGAATAAGCACCTAGTAATATCGAATTTAATACCTTAAATGCAGCAGCATAAGCAGCCTGTGAATTGGACATCCCTTCAAAAGGAAAATGGTTTGTTAGTAACTCACACAAAACAATTCCAAAGCTATTCACATCAACCTTCTTGTTGTAGTGCTTTTCCTCTCCCTGACACATTGTGATAGTACTGTACAATTGCAAAAATACGTGCAAACCGTTGGCATTCATAGTTATATTCCTTTCTTCTTTCTCCCTTGCTATAGGCTCTTGCAAACCGCAAAAGCCTCATCTAATTAATGACATGAGTAGAAACAAAAAAAGAGAGAGAGAGAGAGAAGGAAAATAAGAAAACAAAAAGAAATTAAGACAAGGCAATTTGGGTATAATTTAAAAAGAGAGAGAAAGAATGGGAACTTCAATTTCAACCTGAAATGTTAAAAGGTTATAAAATCATGTAAAGGACAAATGCTTACAACAAATAATTACAACAATGTATCTGAATAACCAAAATAGTGGGAATGTGAAGAAATAATCTTACTTAATCTTTTGTTTTGCCCAGACGTGACTCCCTGACCCCACCCAAAAGTTTTTAGTATTAGTAAACCATGGTTCATCAAGTTACAAACAAAGTAAGAATCTCATTCGAACGCATTTCCAGGGTGATTCCTTAAATCTCATGCCCCAAAGCCACATATTTCCTTTGAAATTGTGACTGCAGCAGACAATTTTGGAAGCGCATCTGTCACAATGCATGTCCACATTCAATACCATGGTCTAGTAGGGGGACATGTTTCCTTCCTTCTTTCCTCCATCTTTGTCCTCGCCATCACTCTTTCTGCAATTCAAACGAAGTAGTTAGCACTAACATTTAACAATGCAAAATAGAGAGACACGAAGGAGGAGCTACCAAAGCATAAAATTGGTTAAAAAAAAAAAAGTGTTTACACTGTACACTTGTAGGAAGAAGCATGTAGTTACAATAGATATAACTCTTAAATATGTTTTTAATCTTTTAAATTTGAAGTGAATTTATTTTTAATTTCTCAAATTTAAAATTAATTTCTTAGTCTTTATAATTTGAAAAAATCTACTTTAGTCTCTTTGTTCAAATACAATTAAATATTTCACTTACGTTACTAATGAATTACAAGTCACTTATATGGCAACTTACTTTAATTTTGTATTCTTATAATCAAATACCCTATCATATGTGCATTTTCCTTTTAAATATGGTGATATTTGGGTAGAAGGTGTTTGAACAAAAGAACTAAAACATTTTTTTTTTTAAATTACAAAGATTAAAAAACTCAATTTTAAATTTAGAGAACAAAAATAAACTTGTCTTAAATTTAAAAGACTAAAAATATATTCTAACCTTTATATAATCAACAATCAATGTTGCTCTTCCCTCTCATACGTCCTCTCTTTTGACCTCATCGCCTAATTAAGTTTATGCTCCTTGGATATGCACATTGCATACCTCCTCCCTCTATCATCTTCCTTCTTTGAATAATTTTTTTCTATAAGTATTTTTAGGAGAATAAAATAAAAAAAATAAAATTAACTTTTTCATAAGTTAAATATTAACTTTTTAAAAAAATTAATATAAGAGAGTTTCTAAAAATTAATTTTTACTTTTATAGAAATTTATTTTATTTATTTATTTATAAATATTTATAAAAAAATTTATCCAAATAAACCTTAAATGTATTTTTTATGACAGATAATTTTGTTCGAATGAAATAAGATTAGTACGTACGGTGAAATTATCTTGTCCCTGAGTTGCAAAAAGACAGAAAAATGCTATTTAGATTAGAACAACTGTACTAGTTGCTCAACCCGCGTGACGCTTTGTGTGGTCCCTCTGCATGTACATATTTATCTTCTTTGCTTTTGAACCTGAACTGTCTTTCAAACCATGTACACGAGAAGTGGGTTCTCGGATTCAAACGATGCCAGCAACAGCAGCGGCGCGTGCTGCGGTGGCGAAGCTTATTCGAGTGCCTCAGTTGTCACGCCGCTGAGGCTTCTCTCGGAGAATCTGGGGTCAATCCTGGAGGAGGGGGTTGACTTTTTCTCCGACGGGAAGATCGTGGCCGGCGATGGCCGGGAGGTGGCGGTGCACCGGTGCATTCTGGCGGCGAGGAGCTGCTTCTTCAAGACCGCGTTCGCGGGTGGCGGCGTGCTCCGGCTGAAGGAAGTGGCCGGGGACTATGATGTCCGGTCGGAAGCGCTTTCGATTGTTCTGGCTTATTTGTACAGTGGGGGGGTGAAGCCTTTGCCACAAGGTGAAGGTGGTGGTTGCGTGTGTATGGATGACGTGTGTTCCCATTTTGGGTGCAGGCCCGCTGTGGATTTCTTGCTTCAGCTCCTCTATGCTTCCTCCACTTTTCAAATCTCTGAGTTGGTGGCTCTTTATCAGGTATACAACTATTGAACTTAAACCCCTTCCTTCGTTCTTGATTTTCCGCTTCTCTCTTGAATTAACTTCTTTATAAATATTTATAGAAAAAAATATATAAAATAAAATAAGCTTTTTCATAATCATGTATATGTTTATTTATCAATGCCATAATGAATTTCCTCTTCCTCTCATGTGTTTCCCTGTTATCCATTCCTCTACAATCAATTTCTTTTACCCAGGTTTTAAATTACGGTCGCTGTTTTGTCACTATCCTTAATATTGTGGGAAATTGTGTAGAAATGCGGCATGCAGCTGCGATTGTCGTCGTGATCAGTCCAAAAACTTTAACGTTGTAGCCGAAATCGTGGTCATAGACCATGTTTTGAAACCTTGCTTTTCCCTCTCAATTAGTTTTTATTATTGAAACTTGAAAGAATGATATCTAAAAATTATTTCATAGTATATATAGTAAAATATTTTGAAGAATTTTTATATTTCATTGTACTTTGATGATTTGTTTTCTTTACTTGATTTAACATTAGAAATTTAGTACTGATGGTATTTTAAGATACAATATAATATTAATCTATGGTTGTAAGTTTTATTATCCCTGCCTAAAACGAACTGTGGTGCTGAAATCTATATATACGGAATATGTTGAGATTTGTACGTTGCCATCTTTACAAGTAAAATTAGATGCTGAAATGTGAAATATGTAATTCAATACAGCATATTTTGTTTGACTTTGGCAGCAATACTGTACGTGAATTCATTTTATAAAGGCTTCCGCGATACTTGCAGGGACATCTACTAGAAATTCTTGACAAGGTAGCAACAGATGACATTTTGGTGGTTCTATTGGTCGCAAATATATGTGGCAAAATGTGTGACATACTGCTAGCAAGGTGTACCGAGATCATAGTTAAATCTGATGATGATATCACCACTCTTGAAAAGGCACTGCCTCAACCCTCGGTGAAACAAATCATGGATAAACGAAGAGTACTGGGCCTGTACATGCCCGAAAACTTCAATTTTCCCGACAAACATGTTAACAGGATACACAGGGCTCTGGATTCAGACGATGTGGAGTTAGTAAGATTGCTTTTGAAAGAGGGGCACACCACTCTAGATGATGCCTGTGCACTTCACTATGCTGTTGCATACTGTGATGTGAAGACCACCACTGAGCTTCTTGATCTTGGTCTTGCTGATGTCAACCACAAAAACCATAGGGGCTATAGTGTGCTGCACCTTGCTGCAATGAGGAAAGAGCCTAAGATTATAGTTTCTCTCTTGACTAAGGGAGCACAGCCTTCTGATCTTACTTTGGATGGTAGAAAGGCCCTTCAGATTTCAAAGCGTCTCACTAAAGCTGTGGATTATTATAAGTCCACAGAAGAAGGAAAGGTATCATGCAATGACCGATTGTGCATAGAGATATTGGAGCAAGCTGAGAGAAGGGAACCTTTACTTGGAGAGGCATCTCTTTCTCTTGCTATGGCAGGGGATGATTTGCGTAGTGAAATTGTTGTACCTAGAAAATAGAGGTATTTTCTCACATTACATATTCTTCAATGAGTTCAATTTTTATGTACCGTAAAAACTTTTACATTGTCAGCTGATTGGAAATCAAAGTTAGTATAACTTTTAAAGTAGTTATTGTAAAAGTTGACAAACTTACTATATATGACGGTTTATGATTGAATGACAATATATGTCAGCGATTGGATGGTGGTGGAAAAATCCTTTACGGTGCATACGTGGCGGTTTGTTATTTTTTCAGTAACACAATTGAGTCAGCATCTGGGTGGATCTTGAATCAAGTAAATTATTAGCAAATAGGTTCTTCACAATGTTTAATTTTAATCAACACGAGGCTATAACTGATGATTCATTGTTTTCAGTTGGACTGGCAAAAGTTTTGTTTCCCATGGAAGCAAAGGTGATTATGGATATTTCTCAGATTGATGGCACATCTGAATTTCCATCGACCGACATGTACTGTCCAAATATTAGTGAGCACCAGAGGACAACTGTGGACTTAAATGATGCACCTTTTAGAATGAAGGAAGAGTATCTAGTTAGGTTGAGAGCACTGTCTAGAACTGGTAATTGATGTTTCTTATCTTTCTCTTGTTGAATATTGAATACGTCCTAGAGATAAAGGCTTAAAATTATTCTTATCAACAATAAATGAGTTTAGTGTATGCCTGTCTTGTTTCACTTTCTTAAAATGTTTCTATTTCGTTTTTCTTGTCCTTGCTGGAGATATATCATGGCAGGACAAGTATATGATTGCATGATTAGCCATCAGTCCATCACTTATATTTGCGAAATATACTTTATAATTTTTCCATTTTTGACATTGACAATGACATTGGAGATGTGTGCTAGTAGTATATGGGAGATTTCCCATTGAATACACTTGTTTGAATTTGAATACCATAGTACTACAAACTAATGTTTAGATTAAAAATATCTTCTTCTCAAATGTATAACTCTGACGAGATCCCACATTGACTACAAATATGGCCAAAGTAGAGCTTATAAAGGCTTAGGTAATCCTTGTACTATGTGTTAGCTTTTAAGGTTGAGTTAGGTCTAGTCCAAAATTAAGATGGTATCGAAGTTTATCGTAGATTTGATATTAGGCTACATCGATTATATATACGAAGGTTAAGTTAGGCCTAGCTCAAATTCAAGAAATTCTAAGAAAACAATTCATGCAGATGCACAGAAATATGAAATGTTGAAACTTGTTCTCCTTTTGGGGCGCCTTGTTTATTATATCTAGACCTATATGTTGGAGAGGAGCATAATCAGTTAGGGAGAATTGTTGTGTTGCGGGATCTGATTTTTATTTTGTGTTGCTTGAGCAGTGGAGTTGGGGAAACGCTTCTTCCCTCGTTGCTCAGAAGTGTTGAATAAGATCATGGATGCTGATGACCTATCTCTACTCACATGTAAGCGTGATGAAAGTCCTGAAGATCAACTAAGGAAGCGAAGAAGGTATGTGGAGCTCCAAGAAGTTCTGAACAAGGTCTTCAATGAGGACAAGGAGGAGTTTGATAGGTCTGCTATATCATCATCATCTTCCTCCACATCAATGGGAGTGGTGAGATCTAATGGCAATCTAGCCATGAAGAACTAGGTGAAAATAATGTATTCAGAGATGTATCTTTTCTAGTGATTTTGTTAGTTTCAATGGTGGTTTTTGTTTAGCCATTCTCTTTTTCCTTCCCGTATTGTATTTTTGGTATTTCATTGATTAAGGAAGAAGGTGATGAGATTTTATAGCAACATGGTCATCACTTATTCATTTTATAGCAAAAAATGTCTTTTACTGGCTACAAAATTTGGGAAAATAATTTTTGTAGGCCCTTTTAAAATTGATGATTGGGTACTTTTTTTATAGTCTTACCTATCTACTCTTTTGTAAACGGATCTTGTGGATTATGAATATGACTAGATGATCTTAGATAAGACGCTAATTACTTTAAATAAGTTCATTTTAATGCCCTTAAAAAAATTTAGGATTAAATATGAAAATCATCTCTCAATATTTTACTGATTTAGTTTTTAGTCTCTAAACAAAATTTTGACTGGTCTTCGTTCCTATATCTTTTTCGTTAACATTTTTAGTTCCTGTTGTCAAGTATCACTATTAAGTGATGATGTGATGGCCGCATTGGCTTGTCATGTGAATTACTAGTTTGACATGGTAGTCATGTGTAAAAATTGTGTAAATTATGTTTTTAATCCCTTATTTTTTGACTAATCTTAGTCTCGTAACTATTGTTCGTCATTGTTTTTAGTCTCTTCCATCAAGTATCAACGTTAAGCAATGATGTAGCAACCACGTGACTTGCTATATGGACTAATAGTCTAATGTGACAGTCACGTGATAAAATGTCCCTAGTTCAAGACATTTTTTGACGGTTCTAAGGTGTTACAAAGTAAGAAATAGGTTCTAAGGTGTAAAACTGTTAGAAAATAGGTTCATGAGAGCGAGATTGAAAAATAAAAAATGAATGTGAAAAACAAAGTAAGAAATGCAACATGCGAACCCTTCCAAACCCTTAATCTTGAACTTTTCCAAACACTAATCCCCAACCCCACTTCTCAAACAAATGCTAAACCCTCCTATTTTAATCTTGCTCCCATGAAGCTTTTTGCTCCATGGCCAACACCTTGCATAGAGGGCAAACACGGGGTGACAATAATGGCAAGAGAGCAAGGCAACGATGCCAGGTTCTGATGTCATGAGAAAGAGAGTTGGAAGTGTCTAAATTGAAGAGGGTGGAGGCTGTGTGACGAGGCTGTTAGGGCGAGAGGAGACCATGTGATGGAGAGGAATGGTTTTTTTTGTTCACTAGAGATGATGGTGGCTCAACAAGGGTGAAGGGCTTGTTAAAGAAGAGAAGGAACATATGAGGAAGGAGGAGAACGATTGCACAAGAAAAGGAAAGAAAGAGAGAAAACGAGACGAGGTTTTGGTGGTGGATGTAAGAAAATTATGGTGGTGTTTTGGTGCTAGAGGTTTTGATTCATGGGGTTCTCTAGTGTTGGGGTTCTCTGGTTTTGGTGCTTTAGGTTTTGATTCATGGGTTTAGTGGTTTGTGATTTTGCTTATTCTTGCTAATTTTGCTTACCAGTGGTTATTGATTTTGTGTTTTAGATCATGGTTCAATGGTTGTTGATTTGTATATTGTGGGTTATTGATTTTGCTTACTCCATCTTTTTTTTTTTTATCAAATTTTCAAATCCCTTTTTTGGTAGTTTTACATTGCAAGAAAATTTTTAGTGCCTTAGAATTACTAGAAAATGTTTTAAACTAATAACTTTATACCACATGATTGCCACATCAGACTAGTAGTCCACGTGATTGTCACATCATCACTTAATGGTTATACTTGATGAGAGGGACTAAAAATAATGACAGACAATAGTTGAAGGACTAAGACCGGTCCAAAAAATGTTGAGAGACTAAAAGTGAATTTCATAAAAAGATGAGGGACTCAAAACATAATTTACACAAAACTTTTACACATAACTGTCATGCCAGATTAGTAGTCTAGGTGGCTTGTCACATCATCATTTAACGGTGATACTTGACAGTAGGGACTAAAAACGTTAACACAGAAAAGTATAAGGACTAAAATTAGTCAAAATTTTGTTTAAGGACTAAAAATAAAATTCGTGAAAAGTTTAGGAACAATTTTCATATTTAACCTAAAAATTAAAAAAATAAATAAAATAAAGCTAATTTTAACGACATAGTAAGCTTTTATTAACCTTTTTGAATAACAAAACCTTGTCAACAACTTCCTTTTAGACGTATCATATTATCTCAACACAGGGCATGTAATAACAATTCCTTCGGTGCATGTTCTGAATAGCTTGTTTCAATGCCCCTTTTGACAATAATCAATAATATGTGAACACCTGGCATAATTTGCCACACTAGATAATGACACCAATTTTTTAATATTGCACTTAAGTCCTAAGGACTTATTAGAAAATTATTTTATATTTTATATTTTATATTTTCACTTTTCTTGTTTAAGTTTTATTTTAAAAAACTAAAATTTAGTCGTTTATCTCCTAGTCTCACAATTTTGTTTCATTGGAACCCTATTTTCCTCTAAACCCTGTCTTCCTTTGAACGGTAGAATGATTTACAAAACTACTAGTTCGTGAGGTGTGGTGGGGGCATTCGAAGGAGGCCGTGGGCACTGCTACCGGCTCTGACACAAGACAAGCACGTTGTGAAAGGGACATAGAAATTGAAGGAGACAATGAATGTAGTAGTGCTGAGGTGGCAGCAACAATGGAGGAGGATGTTGACGGGGTCGGGAGCAAGAGACGACAATTGTGGCAGAGAAAGGGAAAATGTCTCGCCTGTGTGATTTGGTGCCAACATTTTGTTCGTATTAATGGCAAAGATTTACAACCTTATCAATAGTAGCACCGCAAGCAACAACATCCTTCTCCATTTCCTTCGCAAGTCTCTCTCTCTCCATTGATTTTCATTTGGGTCCTCACAAACTTCATCAAGATTGAATCATTTTGCCCAGTCCGTCAGTTTTCCTTCTTTTTGACATGATTGGGTTTTGGGGTTAAATTAATTTGTCTAAATTGTGCCGTTTTCTTTCCTTAGTTATTTTCACGAGGTTTATTTATTTGAAATTATGTAAATGAATCATTTTTTGATGTGAGTAATTAAGAGCTCGATGAGAACCTTCATTCAAAGGGTTGTTTTTTAAATCAAAATACAAGAATGCCTTACTTCAAAAATTGAACTTCTTGTTTAAAAATATACTTACTTTTATAATATAGCTATGAATTTGAATATAATAAGAGGCAAGATTGAAAACCAAGTTATGAATTTGAACACAAATCAGTGTCAAAATTTGATCTTCCTGCATAAAAATATGCTTACTTTTATAATATAGCTATCAATTATCATCCCTTAATCCCTTCTACATTACATTTACAATATAGACAAAGTATCCATGCTTTTGTGTATTGATTAAAAAAGGGAGGAGGTGTGGGTGTGAAAGGATAACTGAATAAGTCCCTGCTTACAGGTTAAATACCAAATGTTGTCAACTCTGAAATTGGTTTGTCCTCAGTCATTTAGAGCAAATCTCAGTACATTGCTTGACGGATTGATTTGTGCTTATTGATTTATATTATTTGATTAATGATGCTACTCGGATGATGAGTCAAATTCAAACTTAATGTCTTAGCCGATATAGGTTGTAGATTATTGGTTTGACGTTAGTGGTAGATATTGAACCTTAGATATCCAAAAGTGAATAGTTTTTTTATAAACCATTCCTTCATGCATCCAAACAGTATGTTGTAATATTTATTTAGTGCTTAATTTGCCTGTGCATCTTTGGCAGAATAATTATTTGCTTTCTTTTATGCAATGACAAATTTAGTTCATTTGAAGTTCTTGATTTTTCACCTCATATGTTGCACTTGCAGTTTACGACTGATTTAAAACTAGAAGACATGAATAAATTGCTTGAGACACCAGGATCAAAGCTGCTCTTTAGTGGTAGTCTTTTAGAGGACCATTTAATTCCACCTATTTATGGTGCTATTAATCTAACAGCTGTCTAGGTTCCTCTAGAGGAAATTACGAAGGATAAGAATTTTAAGCTTGTGATAAAAGAAATATTCAGACCCTTTCAGGTATGAAAAGGGACACTAAGAACATGAAAATAGAGTTTTCGGCTACATTTAAAAAAAAAATATTAATCTACTCCTTTTGTGAGATAAATAAATTCTATTTATATTTCTAGATTATTACCGATTACAAAAGCAGTCAATTATCAACTGTACTGGATGCTGTGGAAAGAATGCATAACCATTTCACAGCTGTTGTCATTTCAATTTTCAAATGATCCTATGTTTTTACATGCAAGATTTTTATAACTCAAACTTATTGGGTATGAGTGGTTGTGGTTTGGCACTATATATGTATTTTTAACCAGATTTCAATTTAGTATGACTCTTGTTAACTTTTCTCATTGCCCATTTTTGTCATAAAATCATTAATTCTTTACTTTTTTGTCTCCACACTTGATTCATGAAACAAAATTAGAGGTGTTTAGGGGATTGAACTCTATATTTATACTGCACATCAACAAATTTATCATGCATATAAGATCAATTGCCTGTAAGATATTTTTGTGGTAATTAAATGGAGTTCAACTTCTCCAAAATTGAGATGGCTGACATTTCTCTCTTATATTCAACATGCTACATGTCTTTTGAGCACATAAATGGGCGTGTTATCTTCTGAAAGATTTATCATGAGTGTGCATTATTGTGTTGAGTTCTCTAGCTGATGTGTTTGTTTGTGATTAAACACACATTTGCAGGATGTTATTGGCAAATCAGTAAATGGTGCTACTTATGCTGGGCTAAAAGCAAGAAGTAAGGACAACCGAAGCTCCAGAGAATCACTAGTAAATTGATATTATCTTTTTGTTCGTTTACTTGTACATAACTAAGAAATGATGCTTTTGAAAATAATTCCATTGCAGGTTTGGACCCGCTGGTGATGCTAGAGGCATAGCATTTGGAACCCCAGAGGCTATAAAACTTGTATGGTCTTGCCACAGAGAAATTATACATGATTTTGGGCCTTTGCCAAAGAATTGAGAAATTTCTCCGTCCACTTGAAAAAAATGTCCTATGTATGATAGGAGCAATGAGATTGGGAATGGAGATGCTGTCCTATTTATGATAGGAACGATGAGATTAGGAATGTAGATGGAGAGGAATTATATTAGCATGTTCATGCAGGTCATGCCACAAACCCGCTATGACATTTGTAGATCTTAGAATAAATTTATGGAAATTGAGTTTTGATTAATCTTTTTTATGAGTATATATTTGGTTCGCTCATATTTGGTTGGGGTGCTGACATGATAAAAGGAAGCCAGATGCTAAACTGACTATAATAAATAATGCATATCTAAATAATTTAAAGAAATGGATAAGTCCTCCTTCTGCACAATCTCAATTTGAAGTTGCTGCCTATCGTCGCATGCCCGTTTGAGCCAGCCAAGGTGACTCGTTTCATTAAAGATGTTAAGAAAACGTGATTATGAAAGGACAGTACATTAAGGAATTTAGCATTGACTTTAGAACAAGGTCTTTATGGCAAAGATATTATGTAATGTATAATATTATATTATTATTTTAATGAAATATTAATATAATATATAATAAAAAAAATTAATATTTAATATATATAATATTTTAGTGTGATAAATCTTTCAGTTCATAAGTTTATTGGCCTATTTAAGGATAGACTCATTGAGCTATTTAAAGACCTTAATATAAAATAAACCTTCAGAAGTTAGGCTTGAACTGTGAAATTATAAAATAGGTCACTAGATTTAGGTAAAGTCTAACTTGACTTATTTTCACCCTTAATCATAGTTGTGTGGTGCAATGGAGTTTTGAGGACATGGAGGAGATTGGTTCGATGGTGATGCAAATTTAAGGGAGGTTCGATGATTTTGGAGTTGGAGCTTGTGTCAGTTTCATGGGGATGGAGTTTTGGTACTGCTTGGCCATGATGGCTTGCTGGTTGGTTCTCTACTATAGGGAGAAAAAAGTTGTCTAACATAGAGAATTATTAGTGGTTTTGAACCACTTTTACCCCAAACGGTTGTATGTCAATCAATCAATTTGTGTAAAAAATTAATAAGCATCGCAAGATTTTTTTTTTTTATAAAAAAAGCACTAATTGTTGTTCAAGCATCACAAGGATGAGACCGAGAAAACAGGATGTCTCAATAACAACTACACATTGCAATGTCACACACCCCACACTCTTCAACAATGGTAATATTGTGTCTATTCAAGCTTGACCACTAGGACCAAATTGCTATTTGCTAACCACTTGATCATAGAGACAAGGTAATCATATGAAAGAAAATATCACCAATTTTTGACAGGATCCCCACTGTCCATATAACCTATTTCCCATCTCAAATTTGTACTCACTACTTAGCCATCACTTCCAATGGCTATCTAATTGAAGAAATAAGAAAAATCAAGAATACAAGTCCAATCCATTGAAAAAGACAATTTAAAGAAATTTAACCATTTTTTTGATTTAATTCACTAACCTTGTATTCATTATGTTAGAAATGACAAAGAAAAAAGTATGATCAGAACCAATTCAACATGATTTGAATGACTTGGAAGCATAGTTAATATCATCAAACAATAACCTGCAACTTAGTATCCAGCACAACAATAATAAACTAGAAACAAAAAAGTAGCAACCAGCAAGATCTTTAAACAGCAAAGTAGCAACCAACATGATCCTTAAAAGGCAAATAATTTGCAATCATTAACCAATGAAAGAAAATTTTAAATTCATAATTATTTACACATTCTACATATATACATCTACGGTGTGCCCCAAAAGACAACTTGAACAAAAGCATGGCTCATTGACTTTGAAATGAATGAAGATCATTGACATTGTAATTATACATTTATACTGTTGGTAGAGGTTGATTACCATAAAGGAGAAAACTTAGATACAATTGCATATGTACTATTAGTACTGTTCTCCAATCAGTTTTGGAATTTTACCTAAGTAATTTACATTGACATTTAATGAAATCCTTTATTACACAAATTATTGAGATAAAACTCCAATTTTGATTGGAATACAACACCAATAGTACATATAGAACTGCATCTAAATTTTGCCCTACTATAAATTGTAGGTCAACTTTTAGAAGAAAATTGACACTAAAATGAATTTTGGCTTATTCATTCTCTTTAGAAAAAGAAAGACATCTAACAACTTGACCCCAGGGCTTATATTCGTTTAATCCCTGCAACAATTATATAATCTTAGGTCAGAAGAAGAAATTATACTATTCATCGTGAAGAGCATCAAGCATATCCTCATTAACATTACTCCTTAACATAAAAATGATTCAGCATCTCATTTATTCACAATACTAAAACTACAAATTAATACTTAAATATGTATCTACAATATGAAGCAATGGTTCAAAGAACTAATTCATGCTGCTACTGAAAAGCATATAGTAACAAACTTGGTAAGCAACATATAAATACCACGTAAAGGGGTTCATTCTTCTCAACTTCAGCACTAAAATGGTTTGGCTAAGAAGCATTTATTTCTACAAAAATTATAACCTTTAAGGCGTAACCAAGTATGCATTAACTCATTGGCAAGTATAGCACCAATTAGTAACCTGCATCTAGTTAAAAAAAAAAGTAAATCTATTAATTTTGAATCAATATCATCACAAGTATAAAGTAGCATTATCATCAATCATTGGTTTTGCAGACTCCATGCACTCAGCACAAAATTCATCCATCTTACAATCTACAGTATATGTCATAAGCACACTAATAGTATTATTTGGTTCCATCATTATAAACTATGCAGTGTAACTGTCCCTTATCAGGTATATGAAATTTAATGACCATATTCATTGAAGAAAAGTAAAGTAATAAAAACAGAACATCGAGAGCAAGACAGTGGCAGACTAATCTTACATATTGATAGCAAACTTCATATAAAGGGTGGATCAATTCTTTAAAACAGGACTTATAATATTGATATGCTTCCCTGGTAAGGAAAACCAGTAAAGTTTTAGGTTCAAGTTCAACATATTAGTCCATATGGTCAAACCATTATGGTCTAAAAACCATGATTGCCTTTGTTTGAATTGTATGTACTGTTCAAGCAATTCCATGGCAGTCCACTGCTTTTTCTTCTCTTCCAACAACTTCATTGCC